>VWZI01007810.1:680198-761824 GCA_013396835.1 Psilopogon haemacephalus
TGACAAAAAGCTCAACATGAGCCTGCAGTGTGCACATGCAGCCCAGACAGCAACTGTGTGCTGGGCTGCATCAAGAGCAGTGTGGCCAACAGGGCAAGGGAGGTGATTCTCCTCCTTTACTCTGCTCTTGTCAGACCCCACTTGGAGCACTGTGTGCAGTTCTAGAGCCCCCAGCACAAGAAGGACATGGAACTGTTGGAGAGAGTCCAGAGGAGGACCACAAAGATGATCAGAGGGCTGGAGCACCTCTGCTGTGAGGACAGGCTACAAGAGTTGCGGCTCTTTTAGCCTGGAGAAGAGAAGGCTTTGAGGAGACCTTGTAGTAGCCCTCCAGTATCTGAAGCGAGCCTACAGGAAGGCTTGGGAGGGACTTTTTACGAGGTCTTGTAATGACAGGACAAGGAGTAATGGATTTAAAATGGAAGAGGGGAGATTTAAATGGGATGTTAGGAGGAAGTTCTTTACAGTGAGGGTGGTGAGATACTGGAACAAGTCACCCAGGGAGGTTGTAGGTGCTCCCTCCCTGGAGGTGTTCAAGGCCAGGTTGGATGAGGCCTTGAGTGACGTGTTCTAGTGGGAGGTGTCCCTGCCTATGGCAGGGGGTTGGAACTAGATGATCTTTCAGGTCTCTTCCATCCTAAACCATTCTATGATTCTCTAAGTCTAAGGTGCCTAACTAAGTTGGTCCTATGACACAAAAAGAAAAGTGATTTGTATAGCTACAGAAGCATACTAAGAATACTGAAACAGGTGTTGTCTTCTTTTTAAATTATACTGAACTCTTTATGCAAACTCCAGGGAAGCTTACAGCTGGAAAATTTGTTAAAGAAGGTAAGGGTTACTTCCTTGTCAGATTTACTTGTACAGATTGAAAACTTGCTTCTTTCTTGAAGTGTTGTGAAGGCACTAAAAAGCAATTTCTGCAACACACATCTGAAAATAATTTTATCTAATGATAAGCCTTTCCATAATAATTTCATGATGACACTCTCATAGGAATAATGAAATGTTATAAATATAAGATGCCTTGATGTTTCAAGTGATTACTAACAACAGTTCTTTCAGACACAAAATAAACTGAATGTTATTAATGGAACTCCTAATCACATAAAGACAAGAATCTCTTAGGAATTGTCAAGAAGAAAGCTAAGAAATAGTTTTCTGTTTCAATGGTGTGTATAAAACTAAGAAATATAGCCTATATCTATAAAATGCAAAAAAGTTGGGAGATGAAGATTTTATATTAATTAAATATGACAACATGGTATCATTCAAGCACGACCAGTCCCTCAAAAGAGACACACCTCCCAGCTTTCAAAAAGGCTGAGGAAAGTGTACTGTTTTTTGCACTTTTCTTCACTCTTAGAAACAACAGGCTCCTGGTACATCTGTTTGCATCAGGACAGGCAACTAGGGGCAAAGAGTGCCACAAAGAGTGGCAAGAGAGCTAATTGCTATGTGATCACAGTATGGCAGAGGGATGTAACAGAATAACTTTTTGATAAATAAAATTTTTAAGCAGAAATTTGACCAGAATGATGACTCAGAATCACAGAATATATGTATCAAAGATCATCCAGTCAACACTAAACCATGTCCCCAAGCGCCAGGTCCACAGGCTGTTTAAACACCTTCAGGGACGGTGACTCCACCACTGCCTTGGGCAGACCATTCCAATGTTTGATAACCCTTTTGGTAAATAAACATCTCCTCTAGTTCTGTAACTTGCCAACAAAGAGAAGAGGCTTGGCCCCCTTCTTGCTCCAACATCTCTTTAGGTAGTTGAAGAAAGCAATGAGATCTCCCCTCAGCCTCCTTCTCCCCAGATTGAACAACCTCATCTCCCTCAGATGTTCCTCAGTGCATCCAGCTCTGCCTGACTGAAGAAAATGTTTCATCCTAGTATTTGGAAGCAAAGAAGAACAATGAAATTTAATTTTAAATTGCTAAGCTGGCTTATTTGAAGACCTACACATTTAACAACCTACATAACTACAGCTTCATATATATAACAACTTTCTGACTTTTCAGAACACTTTTGGCTGCTAATCTCTGTTGCATATTGTTTAGTTACACATGAGATAGGGTGAAAATTCAGACATATCTGGTTAAAACTTTTTATCCAACTTGCTTCAGTTGCTGACAATACAAAAACATAAGACTTCCCACCAATTCTTGGAAGAAGATATATTTTGGTTCAAAATTGCCTTGAGAAGAACATCCCAGTTAGAGGTAAACCCATCACCAAGGGCATAAACAGACCAGATACGTACTAAAGTGTCCATTTGCAATGGTTACTTGTTTATTCCAACATTAATTATCTTCTCTCCCCTTAGTTAGTGGCAGTATTTTTAATAGTATATAATAAAACCTGACAAGAGATATCCAAGAAATTAACTCTAGAATAACAGGTTCACATTTCTGATTTGGCAATGAAACAGTAATGGGAATCTCCTAACTCCAGGCTATATACATCTGTTAGTTGGGGCCAAAATATCTTAAACACAAGTTTCCTCAAGCCACTGTATCTGTCTCAGTATTTTATTATGAGAGGAAAACCAAATTATACAGTATGGCTAAATGACTCCTATCATACCCCACTCTCATCTGCTAATAACCTTTGTCAGGCTTTCACCAATAAGGCTAAAATTTATCTTGCTAACTCTCTCTGTATGTGGCTTAGGGGATATTTTGAGGAAGAACAGCAGAACAATGAGACACAGATGTACAGGAGGTAGTATAAGGCATGGGGGGAGGGAAGGGGTCTATGAAATCAGTCGCTTTGTTTGTGGGGGGTTTTTTTCCCCAATACAAAAGATTAGTAACTTTTAAAAAATCTGTCTATACTTGAAATCCTTATGATATGAATGAAACGAGAACATTCATAGAAGGTGACTTGGATGTCAGGAAATTTTCTAATTTTCTCATCTCAGTAAGAATTCACATAAACATGACAAAGACAATTTTTTCACTGGGTATGCAGACCCCTGAGCTGGAAAACAGAGAAGCAGAGCAGAAGGAGGCCCCCACAATCCAAAATGAGTTGGTTAGTGACCTACTGCACCATTTAGATATTCACAAATCTGCGGGGCCAGGTGGCATAGACCTGATGGTACTGAAAGAACAGCCAGAAGTGCTCATCAAACCACAATCCACCATTTACCAGAAGTCCTGGCTAACAAGGGAGGTCCCAGCTCACTGGAGATTGGCAAGCATGATGCCCATTTACAAAAAGGACTGGAAGGCAGACCCAGGGAACTACAGACCTGTCAGTCTGACCTCAGTGCAAGGGAGGAACAGATCATCTTGAGTGCCATTATACAGCATTTGCAGGGCAGACAGGTGATCAGGCCCAGTCAGCATGGGCTCATGAAGGGCAGATGCCTGATGAACCTCATCTTCTTCTACAAGGGTGTTGGTCAAGTGATACGATGAGGAAATAATCTGAAATTGTTCCAGGGGAGGTTTTGGTTGGACATTAGGAAAAAAATTATTTACTGCAAGAGTGGTTAGGCATTGGAATGTGCTGCCAGGGAGCTGGTAGAATCACTGCTCCTGAAGGTGTTAAGAAAATGTGTAGACCTGGCATTTTGGGACATGGTTTAATGGCCAGGGTGGTGTTAGACTAACAGTTAAACTTGTTGGTCTAGGTCTTTGCCAACCAAAACAATTCTATTCTGTGATTCTAAGTTTGAAAAAATCAAACCTGATGGATGGTAACAGTCCTCTAAAGCATCTAGAATTTAGCAAGGCCTTCAGATATTGTCAATTAAAACAGGTTTATTGAAATAAAGCACCTATGATTACACTCTAGCTTTGGGTTTGGTGGCTGGCACATTAGCTTCTTCTGCTACCCCCACTACCAGAGAAACAAGATGTACTAAAGAGCTCTGAACTTAGAACCAACTATTCTTCTGTCTCAACTACAAAGTCACTGAGCTTGATGTATCATACTTTTTCACCCTACCGATATGAGAGGGGAATGTGCTGGTTTGAGGCTAATTGTAATGTTAGACCATTGGCTGTGAAAAGGAAAATAAGGTGATGTCTATATCAGCCATTCATTCTGCTGAGCCGTATAAAAACATGGACACAAACACAGATAAGACAGTCTCTGCCTGCCCTCTACTGCATTAACCCTTCTGCCTGACACTGCATACTTTCCAACTAACCATTCGGCTTCTTAATCCCCCTTGTTGACCTCTTTGAACTCACCTGGCACATAAGAAAGAGATCCTGAGATAAGAGAGGATGGGAAGGGGTGGAAAGAAGGTGGAAGAATGGTTGGGAACCCCTCCTGGGCACTCTGGCTTGCTGGGAAGGGTATTGTGTTTCTGTATTACTTTTATATAACTCTATATAGTTGTAAATAATTGTAATATATTTTAAATATATGCTTGTATATTGTGCTAAGCTGTATATATAAAGCTTAATTCCTCAACTTCCAGATGGCTGAGTATAGTATGGGTGAATTCATGGCGGGGCGGAGAGAGAGGGGGAAGGCAGGTGACGCCCAGAACCACTACAAGAGTGTTAACACGTAATTCCTCTTCACATCTTTTCTTACTGTTACTGCTGCTCCCAGCTCTACAGAGGCCAAAGCTAGTTCACACACTGTGATGCTCACAACTTTCTACCAGCTGCACGCTGGAGTAACTGATCTGATGAGAGATAAAATCTGGAGAAAGGAAGTTTGCTAAAATGTAGAATTAATGAGAAGCTTTATTAAGGTTTCTAATATCCAAATTCTGTCAATAAGTTTTCTTTTACATGCCTAGATCTGACTTTGTGTGTACTTACACTCTAGGAACATCTTCTATCATCTTCAGAGAACCCTTGTCTTGGCCTCTGATTAGGAAATATCCACCCTAAGGATAAACTGGAATTGAACAGGGGCAGAGGTCCTGAACATGAAATGTAATGCTTTTTATGTCTCTTGTCTCCCTCTTCATAATCTCCTTTCCTTACCCACCTTTTTTTCTTTTATCTTTCTGTCTGTGGTTTAATTGGAGTCTTCTTCAGGCAAGACTAAATCTATTCCTCTGAGTCTGTAATAGAGGCAATCAAAAACAGCATCTTCAAAAGCCAGATGCTGTGATAAGTTTGGCATATCTCCAAGTGTCTAAAACTGTGTTCTGTGCTAAACTAGGGGATAAGCTGCTAAGTAAAGGGTCAATCACTAAAGCACAGTACTTTTCCTTTTAATCTGTCATATTGGATTGAGAGTAGCCCTGTAGAGAAAGGCTTGGAGACCACTGGTAGATGAAAAACTGAACATAAGCCAGCAATGTGTGATTACAGATAAGAAAGCAAATCATCTCTTGGACTGCATAAAAAGAAGGGTGGCCAGCATGTCGAAGGAGGTGATTCTCATTCTCCCTTCCCATAAGACATGGACTTATTAGAATAGGTCCAGAGGAAGGCCATGGAAATTATCAGAGGGCTGGAACACCTCTCCTGTAAAGACTCAGAGAGTTGGGGTCATTCAACCTAGAGAAGAGAACGCTCTAGGGAGACCTTATTGTGGCATTTCAGTGTCCTGGTATGGGCACGATTACTGCCCAGAGTTGGTTCACTTCCTGAGGTCCCCCTCCCCCTTCCGTTGTAAGGTCCAGAGATGGGTTGCAGGGGGCACACCACGTGGTTCTGGAACCAGGAAGCCTTGGGCTGCATGCACAAGTCACGCGCACAAGTCAGGTGATCTGTGCTGTCTCTTAGGGTGTTGGAACCCACCCCTGGGCACAGGACTTTTGAACCAATTGGCCAGACAATGGACACTAAGTACCTATTGGTCAGTTCCACGCTCCCCTAATGGGGTATTTAAGGGGGTGCAACGGCCGTTAGGCTGTTCTCTCTCTCCACCACCACCATAAGGAACAGACGTCTCTGCACCCCATCCAGCAGCGGCCATGTGCTCAGCAGCAACAGCGGCATCACAGCGTATTGCAACCGCGGCAAGGCAAAACCCCCTTCTTTTCCCCTTTATTCAGGACAAGCTCTTTCTCTTTCCTCTATCTCGGGAAAAAGCATTGTATCCAGCGCGCCAGTATTTTTACCCACGGGCAGGATTGCTTTTGTATTAGGCTCTCTGTTTCCTAAGTTCTGACTGTTTAAACTGTTTAATTCTGTGTCTTAAGCGACTTCGTGTAGTTATTCTTGCCAACCGAACATCCAAAGAACCCGGGGAAGTAATCCTGGCAAAACCGTGATTATTAACAGTAATTAAAATTAATAATCGTGACATTCAGTAATTTAAAAGGAGGCTTATAAGAAAGACACAGAGAGGCTTTTTACCACTAATAATGACACAGTTGTCACATTGTGCTGATAGGACAAGGGGCAACATCTTAAACTAAAAGAGGGTAGATTAAGACTGGATATGAAGAAATGAAGTTGGTGAAACACCACAGGTGTTACAAGAGAACAGCCGCCTACAGAAGTTGTGGATGCTCCATCACTGGAAATATTGAAGGTCAAGTTGCGTGGGGCTTTGAGTAACCCAATCTAGTCAAAGATACCCCCACGCATGGCAAGAGGGTTGGACTAAATGATCTGTGAAGGTCTCTTCCAACCCATTCTATATTCTTGTGATTTCCAGATTATCCGTGACTTCAAAAAGATGTTGAATTTTGTGAAGTACTCAAATACTACAGCAATAAGCACCACGAAGAAGTCCACACTAAAATAAAATTAATAGCTGGGGCTTGAGGTACGCAATGAATGTCTAAAATTGATTAGTATCTCAGGAAGTATCACCTGTCCACTGAATGAGGATTGTGGGGACAAAGAAATGAACAAGGGATTATATAAATAGAGGCTGCCTCATGCTGCTCATGCACAAGGGCATAACTTAAAGCACACACCCATCACCTTCATTATGGCCTTTCTTAGGTGTGTAATGCCAATTTAATACAGTCTGTTCTTGTAACCAGCACTGCTGCCTTTCTACCATTGGAATATATTAACAATTACTTTAGGAGCTTCTTTAATCATCTGTATCATTCGTTATATTACCATGCAGGCAGGTGGGAGACATCAAATTACTGAACATCGTATTGTTCCACTCTGTTTTTATTGACGTTTTAACCTTCAGTTGTAAAAAGGCTCAGATGTAACCTATTTAAAAAAAAACATATTTTATAAGAGTTCTTGTTTGAATGCATTAGATTTCAAGTAATTTATATGTGCAAACATTCACACTATCATAATGATAAAGCATTAAAGGTTAACAAGCATTTTGCCTGAGGAACATTTATGTACTTACAGATGTGTACAAAACTAAACTAAATGTGCCTGCGTTTCTCCACAGAGACAGATGCAGCCTCCAATAGCAAGACACTTAGAGTATAAACAGAAACAGCAGATTTCAAAATATTGAAACACTCAGTGTTGCCTCTTGGGCAGTTTCTTTCCTTCTGGACAAATTTCAAATTTCCCAAAATAGATAAAAGACATTAAAGTTATTAACATACACCAAAAAAAANGCTATTATATTTCTGTGTAGTTAAATCACAATAAAATCTTGAATGTGTAATGTGACCTTGAAACCCTGAGGCATCAATAATACACACCTTTTAGAAGTAGAAATTAATACAGTCCTAGAAAATCCACAAAGTCAAACTTATGGTGTGTAAAGGGATAAGCCCACCTGGGACCCCCTGCTTCCTCCCAAGGGATGGTTTGGCCCTTTTCCCAGGTGGGTCCCTCCTCCCAAGGTATGGTTTGACCCTTTTCCCAGGTGTCATGGTTAGCCACTCCCATTTCTTGCTAGGATCTTGACTATAAAAAAGGAGGGGGGGCCATTTCCTCCCTCTCTCTTTTCTCCTTGCCTTGGCTGCTGGAGGCAGTGCCTGCCGTTTTTCTGCTGCCAAGCCACGTGCTCCCAAACCACCGCGTGGAGACCACCATCATCTTTTTGTCTGGAACTGGGACTAATTCTTTGCAACATAAAATTCCTGCATCCTGCTCTCCTCCAGCACCAAAGGAAAAAAAAATCCTTGACCTCAGCTTTTGGAACTAAAATTCCCTGCCACGGTTGCATTTCTCCTTTTCCCCCTTCTCCCCATTTTCTGTATTTTCTCCCTCATTTCCATACCCTGCATTTTGTTTCCCCTTTCTCCCACCTCCTGTAAAAAATTAAAAAAAAAAAAAAATTTCCCCTTCTATTTATTGTTAAAAGATTTATACCCTTTTCACTTCCAAGTTGCTTTGAGTTTTTATTGGGCTTTTGGGCTCGGGGTAGCTAGCCTTAACCCAATACATGGTGATGTAACAGAAGTACAATTATTTCTCTGCCTACATATATAATGCTCTAATATTTCCAAGCAGACTTGGACTGTATGTTAATTGGGCAAGCAAAGACACTTTTACTCAGTCCAATGATTCCTAGAAGACATTTGGTGGCAAATAAAATTCAGTAGTTTAAATGCAGACAATCAGTTGTATTTCAACCATCCTAAGATAACTCCTCCCTCTGACCCTGCCTCCAGGATTTGCTCTCAAGTCCTGCAAGTCTCCTACCAAAATCTGCATTTTCATGTCAGCTTCCAGCCTATGTACCCTAAAGGAACTAGAACCATCAGCTAGCAGACTAGGTGGAGTACTTTAAAGACATTTTAAAAGCTCTCAATAAGAATGTTGATATAACTGATTCCTGCCTTCAGCCCTGAAACCTGAGTCCCTGCCTAAGTTTAGGCACCCATAATTTCTCATCATTTTGAAAAAATGTTACTTAAAAATAAGTTAGCAATTCCAGTCTTACCCATATCTATTTTCCAAGCTATGATGGTGGTGGAACAGGTTGCCAAGGTAGATGATGGAAGTCCCATCCCTGGAGATAGTCAAGGTCAGGCTCAATGAGGCTCTGAGCAATGTGGTCTAGTTGGGGATGTCCCTGGTCACTGCAGGGGCATTGGGCTACATGACTTCTAAAGGTCCCTTCCAACTCAACACATTCTATGAACCTGTTCTACGCTTCTATGTGTATTATAAAGGCGACTCCCTTAGTAATGACAAACAAGGATAAATACGTAATACGAAAAACAGAGGGCCAAACATTTCAGGAACTGAGAAAATCAGAACTGAATTTTAAGGCCCATAACTATTCACTTTCATTTCCAATCTTTTAAAAAATAATCTTTCTGACCTGGGTGCAAATGTGAAGATGATTGCCCATTTCTACAAACATTTGTACTGAAAATTATTAGCTCTTAAAACTGTAATGTTGTTCTTTGTGGTCAAAAGTGTAGATCACCATGAACATTAGTTCACTCTGCATAAAAAAGCCCTGCCCAATAATTCGCTTTTTATAACCTTTAAAACTACAGAAAAGCTCATCATTAGCATCTCAGTATTGATTTGTTTCCTGCTCTATTCCGTAAATAACATCCAGCAACAGAGAAGAGATAAAAAGCTATCTGATTGCTACTTTACAAAATAAATTAAATATGTTTTCTACAATTTTCTGTAACAAGAAATAACTACTGCTACTGCAAATCATCTAGACTTTTGAGCAGTGTCTTTCAAACCTTCCTCTGAAAAATCAGTAATTCACTTTTTAAAAAACTCTTCTAAAAGGATAAAAGATTTCATGTGAACGAGCAGCTACATCATTCTAGAACACTGTTGCATGTTTTTCAAATGTTAGATTAAAAAAAAAACATAAAACAAACCATAGAATACTATAGGATACTCTAGTATGTCATGAAAGAAACCAGGTGAAATTTGTAGCAGTCTTGAACAGTTTACAGTTACACTCACTTTCCAAAACAAGAAAAAGAAGGAAGTTCCTTGCCCATTCATTATGTTTGTCACTTACACAAACCTCCCTACTAGAGTGAAAGCAGTAGACCTTCATGCCATTAGGACTGTTTTTAAAATGTTTTTTTCTAGATAGATTTTTAAATACTCATAATTGCAGGTTTGAAAAAATTTCAATAGATTTTAAACAGATGCAGCTGACACCATAGGTCCTTCATATTTTTAGAACACATACACAGCTTAATTCAATTGCTATCTTGTTGTTAGTATCACCTACAAGGGAAGGAAGGGTAGATCACTACCCATTCCACTGAAGGTCAACACTGCCAGCTGTCATCTAGCTGTTTGACAAAACAGCTTAAACCACCAATTTGTGTAAATCTTTCATCTAGCTGCTCAACAAAACATCTTAAACCACCAATTTGTGTAAATCTTTCATTTCAACAGCCCCCAGAAAACTGTCAATATCAAATTAGCTGGTCAACGAAGTACAGGTTTAAAGAAGCTGTTCCTCAATCATTTTAACTTACACGTGAGAGAATAAAGTTGTGGAAGATTTATCAAATGATCCAAAGCCCATGATTCTGTGATATCTCTGAAGTGGTTAGCTGAGGTTTTTAAGTAGAGTGGAATAAAAAGACCTTGTCTTGAAAGTAATAAACGAGTTATTTTGACTAACAGGCAAATTATTTTGGGAAAACTGTATTAAGATTTCTATTAGAAGGTGAGTATACCTCATATTGTATCAAGGAAACCAATTAACAGCAAATCTTTACTTTTCTTTGTTTGTTTGTTAGTTTTTATTTGAGAAGAGTTTCCTTTAACTGGTATCATTGGTAGAGATCTCAGGGTGGCCTTTGAATCTTCAGAGCAGAAATTCTAAGTTTCATTAGTGTGATTTGTTCCGGATGAAGCATTTGAGTTGAGTGGTCTGAAACACTGAGATAAGTGCAAACAAGAAATAAAGTAGTTTAGATTGCCCTGTGACATGACCTCCCCATTTATTACCATTTCTCAATAGCAACATAGCAATATGGGAAGAAAGAGATAAGCATTTGTTTCATCTCCTGAAACAAGGAGCTGATGCTGACATTGTGATTTTAAATCTTACCCAGCTATGGAAATTTGCATTCACTGCTTCATGTAAGAAGTGTGTTTTTTAAAAAACAACAACAGCAAAACAAACAAAACAAAACCCCAAAACAAACAAACAAACCAACAACCCACCACCCACACTTTGCTTTGAGGAAACCATTTCCCTTTCCCCCAACAGCCGAAGATGCAAATGCAGGATATGTTATTTGATAGGGCTGCAGAAGCTATGTGAGTGAATTGTGAAGGTATGCAGCAGGGGCACTTGATGCAATTGTAAATAAAAGACTCTGTGCACGCTGGGGGAACGGTTTGCCTACAGGCTATGCAGTAATAAACACATGCTTAGCATTTCCTAAATTAGAACAGATGAACTTCAGAGAGCTTGATTTACCCATGTCTATAAACATCAGTGGTCCTTAATTTCATATACATTAGAATTCATGCTTATCTTGCCTTACCAGCACGAAAACATTCTTTTAAGAACTTCTACCTCTTTAAAATGCATCAGCAGTACATCAGTAAATAGCTAGATGGATTGTTGCTGTGCCAGTAAGGATTTCTGTTGTTGTTCCTGAGACTGACATGTGATTTTGCCAGGTACTAACACATAACCATGATCTTTTCCCAGACTCTTCCTGGACTGAGGAAAAAGGGTGTTCTGCCACTGACTACTGCTTAGGGGGCAGTATGAGAGGTACAGGAAAGCTACTGTCGACTTATCTTTTTACCATAGGTAATACAATTTCTTCCTTTCTGAAAGTCACAACGTTGGAGTCTATTAATGAGACTGAACTGAATCTTTACAAATCCTTCCCAGATGTGCAAAAGTAACTATGCTAAGATAGCGATGGTAAAATACCTTAGGAAGTGGTAGTCATTCTTCTACCAGGATGATGCATAACTGTGTCTTCAAAACAGACCATCAAGTAGCATAGAACAAGACTAATCTGTGAGAATATAACCATTCTCAAGTTTAAGCAAAATGAAGCCTCAAATGCCACAGTATAGTGGGTATGCACAAGGTATGTCAACATCATTAAGCTTATATCCACTATGCTCATCAGTTAATTGAATATTTCAAAGATTCCTCAAGAAATATAGGAGCAGATAAATTGTCACAATCAGTGGAAGCATTACACATCCATACCATCAACTGCAGGTACAAAGTTTGCTTCCATTAACGTCAAATAAAAAGGTTTTACGGTGTCATTACACCATTGCTGTTTATATCCAAAACAACCATTAACGCTGGCAGTACATGTGTTGCAGTGAAGCAAAGGAAATAAAGCAAGAGATTTCTCACTTACATTCCTAGGAAAAAACAAAGAAGCCTTCTAATACCACTTAGCTCTAGAGCTTGCTTCCCCATTTGCATCTCTTTGGCTGTTTCCACCGCAAGCAATTTCCTTTGGGAGATCTCTCTTACACAGTACTACACGACACTAAGGACAGCTGCGTCTGGAAAACAGCAGCAAAGTACTTCAGTCCTTTCTCCCCATGCCTGCCTTTACCCCAGTCAGCCATCCTTATGCAAGAAAATAATAATCTACTCTTTTTAATAGTACCAAAATCCGATTTTACCAACAGAAAAAAGATTGCAGCATCATTAACCTAAAATCTCGTCCTATGCATTCCACATTATTGAGCACTTCTGTAACTATTTCTTCTCCATGACACACTTCTTGCCTTTTCCCTCCAAAATACAAACACAGATATAAGAAAGACACAAGAGGTGCAAAGGAATATGAGTTAACATAAATTGAATAAAAAAAGATCTGAATGCTTTGATCAGTTACAAAGTCACACAGCAGTGACTGATTTCACTTATTCCCTAACTTCACAAGTAGTGCACAAATTTCCTGTGTTTAACCTGTGCAAATCATTGCATATAGTCATCTGTGGGCAAGCACACAAGAGAACAAGAGCATGCTAAAACCACACTTAATGTTATGTTAAAAATATATAAACTCATGGTGATGCTTTACAGAATTTAGGATCTTCCTTTCTTCACAAGATTATGTTTTACAGAACACCATAAAACTCTTTGCAACTCATGTCATGTGACAAAGACTGAACCAGCAGATTCAGGGTATGAGTTGGTGGAGAAGAAAGAAGACTAGAGAGAAAAGACTTCCCTAAACACTGAGCACTTTTAGCCATTGAAACTGCAGAGAAGAGGAACACAAGTGACAGAAAGGGAGAGATGGCAAGTAGGGAAGTGACAGGGCAGCTGAGACTGTCAGTGTTCTTGACAGCTTCAGAAAGCAGAACCACACTAAGCCTCTAAAGGTGATTGAACAAGAAGAGGGATCTGGGGTATCAGTTGACAGTTGACTAAACATGCGTCAGCAGTGTGCCCAAGTGGCCAAGAAAGCAAATGGGCATCATTGCTTGTATTAGAAATACCGTGGCCAGCAGGAACAGGGAGGTGATCATCCCCCTGTACTCAGCACTGGCGAGACCACACTTCAAGTATTGTGTTCAGTTCTGGGCTCCTCACTATAGGTAGGACATTGAGGTTCTGGAGCATGTCCAGAGAAAGGCAACAAGGCTGATGAAGGGCCTGGATCACATGGCCTGCAAGGAGCATCAGAGGGAGCTGGGGTTGTTCAGTCTGGAGAGGAGAAGATTCAGGGGAGACCTCATTGCTCTCTACAACTACCTGAAAGGAGGTTGGAGCGAGGAGGGGGCCAGCCTCTTCTCCTTGTTGGCAGCAGACAGGACTTGAAAAAAATCATTTCAAGCTGTGCCAGGGGAGGTTTAGGCTGGATGTTAAGTAATATTTCTTCACTGAAGGGGTTATCAAATATTGGAATGATCTGCCCAGTGAGGTGGTAGAGTCATCTTCCCTGGGTGTGTCCAAGCAATGTGTGGACCTGATGCTTAGGGACATGGTTTAGTGCTGACCCTTCAGTGCTGGGTTGAGGGTGAGACTGGTTGATCCTTGAGGTCTCTTCCAACCACATGCATATATTCTGTAATATATATATTCAGTGATTTCCTCAGGGAAACTGAGGAAGAATCTCAGGATGGAAAATGCAGATTGTATCAATCTGGAACCTCTGGGGAAGGGAAGAATGAACAAGGTTTGAAAGAAGGGATATGAAAAGCCCACACACTTGAATGATGTTTCAAGCAAGCAGTAATTTCGTTTCCAGTCTTATAACTAAGACCTCATCAAGAAGTCTTTCTATTTTTATCTCGGTCAGATATGTTGTGTTTTAGTAAAGTTTTTTAGTTTCAGGGATTTAAAAGTTTAGCCTCTTTTGGCATGCTTAATATAAAAATGGAGATGAGGATGCATAGATGAAGTAATTCCACCTAAATAGGCTGTCTGATTCAGGGTCCTAAGAGACTGCACTGCATTTCTGACAAAGACGAAAAGAAAAGAAGCCTTGTAGTTGAAGATTTTAAATTACAGTTTCAAGAGCCAGCATAGCTTATCTTAAAAGTGCCAAACGAAGGTAAAGAATTTCTTTGCTTTATACATATTTAAGAACCCAGAGGTAGTATTTCTAAGCATTGCTACCATGTGTACCTATGCTAACAGCTGTACCACCGAATAAAAAGCTGTCAGAATTTGCAGATTCAGAACTTCAGCTGACTGAATGGGATTTACCACAGCAGATGTATCTAAGCCCATCACTTTATGCGCAAGTACTTTTCATAGCGACATCTCATAAAGCCACAAATGCCTTTTCACTCTGGAAAGGATTAAAAGTGCATATACATGCAGCTCAGAGAAATCTCAGACAAAGTTTACTGTATTCCACGATGATTATTTTGATTCAATGGATTTTGAGTGCTATATTGGCAGCCACAGCCAAGAAACTCAAAACTGAGGTGGCAAACCAAATACCTGTAAGGCACAAAAGAATCAGGGTAAGAAGAAACTTCTTGTCTCCTTCCCTAAAAAGTCTGCATTTTTTCTGAAAAGTTACAAGGATTTCACTGCTGTTATTTATAAATGGTTTCTCTATCAATGATTCTCAAAATGAGCACTGTCCTAAAAGGACTCTCTTAATATATTTTGGATAGGCAACTGCTAGTAGTTCAAGGATTTCAGTTATTTTTTAATACAGGTAAAACACATTTGTTTTAAATGCTGGAAATAACAGTAGGCTTCTACCCTACCTCTGTGTTCTACAGATGGTAGTTCAACTTGGATTGAATTGCCTGTTAAAATAAATACATTAAATTGTAGTCAGTTTTCAGAACTCCTCTGTCCTTGTTTGAGCCAGAACAGAATTCTGTTCAATGATTTTACTTTTCAACTAAGTATGTTCTAAGTGCACTTTGTGAAGTTAGTGGCATGTTTTTGCAGATGGTGTCTGCTTTTCATAGTGGTAACCCTTGATGGTTATAGTTAGTAACAAGAACTGGTATGCAAGAGCACTGATAAATCTTGTGTACTGTGTTGATAGTGCAGAAAGTAAAAGACGTCACCTGCAGAAAGAAGCATATCGTTTGGATGACCCTAAACTGACTAACAAGGTATTCCATTCCATATGCATCATATTCAGTATAAAGACAAGGGATCACAAGGGTCAAGCTCTCCTCCTCAATGGCCAACATCCAAGGAGGACTCTGTTTTGCCTTTGATCCCAGTTCATGTGTTCCCAAATCCAGTTCCCATCTACCACTGAGAGTAGTCTAGGACCACTCCAGTGCCTACCTACAGCATCAGTGGTTATGGTGATATAGGTGACATCAGGAAGGCTGAGTTCCATACTAGTTTGGTATATGTTTGCATATGTTTCTTTTTTATTGCTATTTTTTTCATTAAAGCTGGTTTAGTTTTCTAATTCATAAGCCTCTCTCCCTTATTCTCTTTCTTTTCTCCTTTGGGAATAAGGGAGAGGGGTTAATATGGAGTGTCATTCATCTAGCAGCCACCCCAGCCTTAACCCTTGACACTCTTAAAACCTCCAGCAGCCTCAGTTCAACTTCACTGCTGAGACACATCCTTTTTCTCCTTCTCCCTACTCAGTTTCAGTTCTGAAAGGCCCTAGTCTCTCAGCAACATCCACAGCCCTACCTCCATCTGCTCTGATTCCACCGCTGCGATCCACTAATGCTTACAATGCAGTCACTGCACCCCATGTCATTTTCCTTTTTCTACTGCTCTTCCCTCACACACTCCTAACACAAAGATGCTCTAGTCATTCTGCATTTAAGAAAAGCCAGGAATTTGTCATCTTTAAGAGCTTCCTCTGCCTGTTTACTTCTAACTCTGGCCACATAAAACACCTAGACCGTACTTGCAATGAGCTAGTAACTAACAAATCACTGTATCCCACAGGTCATGGCTCTCTAGAGGCAGTTGAATTTTTTTTCAGGAAAGGAGCACATAATTTCCTTCAATGTAGACCATCAATGCTGGACCCAGTCTCTACAAGAAAATTATATTATTTTATACCAGTTAAATTCTACATTTATATCCCTTCCTTCACATCAAGCACAAGTTGTCACAGGGTAGGAAACTTGCTACTGACATAGCAGAATTGCTGCAGCCAAGAAGTAAGCTTTCTCATTCACAGTGCCTAGAAAATCTGCTTCTGCTTTCATCCCAAATGGGAAAGAAGAAAATACAGCAGTATATATTAAAGATATATTATTTGTTCACCATTTAAATAGTCACACATCCTTCTCAGCCATTTCCTACACTTCACCTCATGTGTGTTCAGAAACTTAACTTTGGATATACTGACTACACTCTATCAGCTCTCCATGCTTTCCAAGTCCTTCAGCCCCCATATCAAAATCAGAATTATTGTCTTGAAAAGTTTTACATAATTCCACCCATGCCATTACCTTTGATTGCTTTTCTCCCCAGCTTCTTTTAAACCAGGTATTTCTGATTATCACCTCTTCACAACTAAATTTGTCACCTCTTTCCACACTTTGCCTACTCTTCTAAATCACATTGAATAAATAAATAAACAAATCAACTAGTAGTTGACACCATCTGCTTTATAGGAATGGGTGGGTTGTTTGTTGTTTGTTTTGTGGTTTTTTTTAAGGAACCACAGTGAACTTGCCAATTTGTTATCCTAATTTGTCAATTCTGTGAGACTGAATTTCACCGGGGTTTTGGACTATCAAGTCTAACATCCTGAGTTTATTGCATGATACATTTAATTAAAATAAAACCACATCAGCAACACAAAATGAAACTAAGCAAAACCCAAACAGCGCCACCACAACTACAATGTAAGAAAAAAGTTAAAGGTACAGCAGCAGGACAAACTATTACCGGTCGGCTCAGAGAAGAAATTTTCATTTACAACCATCATAAGCACAACACTGCAAAGCCCCATCAAAGTCCTATTTTTTGCCACCATTGCTACATAAACAGTAGATAATAAAGCTAGTTAAATGTACAACAGAGCATGAACTCCTGCACAATTTGCAGTTACATCTTCACAATGCAGTCAGAGAAGCATCAACAATATTTGAGACCATCACATTGTTGAAAAAGTGGGTACACCATGAATCTGTTATGAGTCAAACACAGAAGAAAAAGGTTACGCTCACTCTAACAAGTTCTCACTAAAAAGATGCTGATGCTGAACTTCTCGTTGAGGAGATTCTTCTCACAGCAGTTGTTCAGCTCAAGAAACCAAACTTCAACGAGCTACAGATGAAAAAAAAAAAAAAAAGTGTATCATAAGATCTAAGAATATATTTTCAGTTCTTCATTGGAATCCTTTCCTAAGATCATGACCAAAAAAGGTCTGAGATCAGGAAAAAAAAAAAAAAAGTGCAAATGTATATGTGGTTACTGGTTTTATTATCTGAAAAGTGATGTTGTACTTGAAATCGTTTTCATGTCCACTACTATCCAGCTTGTATCTCAAATTATAAAGGAAGAATAAATCTTCATTTGGGAACTGAAGAAGTCCATAGGGCCCACATGTTGGTGGTGCCAGCAACTAGAGTGAGGAAGGACATGTATGCCATTGTAAGGATCACTAGCAAGTATCATGACAAACTAGCCAATGAGTAGGCTGACTGAGGAAGCCAGGCACTAAAGCAGCTATAAGCCTAGGGTGCTTCCCTGTGAGCAAGACTACTGAAAAAACTGGCTACTGGAGGAACCTGGAGTCCTGCTAGAGAGGTCATATGGTCTAGTAGCCAATTGCAACACCAGTGTTTCTTGAGGAGTGGAGGACTTGGATACCAGAGGGGTCAGGAGGTCCAGACCAACAACTGGAGAGACCATAAGGTCTCAGGGTCAACTGGAAAGTGTGTGTCTGTGTTGGTGTATGCAAGAGGGTCAACAACTGGCACAAAGCTATAGTCCTGAGGGGCTCCTACAGGCCTCAGGGTCTCAAACATCCACACATCAGCAGCTAAGAGACTGGAAGTATAGAGGCCAGCTCCTGGACAGACAGCATCTAAGGCCAGATACTGGAGAGATTCATGTTGTGTATATACATTTCCCACTAGTAGAGTGTTATCATGATCAGCCACAAAGGAGAACGGGATAAGGTCATCAGTACAATTTAATTGCAAAATTTCACTTGTGCTGTGTTGTCTGTCCCCACTGCATTCTGCGACTTGCCATGCTTACTATGACATGTATTTGTCACTTGTATACCTAGTGGGAATACATGCTTAGTCTCACTAGAGGTTGTTGGCCCTGACTGGACCTACAGGGTGATACAGAGCTGTAGCAGCCTTGCCTCTGGAATTGGCAAACCTCTGGCAGACATACTCACCCAGATGAAAGGTTCATTATCCTTGCTTCTAACTAATAAGCATTGATTAACAGGAAACTTAACCAATATCTAGTTTACCCCAAGTACTCATTTTCCTGGTTTCACCAGGACAGAATCCTAGGCCAGCCATGGTCTGTAGACCCTTAGCAGTTTCGCATCAGGCAGCACATCTGCCCTAAGCTGGCTCACAGGCTTAACCCATACCATGAAATCATGCTCAGTATAAAACGGTAAGTTCGTTGAGGAGAGGGAGGCTTTCAGCTTGGACTTCTGCTCTTGAAGACTACTTTCCTATTTATAGTGATTACTGTAATGATACCACTATGTGGAATATAGCTTTGTATACTTTACGCTGGCACTGGTATTAATTTTGCTGTTCCACTATAGCACTTTTTATTTTAACCCACGGTTCTTCTATCCATTTACCCAATTCCCCTTCTCTGCTGGGAAGGGGTCTTTGGTGATTGAGCAATTCCTATAGTTTAGCCCCAGATAGGGCCTAAATGTAGGCACTCATCCACCTTTCAAAAATGTGTAGCTTGAGGACTTTGTGAAATGGCATATTTAAAGGCTGCTGACAGGCTTTTATAGATGTACTATTGTTATCTGAATGCAGATTTACTGCCAGCATTCACAGTGGGAAGGCTCACCTCCTCATACTTTGAACTCTGTACTTCCACATTTAACTGACACTCTTCGGTTATCTGTTCCATGACACCTATGGTTTACATAAAACCAAACCCTTTGAAAACAAACCGAGGTTATTCCCACCACGTTTTCCCTACAGCTCCTGCCTACCAGTGCTCTCTGAGTAGATGGGCTGTCATCCTCCCTCCCCCCCCCCACTCATTTTAAAGATTGAGTTGACCAGGCTTTTCACCAAGAAATTTCTTTTATTGGTTATTTAACAAACAGATGAATACAAATACCACAAGAATGGTTTCACAGTAGGCAAAGGCAGATTTCTTTGTTCGCGTCACATAAATGAAAAGCACTCTTGCCTATTTTTTTGTTGTTGCTAAAGGTGAGGTTAGATACATTTAAAAAACCTAAAACTACAAATGGAACAAATCAAAGCTAGAACAAATAGGATCTGCAAAAGGCATTTCCTTTATCCAAGAGGCTGTCTTCACCAGCCAGCCGTCTTCACTGTGCAGGGCTTCTTCCATCCAGACAGACAAGAGAAGAGTCCTGTCCATCAGTTCTGCCCAAGGGGTGCCTGGGCTATTCTTTCCCTTCTGCCCATGCTCCATCAACACACATGGGGAACCAGTCAATGGATCCACTGCAGTTGAGATATTGGTGGCTGCAGCCTCTTTCCCCAGCCACTTCTACTCACTAGCCCCTGTTGGTGAGCTGGAACCAGACTTGCCTGGGGTGGCTGTTCCTTTGCCTCTCCTTATGCAGCATGGCTACCAAAGCCACTCAGAAACAGATGCCACACCAGTGGTTCCACAGGAAATGTAGAAGACATGGAAATACTCTTCTAGCTCCTGAGGTAGGGAAACTAGAGAGCTGTCTCTCTCGCCTCCTCATACCCCTGCAGTCACTCCATGAGTCTGGGCAACAGCAAGCTCTTGTCTCTGTGATACATCAGCTGCACCCATGCTGTGCCCAGGAGCAAAGGCTTCTGGGAAATGAGGCAAACAGACAATAGACTTCCACATGCAAATTAGCAGTGACGTCAGTGACCCTGGGTACAGGATCCCAAGATCAATAGCCAGACCCTTTCTCACATCTTCTCCTTACAGAGCGCTCTGCTTCTATGAACCATGGAGAAACTCCCAACAACACATCTCCCACCATAACCCCTCCAATACTTTCTGCACCATAAGGCCAGTTCCAATTCCAGCCACAGCTGGCCTGGGAACGGAAGTTCCACAGATGACATCTACCCAGAAGTACACAGACACAGAGATGCAATGATAAAAAAAAAAAAAACCAAACCCTATTCAAGGCCTCTGGTGCAGAGTGAGGATGAAGCTTCAAATCACCTTTACAAACCACGGAATCAAGCCATTCCTCAACAGTGAAGAGATAAGAAAAGGGTGAGATATAAAATAGTCTGTGGAGAATTTGACCAACCTGGACAAAACTGTTGAGAAATTGACTGAGAACATGATTGAGCTATGCACAGATCTGACAGCAATGGGCAAGGAAAAGGCTGTCATGCTGGGATCCTGCATAATTCAAACACAGAATCAATTTAATGCAATGAGAGACAACATTGAAAATCTAAAAGAAAAAAGCAATCACTTGGAAAGAGTTTTAGAAAGATCAGAGGCACAAAATCAGAAATTTATTAGCACTGCAAATTCAGGAAGCTAGTGCTGCCTTTAAGGAGCAAATAAAACTGAATGCCTTAAGAGCATCATAGGAATTAGATGCTGATTCTGCTACCAGACTCTCACACACCCCTCCTGAGAATTCTAAACGGCATAGCTCTGACAGGATCAGGGAGAATGGTGAGCAAGTGTCTGAAACCAAATCCCTTATACCTTCATTTTACGGTCTTCCGGAGCCACGATCTCAGGAAGAGAACTTTAAAGTACTGGGCTATGCCTTTAAAGAATTTGAGCTAACAGTTAAAGAGAAACCAGTCCTGCTAACAACTTCACACAGGGAACGTTTAAGCATGTTTACGGCCCTCGTTCAGAGGGAATTGCTGCGGACTCAGTCGCAAAATGAGCATGCAGACGCAGCCCTACCCAGAACAGCAGCTCTTGCAGACCAATCCCAGCAGGATCGGAAGGGCAAATCCCGGGAAAAACCTGTGAATTTTAGGTCAGAGAGGAATTCCCCTGACTGCAGTTCCATGGACTACAGTTCTGAGAAAGACTCCGTGAAGGGAAAACGGGTCCCCATGCGCCCTGTTTTTAAGCAGGAACATACAAAGAAACACTGTGGCCGCAGAGCAGCAATCAGATGCATCCATCCATACAGCAGCGCAAAGCTGTGCGAGCTGCGACAGACATTTGCAGGCGAGCCCAACGAAACTGTAACAGCCTTGGTTCATCGTGTTACGGAGTTGGGCAGGGATACAATTATTTTAAGCCACGAAGAAGTGAAGGATTGTGCCTGGGGACCTGAGGTATTTTTGAGTGCAAGTCCGGAAGGAGATTTTTCTCTGACTCCTTGAACAGCTCAGTGCGCTGGTTCTCTGGACCCTATAGACAGAAACGAACCAACAGAGGTTCTGGTCTCAAAATCAGCTGAATTGACTACTGCAATTAAAAAGCTTGCATGTGTACAAGCCACGTATGACTATGGAGCATATTTATCCCTGTTGGATGCTCTTATGGGCCTGCTGAGACTTAAACTTCTAATTCTGTGTCTGTCAATGGCTCTTAAAGGTGTATGCAGTGCCAAAAAAGAGCAGATCAAACAGATGATTAAACAATTTCTCAGAGGATTCCCGAGTGCATCATATGAGTTGGGAAGATCTTCTAATAGATTTCTCCTAGAAAGGTCAGGATCTGGGTTATTGCAATCCTGTACCCTCACCAAAGCCTTCCCATAAGAAACGCCACATGGGACCTAAAGGCAGACCCTGCGTGGCAAGCAACCGGGAAGACCCCACTCTAAAGTGTCTCCTGCCACGTCCTCCAGGAGTCCACACAGCAGCCCAGAACAAAATTATCATCACACTGGGAAGCCCAAGGGATGGGATTTCAACCACCAACAGGACACACTGCAGCTTTAAACCTGCTGATTCACCAATTGAGAAGTGGTTCCAGTTAGGACTTTCTCTGGGACTACCTGAACATTTTTTTAAGGCAATGTCCCAAATGGTTACTGAAAGATGCTGTGCTGAATTTCCAGAACAAAAGTGGTGACCGGAAAAAGGACAAGGACCACAGCCGCAGTAGCAGCCATGGTAAAAACAAAGGAAGGGACCATAACAAGTGTCCCAAAGCTGCTTCACCAAGCAAAGCAGACAACCCCTTTGTGCCTGGCCATCAGAGCTCCGGGAACAAGTCAAAAAACTAGACACAGTGGTGAGTGATCCAGGCCTCATTCATCACTATGTTAATGCTTGCCAATGATCTGATAACCCAGAACCTTTTATTATGATTCCTAATAGGACTGCTGTAAAATTTCTGATAGACATGGATGCTCAGATTACTGTTTTGAATGTGCAACTTGCAAAGCGCCTAAGAATCCTGCCGTCTAGGAAAAGGATAAAGATAAGAGGTGTCACAGGACTACCTAACACCTGCCAGCTGGCCAAAAGGCCAAAACAAGGCTGTGGCTTCCAGGTGACAAATGGAGCACCACAGTGGAAGTTGCTTTAAGACCTGGGATTTGATGTCCTGGCTGGTAAGAGGTGGCATCTTCCAGATGACACGCTATGGAGTTTTGATTCCTAAGGGGTGAGAGCAAAGGGAACAAAGACTGCTCAAGTCTGCACTTTGCAAACTGCTCCCCCCTTACCCAAGTCAAGCCTCACTTGTGTTGCACAATACTTGTTACCAGCAGCAGCCAGGCAAGACATTACGGAGGTGATTGCTGATTTGGAAAAAAGACAGATTATCACTTGGACTCACCCACCATACAATTCACCTGTCTGGCCACTATGCAAGCCTGATGGACCATGGAGACTCACAATTGATTATAGGAGACTTAACAGCAACACATTCCCTACTCCCTCTCACTGCTGGAGTCCCAAGCCTGACCTCCATAGTAACAGCCATTCAAGCAGTATCCCACACCTGGACGGCAGCCATGGATGTCCAGGATATGTTTTTCATGGTACATCTGAGGGAGAAGGACACAGCACGATTTGCTTTCTCCTGGCAAGGTATTATATTTACTTTTAATCATCTTCCACAAGGCTACAAGCATGCTTAAACCATCGCACACAACACCCCAGCAGCACTGCTAAACACAGTTCAAGTTCCAGAAGGTCTTACCATTTACCATTACATTGATGACATTTTAGTGTTGGAAAATGACAAAGAACAGGTAGGCTCAGTAGCTGGAGCCATCTGGAAATTGTTAACTAACCAGGGGTTAAACCTCCCACAAGCTAAGTGTCCAGCCCCAAGTCAAGACATCAAATTCCTTGGATCCTGGTAGGTAGCAGATGCAGGGTCAGTGCCAAAAGATGCCCTGAAAGTCACTGAAAAGGGCCAAACATCCAGCAATAACAAAGAGCTGCAACAGCTACTGGATACCTTGGGTTACCGGAGGAAGCATATTCCAGGATTTTCCATAATTGCTCATCCCCTTTATGACTTGCTTAAGAAGCACAAAGTCTGGGACTGGACCCCAAGACATGTTGAAAGCCCTAAAAATGCTTAAAGACGAGTTAAAGGCTCATCAGAAGCTGGGACCTTTGCATCCACAAGACGCCCTAAGGGCAGAGTGGGGCTTTTCAGAACATGCCTCATACTGTGGGATATTCCCTGTCAGAGCCCTCTTTTTCTCTTCTATGGCATTCAAAGAGAACAAAAAGAAAAGGTACTGAGCGGGAAAAGGGACTCCTCTCCCTAACACACCCTATCAAAGAAGCAGAAAAGCTTTGCACTGCCCAAGATACTGCAGTGCAAGGTCCTTTTCCTTTCTGCTGAGAGTGATCCTCAAAGGAACTCCTCCTCCAGAGGGAACTGCTCAGGAGGCTACTGTAACAAAATGGTATGCCTATCTGGAAGGGATTCCACACCTCATGCCTTTAAGAGAAGGGCCCACAAAACTGTCTAAATTGCAACAGCCTATAAATTCAGATCATCCTCTGCTATGCCAGCCCTTAAAGCCATCTCAAGTTCATGAAGTGACTGCAGATTCTGACAAAAAGGGAATATGGTTCACAGATGCATCCTCCCCAGAGCAGGACCAAAGTGGCTGCAGCCCTGGAAATTGGGAAAGGTTAAGCTATCACCAAGGGGTGGGAGGGCAATGCTCAAGAAGGAGAGCTACATGCTTTCATTCTGGCAGCAGAAAAAGGTGCAGAAGCCATATACACTGATTCCTATTCCACATTCAAAAACGTCACTGAGTGGATTTGTCAGTGGGAGGCCAATCAGTGGAAGGTTTCAAACACTGAAGTGTGGAGGGCTACTGATTGTCAGAGACTATTGGAAATAAGCCAGTCCAGACCCACCACAGGAGATGCTCTGTTTTTGATAGCTTGTTTGTTAATGTAGGTAGTTGTATGTCTAGCTTGAGCGCAGGCTAACAGAAATGCAACCAATCAGACCATGGCAACAGTGTGCTAGGTTCATGTGATCAGTTTAGAAACATATAAGTAAATGTTTGCTGCCAAATAAACGTCTTTGCTTGAAACTATATTGTGGAGTCCGTGTCCAATGTGTTGCTACAAATGGTGACCCCCCGACATGATCCTTGAAGAGATTTGCTCAGGTGTCTGGAGTCCGTGGAAGAAAAGCAGCCAGTAGCAAGCCCAGCTTAGCTTAAAGAAGATACTGCAAGTTGAGAGCCATGTGTCCGGCTTAAATTTACGACACCTCTGAAACTCGGTAATAGAGGTAAGCAGCTGGGGACTAACATTTATTTTGGGCACTAAGGGTCAGTAAATGACTAAGGAAGAGAATTCTATAGTAGGAGTTTTTACCCAAATTTTGAAGAGGAGAGGCATTATGTGTGATGAAAAGAAACTTTGTATGCTATTTGCCTGACGTAGAGAACATTCGGAGGACTGCACCATATAGAATGCTTTTGAAGTTGCAACCTGGGAAAAGGAGGGAGAGGTGTTAATAGATGCCACTATGAGAGGAAATGAGGCTGCAACATCATGTCTTACAACTTAGTGGGTTATTAGGGATTCTTCGAGACAGCTGAGGGACAAACGAGAAGTGGACACTGCGGTGGCTACTGCCAGTTCCCCAGGCCCAAGTCTCACATTACCATCTGAATGGCTGCCCGTAGCCTCTATCCCTCTGCTTGATGATTTAACTGTGGACTTTCCTGAGGCTACACCGATGTTATCAGGGCCACATTGCGACCCAGTGGAAACTTGGAGAAAAATTAGACAGCAAGCAATGGAAGAGGGGGGGAGGGAATTTACTGTCTTTTCCTGTCTTTATTACTGCACAAGGTGGTCTAGTGTGTGAGCCAGTGGCATGGCCATTGCTGAGAGACTTGAGAAAGACAATTGCTGAACATGATCGTGGGTCAGCCTACACTGACACAGGGGCTGATGTGACTACTGTAGCAGCAAAGGGCTGTCCAACTTCAGGGCCTTTAGTGAACGCTTCTAACGCACTTGCAGGAATTGGGGGAGAGGGCAGCAGTGGCATAGCAAAGCGTAATGTATATACAAGTTGTGAATCCAGGACAGAAGGCCACTACTTGCCCCTGTGTTTCTACAGCACCTATTAACTTGTGGGGAAGAGATGTTCTGGAACGTTAGTATTGGCACTGCCACTCCTTTTTCATAGGGGTCGCTGAAGAATGGGTCTCCACCTATTACCGCACCCAAGCTCAGCAGGCTTACAGAAACTCCAGTGTGGGTGGATCAGTAGACACCTACTGAGGAAAAGGCCTGTGCCTTGAAGGAACTTGTACAGGATCAGCTTCATCAAGGGTACATTGTCTCCCCAACCAGTCCTTGGAACACCCTTGTCTTTGTGGTAAAGAAGAAAAATGGAACCTGGCAAATGATACAGGATCTTCGAAAAATAAATGAAGTCATGGAAGATATGGGACCTTTAGAGCCAAGAATGCCCTCATCTACCATGGTACCCAGAAACTAGGATGTTATAGTCATAGATTTAAAGGACTGGGTTTTTTACCATTTTTCTTGATCCAGCAGATATACTCAAATTTGCCTTTTCTGTTCCCTCAGGCAGAACCCTTACAGAGATTTCAATGGACAGGGTTGCCTCAGGGGATGAAAAATAGCCCTACCATATGTCAGCAATTTGTGTCTGAATCTCTCTCTGAAATAAGGAAATTGTTTCCTGACGCTTTTTGTTATCATTATATGGATGACACACTTGTCACAGCCTCAGATAGATATCAGTTACAAGAAATACCAGTGGAAACACAAAAAGCCTTGCAAAAAAAAAGAGTGCTTAAAATCACCTCAGATAATGTCCAGATGATGCCTCCCTGAAAATATCTGGAAGATTTTAGATCAAACCATTGCACCACAAAATGTTCAATTAAAAATAAGTGTAAAAACTTTGAATGATTTGCAAAAGCTGTTAGGGACAATAAATTGAGTCCCTGTTTGGGGATTACTAATGCTGAACTTAGCCCACTCTTTGACTTGTTAAAGGGTGATATGGCTGTTACCCCAGTGATGGTTAACTCCAGAAGCAGAGCAAGCTATTTGCAAAACTCAAAAGGATTTGACACAAAGGAAAGCTTATAGGTAACATATAGGTCATCCCATTCTTTTATTTATTTTTGTGACACTCTGCCAAGCCTATGGACTTTCGCATCAATGGATACCATCTCTCAGTGACCTCTTGCTTATTTTAGAATGTATTTTCTTGACATATCTGCAAAAAAAGATGGTCATACCCAGATTCAAATGATAGCAGATGTTACTATGAAAGGCCAGAAGAGAATTTTGCAAATCTCTGGACAAAATCCAGCCGTAATCTATATTCCAAAAAATTCTGACTATCTGGATTGTGTCAAACTAACAGTCTACCTTTACAGGTTGCCTTGGAAGGCTTTACCAGGCAACTTAACATACATTTTCCAGCACATAAATTAATGACTTTATAAAGACATAGTATTGGTGTCCAAACCATCGTGTCAATTAACACCAGGCTTGGGTAAATCTGGAAAGGCTGTTATCGTTTGGGAGGGAAATCAGGAATAGAAAGAGGATTTTTTTTTTTGGTTCACAACTCAACACAAATTGTAGAGCTATATGCCATGATTCAGGCCTTTCTGAAGTGGGAAAATTGCCCCTTAAATGTGATTACTGACTCGCAGTATGTTGCCATCATAATTCCTAAACTTGCAAACAAGCAATTGTTTCTATTGTTTAAAAACTTATGGTCTTTTTTGACATATTGGGAACATTGTTTTATGTTATGCACATCAGAAGTCATACGAATCTCCTGGGATTTATCACAGAGGGAAACGCACTTGCAGATGCACTTACACTGCCTCTGCATCTCTCTCCAATACCTCAGGTCTTATCTCAAGCCCGGTTATCTCATGATTTTTTTCATCAGAGTGCTGGAGCATCAAGAAAACTATTTGCAAAAGAAATTGCCCAGGCCTATCCAGATTGCCAGGCCTTTACCCCCTCCACCTGAACAGGGGTCAATCCATGGGGGCTACAGGTTCTACAGTTAAAGCAGACAGATGTTACTCATATTTCAGAATTTGGTCAATTAAAATATACCCATGTCTCTATGGCTACTTTCTGGAGAGTGATTTGGGCCACAGTATACACAGGAGGAAAAAATCAAGGATATTATTAGACATTGGCTTTTGGCATTTGCAGTATCAGGAATTCCCCATACCATCAAGTCGGAAAATGGTCCTGGATATATTTCCCAAAAAAACCAACAATTCTTGACACAGTGGAGTATAACACACCTGACCAGCATCCCTCGTTGCCCCACAGGGCAAGCAATTGTAGAATGTACCCATCAAATGTTGAAAGAGTTATTAGAAAAACAAAAAAGAAGCATGGTTGGGCAAACTCCTCAGAATAGGCTTAACAAAGCACTGTATGTATTAAATTTTCTTCCTCTTACAGAGGCAGAAATACCAATAATTTTCTCTCATTTTGCTTCACTGCAGTCCAAGGACCTTGCAACAAGCCCTCAGAAAGCCAAAGTCTACATAAAGTCTCTGCATGATGGTAAATGGGAAGGCCCTTATGACTTACTAACATGGGGCAAAGGGTATGATTGTGTTTTGGCAGATTCAGTGGATTGTTGCTCTAGGTGTTCAACCAGATCTTGCCAGATCTTTGGATGAAGTAATACAAGATCCCTGAAGCTAATGAATTACAAGATCATACCTTCTTTGCATTGGAAAATTTTTTTGATGGATAGGGCTTGGCAGGGTGGATAAGGTCTCTTATCAGAACCAGGTTGTTGATCTTATTGTTTTTGATTATATTGTTAATCTTGCATTGTTTGCTTTCTTCTATGCAAAGAATCTTGGAGAAATTAATCAATAGCGTGTTTTTATTAGAAAAACAAAAAGGGAGTGATGTGGGAGATGGTCTGTTTTTGAAGAGCTTGTTTGTTAACATTAGCCAACTGTATGTCTAGCTCGAGCACGTGCTGACAGAAACGCAACCAATCAGATCATGGAAACAGTGTGCTAGGTTCATGTGATCAGTTTAGAAAAATATGTAAGTCGTTTGCCACAAAATAAACATCTTTGATTGGAACTATATAGCTGAGTCCATGTCTGATGTGTTGCTACAACCTATCAAAGTGGGCTGGGTAAAAGGACATTCCGAAAACAAAACACCTGCTTCAATCTGGAATGAACAGGTGGATTACCTGGCAAAAATCAATGTGGTTAGTACTGAAGGAAACGACTGGCAGTGATTGACGGAGCGGTTACATATCAAAAGAGGTCACTCAGGAATATCGGACCTTTATTATGAATACAGGTCCAGAGGATGGCCAGTCTCCATGGCAATCTGTGAGACACTTATTTCAGCTTGTCCCTAGTACCAAATTACACTTAAGGCTAATCATCCTAATCTAGCTCCAGTCCCACATATCAAGCAAGGTGAAAACACGAGAAGGGACCATAGTGTAAGTCCTAAAGCTGCTTCTCCAAATAAAGCAGACAACCTTTTGGTCCTGGAACACAGAGGACTGGGAACAGATCAGAAAACTAGACACAGTGGTGAGTGTCCCAAAGCTGCTTCACTAAGCAAAGCAGACAACCCCTTTGTGCCTGGCCACCAGAGCTCAAGGAACAAGTCAAAAAACTAGCACAGTGGTGGTGAGTGTTCCAGGCCTCATTCATTGCTTTGTTAATGCTTGCCAATGTTCTAATAATCCAGAACTTTTTATTATGATCCCTACAGGACCAGGTTGAACTGCCGTAAAATTTCTTATAGATACAATGCACATATCACTGTGCTAAACATGTAACATGCAAAGTGCCTGAAAATCCTGTCGTCAAGGAAAAGAATAAAGATAAGAGGTGTCACAGGACTGCCTGACACCTGCCACCTGGCCAAAACAAGGCTGTGGCTTCCAGGCAACGAACGAAGCACCATAGAGGAAGTTGCTTTAAGGCCTTATCCAGAGAACATACTGCAATTCGACATCCTGACTGGTAAGAGGTGACATCTTCCTGATGGCACAATATGGAGCTTTGGTTCCTATGGGGTTCCTATAGGGTTGGGGGGAGGGGGGGGGAGGCATATGGAAAAAAGTTTGCTCAGGTATGCATTTTGCAAACTGTTCCCCCATTGCCAAAATCAACTGTTACTTGTGTTGCACAGTACCTGTTACCAGTGGCAGCTAAGTAAGGCATTACGGAGGTGACTGATGACCTGGAAAAAAGACACATTATCACAAGAATCCATTCACCATACAATTCACCTGTCTGGCCAGTATGCAAGCCAGACGGATGGTGGAGGCTTACAATAAGACTATAAGAAACTTAACAGTAATACACTTCCTCTCACTGCGCAGTTCCAAGTTTAACTTCCACAGTAACAGCAATTCAAGCAGCATCCCACACTTGGATGGCAGCCATGGATGTCCAAGATACGTTCTTCATGGTACTGCTGAAGGATAAGAATAAAGCACAGTTTGCCTTCACCTGATAAGGTATTCAATACACTTTTAATAACCTTCCACAGGGTTACAAGCACAGCACCATCACAGTGCACAACACTCTAGCAGTATTGCTAAACACGGTCCAAATTCCAAAAGGTGTTGTCTATTATTACATCAATGACATTTCAGTGGAGGGAAAAGACAAAGAACAGGTGGGCCCAGTAGCCAGAACCATCTGGAAATCGTTACCAACCGGGAGTTAAACCTCCCAGTTGGTAAATGTCAAGGCCCAAGTCAAGATATCAAATTCCTTGGATCCTAGTAGGTAGCAGGTGCAGGATCAGTGCCAAAGGATGCCCTGAAAGCCACTGAAAAGGGACAAATACCCAGCAATAAAAAAGAGCTGCAACAGCTCCTAGCAAGTCCTCCAGTACCTTGCGTTACTGGAGGAAGCATATTCCAGGCTTCTCCATAATTACACAAAGTCTGGGACCGGACACCAAGACATGCTGAAAGCCTAAAAGTTCTTAAAGACGAGTTAAAGTCTCATCAGAAGCTGGGACTTCTGCATCCAAAAGACGCCCTAAGTGCTGAATGGGGCTTCTCAGAACATGCCTCATACTGTAGGATATTCCAAAGGGGATCCAGATGCCCTAACAGAGGCCTCTTTTTCTCTTCTATGGTATTCAAAGAGACCAAGAAAAAGTACTTTGAATGGGAAAAGGGACTCCTCTCCCAAACCCAAGCTGTCAAAGAGGCAGAAAAGCTGTCAAAGAGGCAGAAAATCTTCGCACTACTCAAAATGCTGTAGTGCAAGGTCCTTTTCCTCTGCTGCGAGTGATCCTCAAACGATCTCCTCCTCCAGAAGGAATGGCCCAGAAGGCCACTGTGAAAAAGTGGTATGCCTATCTGGAAGGAATTTCACAGCTCATGCCATTAAGAGAAGGGCCCACAAAGTTGTCTAAGTTACAATAGGCCATAAATTCAGACCATTCACTGCTATGCCAACCTTACAAGCCATCTCCAATTCAGGTAGCTGCTGAAATGATTCCAACAAAGAGAGAGTATGTTCACAGATGCATCCTCCCATAGGGTGGGATCAAAATGGCATTACAGCGCCACAGCTCTGGAGATTGACACAGGTAAAACCATCACCAAGGAGGATGATGGCAGTACTCAAGTAGGAGAACTGCATGCTCTCATGTTGGCAGCAGAAAATGGGGCAGAAAACATATATACTGATTCCTATTCCACAATCAAAGGTGTCACTGAGTGGATTTGCCAATGGGAAGCGAATCAGTGAAAGGTTTCAAACACTGAAGTGTGGAGAACTACTAACTGCCAAAGGTTATTGGAAATAAGCCAATCCAGACCCCTTAAAGTGGGCTGGGTGAAAGGGTATTCCAAAAAATAAACACATACTTCAATCTGGAATGAACAGGTGGATTATCTGGCAAAAAATAACGTGGTTAGTGATGATAAAAATGACTGGCAATGACTAACTGAATGGTTACATATCAAAAGAGGCCATTCAGGAAAAGCGGACCTTTAATATAAGTGCAGGTCCAGAGGATGGTCAGTTTCCATGACAACCTATGAGAGATTTCAGCTTGTCCTCAATGCCGAATTAGGCTAAAAGCCAGTCATCCTAATTTGGCTCTGGCCCAACATATCAGGCAAGACAAAATGCTATTGCATACATGGCAAATTGATTGTTTTGGTCCCCTCAAATCCTCACATGGGAAAAGGTACACACTGGTGGAGGTGGAAGTGGTTTCAGGTTTGGTGTTGGCCACAGCCACCAGTACTGCCACAGGAGCTCAAACCATCAAGGCTCTGAAACAGTGGTTCAGTATTTTGCCAATGCCTGAGAGTATCCAGAGTGACAATGGATCACACTTCACTGCAGTGTTAGTATAAGGCTGGGCTACAGGTGAGGGAGTTAAATGGGTATTTCATACTCCATATTACCCCCAGGCTAATGGTATTAAAGAGAGGACAAATAGCCTTATTAAGAAACATGCCAATGTCTCAAAGGGCAATTGGGACAAACATCTGCCTCACACAGTTTTCACTGTTAACAACAGGTGGGGAAGCTATGGCAGTCCCAAAATTAAGGCATTCTGTCCTACTGAACCAGTGAGGGATACTAACCACATGCCAGGTAAATCAAAAGACAAACCTCTGCACTTGCTGACACAACTGCAAGTGGGTCAACCAGTTCTGGTGAATTTACCTTCAGTTGGAATTGTGCCTATGACTAACTAAATCAAGAAGTCTATTTGCTTGGGAAGCCATAGACATAAATGGAAAAACACACCATATAAGCACACGGTGGATCACCTCAGGTTTTTGATTGTTCAAACCCTGTTTACATGTACTGTAGTGAGTTTGTTTCCCTACAGGAATTCCAGAAAGCAGTATTCCTCTATCCACAGATGGAGATCAGTTCTGCTACAGCAGAACCATCCTACAGTCAGAGGGTGGACTCAAAGCCAATTTACTCTACCTAATTTCTTGTTTAGGATACAGTTATGTATAATGTTTGTATATGGTTCATGTAAGCAATGTTCATAGAGGTTACATATGTGGTTACAGTATTTGTAAAGGCTAGGACAGACTACTTAGTATATATTCTTCCTGAAGAGGTACATTTTGTTGACACTGTGTTTGCCCAATAGCAAGGGGGTGGATTTGTGGTGGAAGGTTCAAATTATGCCTAAATATTATATCTGATACACATGCTTGAATGTCTACCTTGACCCTCTTGTTTCCCTTCTTCTCAGGCTGGCAAGAGAGGGAAAATGGACAAAAGCACTGGTGCCTCTCTGTCTGCAACACAGATACCATATTTGGCCTTGTTTTGCACCTTCCAAGGCCAAAATGCTTAAAAACCTCACCAAATTGTTTGTTTGGCCTTGTTTTGCACCTTCACTGTTTTTGGGGCTAGCCATGTGCATCTTCCTTTTTGGGTAATATAACATTGGATTGGTTCAAGAGATGTTTTATTCTGTTACTATTGGTCAAAAACAGTCGCCAAAATGCTTAAAAATCTTGCCAAATTGTTTGTTTACCGCCTGCTACCTTTGCTTGCCCATTACCTCTTTGCCTGGTGTGCCTTGCATGGTGTGGGTGTGGGGACTTTCTCCCCTTGCGAATGGCAGATCTGTCCTATCTGTCTTTGGCTTGAGGTTGCCTGAGCTCTGACACTGGCAGAGCCAACTAAGGATCTAGAAACAAGTAAGCAACATTGGGACCACTTGCCCACCACCCAAGCCAGGGCCGACCCCCTGACGTGTGCCACACCCAAATGGACTATTCCAGCCCATAAACTGGGACCCTGGTTCAGGCAAAAGGCAGACCTCTCCAATGATTTCCTGAGAACCACAGAGAAACTGATTCGTGCCCGAGGATCTTCTCATACAGCATGCTCAAATTTTAAGCTATGCAAGCAGCAAACCCCGCATCGCCACGTAGCAGATCACCGCACGACAGGAACTATTAATTCCCAGTTACACCTCTACATATACCCCTCGGACCATAAATATTAAGGCTTTAACCAGTGAGTAAATCCTACTCTCTTTTCCAAAGTTTGTAAAAGTTCAGGGTTGGCCTTTAAGTGGCGATTGTCTTGCATTGTTTAAATTTCCTAAAGCTTTTATTAAATTAATTTAGCTCAATCCAATTGCATATATACATTCTGATAAATTAGTTCAACAAACTGCATGACAGAATCAGTGTGTGTTAACTGTAAATAAATTTGGGGAAATTTTCTTTGTGTATATATATATATAAAATAAATATTTTATAATTTTACACTGGCCTCATTACAATTTGCTGTTAACCTAGATTCAAATCCCTCCATAACAGTAGTACACCCCTCTCCCCAGAGATTAAATATTTGGGATGTTCAATCAGCGAGGGGAAAAGCAAAATAAGTCCCAAATGTATAACAGGGATTGTGGCTATGGGCCTGCCCACAAAGAACAGGGAAATAAGGAAGGTTCTAGGACATTGCAGGCTGTAGATTGATGGATATATGCAGATGGCAAAGTTCCTGTATGAGAAACTGGTGGAAGATCAGTCTACGGAGTGGAATGATGAGAAGGAACAACTCAAGGCTTTAAAACAAAAACTAATAATGGCTCTTGTCCTAGCCCTTCCATCACTGGATAAACCCTTCCACCTGTTGTCAATATAAAAGACAGATTAGCATACAGAGCAATTGCCCAGGAAATGCCAGTGGCCTTTTTGTCAAAACTTATGGACCCTGTATGTGTAAGGGATGGCCTACATGCATTCAAGCTGTGGCTGCGACAGCTGCTCTGGCAAAGTACAAAGCTTACTTTTGGAGGGACTCCAGTAATACGTTCTCCACATATTGTCAGGATCATCCTAACTCAGAAATCAAACCAGTGGTTAACTGACCCAGTATGAGACCATACTGATGGAAAGGGATGATCTCACTCTGACAGTAGACAGAAATCTGAATGCTCATTTTCTCTATGGGAATGAGATGGGGAATCCAGAACATAATTGTTGACCCCAGGTGGATGGGAAACTGGTTGCTGGAGGAGGCATCCCTGGGTCATGTTTATTCCCTCCCATTTCCTGCCTACCTCTCTATACAAGGTGGAGAAATTTCCAGTTTGCTCTCTTGCCCTTTTTCTTCCTGAGAGTTGATGACCATGTGAGTTGGGGCTGCATTGCCATCTGGGGAATCCACTGCAATCTGTGAATTGGTTCTGTATATAGCTGTATTTGTCTCCTTCCCCTCTATCTCTCTACATCCTTCTTCCCTAAATATCTTTTTTTTTTTTGTAAATATTACTTTCTTAACTTCCAATTTCTGTCCAAGTCTCTTTGTTTACCCATTACATTCCCCTGCCTACTTTTTACCTACAGGGGAAGAGGGAGCAGGGAAAACAGGATAATCTAAATTCTGTCCTGGGAGGTTTTGTCCTGGAACCTTAAACAGTGACAGAAAATTGGTGCCCATTGTGGGGCTGGAATACAAAACAAAATTTCTTTGGTTGAGAAAAAAGAGTTGGAAGTAAAAATGGAAATCCTACTGACCCTGGCACTTCAGATCTTTGGTGGTTTGTTGTGTAATGGACTGTTCCATTGCCTGTCTTACCACGTGTTCTGGATGACTGTGAACATGGCAGTTACACGGGTCAAAGCCTTGCCTGTGCACTTCTGCATGTATTTCATAAATATTATTGGCTTTGGGAATTTTACCAGGATTGGGAATTTTTCTGAAAATGTTTATTTTTAATTTAGCCACCCGGAGGCACATGGTCTTGGGCAGAATCGGTATTTTATAGCCATTTGTTTCCTATGCTTGAACATAATCCAGGCAATATTTACAGCTGTGTGGGTTTTGGCCACGTGATGAGGGAGAGGCGTCACCCTTACAACGGCTTACAGTGGCAAAGCAGAAGCTGGTGTTGCTGTTTTAAGAGCTTCCCCTGCCCAAGGTGTAGCAGTGCTCCAGCTGCCACTTGTGCCACAGATCTGACCTCAGCTGCTTTTCCCATGGCTTGCTTTGACTCTCCCAAGCTGGCTCCAGGAGAGGCACAGCTACTGTTGTAGGGCTCTCCAAAATTCTCTTCTCCCTCCATGCCTGGAGGTTTCAATGAGGGAAGAAAAAGGTGCAAAATTCCTTTCCCTGTGAGCTTGAACAGGGAAAGGGAAAAGATGCCCTTTTCCTCCCACTGGGAGCTGAAGTCCTGTTTTAGGGGTAGAAGCTATGGAGATTGAAGGCAGAGACCAGATGTCTACTATGGTCTTTCAGATGACCCTACTGTAGTTGGCATGCATAAGGCATAGGATGTGAAGTTATCAATTGCTTCTTGTACAGTACACTGTCAACAATATCAGACCAACTGAGAGTCCCTGCTCCCTACACATCAATTGATTTGTTGGCTAGAGAGTCAGTGTCATCAATGTCACCAGATATGATGGAGCTCCACTGTGAACTGGAATTGGGGGGAGCTAAATGGTATGCCACAATAGACATTGCTAATGCTTTCTTCTCCGTTCCCACTGCAGGAGAGTGCAGGCCACAGTTTGCCTTCACCTGGAGGGATGACCAGTACACCAGTAATTAATTGCCCCAGAGGTGGAAGCACAGCCCTATTATCTGCATTCCAGACTGCACTTCAGGAGGGTGGAGCTCCAGAACATCTGCAATATATTGATGACACCACTGCATGGGGTAACACAGCAGAGGAAGTCTTAGAGAAGGGTATGAAGATAACTGATATTCTGTTGGAGGCCAGTTTTGGGGCCTGACAGAGAAATCCAGTTTCTGGGAGTTTGATGGTGAGATGGCCACCACCGTTTCCCCCTAGATGTGGTGAGCAAGACAGTCATGAAGGTTCAACCCACTAATAAGAAGGACACACAATCCTTCTTGGCAGTTTTAGGATTTTGGAGAACACACTAATGTCTCTAAAAGTGGCTGGGACTTGCGTTTGGCTCAGGCAGTCTTCACGGTCAACAATCATTGGGAAAGCTTATGGAAGCCCCAAGACTAAAGGCTTTCTGCCCATCCAAGCCAATAGTGGATGCTGAGCATGTGCCAGGAGGGACTAAGGATAAATCTCTGTCCCAAATTCAAGTGGGCCAACCTGTATTGGTCAGACTGCCCTCTACTGGGGTTGTGACCATGACTTTGGTTAAGCTTATGGGCTTATATGCCTGGGAAGCCTTGGATGTTAATGGGTAGACACACCACGGTGAGCACAGTGGATTGTCCTCAACTATTAACTGCCAAAACAGAACACATAACTCACTGAACTGAAAGGGGTTATTACCCATCACCCTAAAGTCCTAGACAAATCTGTCCATTGCCACTGGAGTGGACTGTGGCAGGGCACTCCAAACTCCCTTCCCTATCCTCCGTCTCCAGAGGTTTGAATGGGGGAAGAAGTAGGTGAGAAGCTGCTTCTCCCACCCCTGTGGGCTTGAACAGGGAAGAGCAAATTGTGCCCAGCATATATATATATATGGCAACTGGACACATTGGCTAGGGGAATCTTGAAGAAGGGTGACAAGAAAGTGCACAGTTTCCACTTTTGGACTGCCGCATCCTGACTTCCTGCTGGAAGAACCTGCCTCTGCTGTAAACCACCACCACTTATAGGAATAGGCTCAGCAGTTCGGCTTTGCCCTGTGCTGCTAAGGCAGTGATGCTTCACGAGATTCACCTCATGGAAGCAGTGTCTGAGATACTTTGACAGGTTTTTATTTGCATTAGACTGTGCCACGTGGATCCACAACTGGATTATAATTTGCAGTTACAGACACTTCCACAAAGGAGCCAAGGGACTATCTCCAAATTCTGCCCCACCAACATGAGTAGATCAGACTTTCCCTAGGGCTCCGGGCTGCCTCTTATTTGTAAGTGGGAAAAAAGCTATTTTGTGGCTTAACCCATTTTCCTGATCTTCCTAAACTACTAAAATAGCCCATCAGCATCCTTGTGAAGATTTCCCAACCGAATCAGAACCCAAATTTAACTAGTTTGTGTATAGTTTGGGGGTGGGGCTTTTCAGAAAATAAAAATATTTTTATAATTCCTGCCTCCTTAACTGCCCAAACTCATTCAATAGGCAGCAGGGTGTACGTGAGGTTCCATGTCTCAACCTGAGAATCAGAGTCAAGGACATTCTGCGGTCAGGTAAGAGATGACTACAGAGCAACAGTGCAGTAGGCAGGTGTGGGGCAATTGAGTCAAAAAGTTCAGCTACCAGGAAGACAACTAATATCACTCATTGACCACCAAAGACCCCTGGCTGCACATGGGCAGGAAGGAACTGAGGCTGCACTGGCCAATGTGAAGCAGATTTCCTTGTTGTGGGGTGGGGTTTTCTTCTTGGATCCAACCTGGTTGTTGCAGGACGGGGTTTATGTAACAACTAGAGAGTGTTATAAAAAAAACTCAGTTGATGATGTAGGCTTTGCTAGGGACATATCCAGCACTGTAAACAAAATTCTTAGCTCTACCAACTTTGTTCCTCCACAAAATTTTTAGAAGTGTGGGCTCCTTTTTCACACAAAAAAGGCTAATGGCATCTTGGCTTCTATCAGGAACAGCACAGGCAGCAGGACTAGGGATATAATACTGCCCCTGTACACATCATGGGTGAGAGGCCTCACCTCAAGTACTGTGTGCAGTTCTCAGGCCCTCATTTCAAGAAAGATACTGAGGTGCTGGCACAGGTCCAGAGGACAGTGATGAGACTGGTGAAGGGACTGGAGGGCAAGTCTTATGAGGAGAGGGTGAGAGAGCTGGGGTTCTTTAGCCTGGAGAAGACTCATGCAGGACCTTATCACAACTACCTGAAGGGAAGTTGTAGTAAGGTGGTGATCAGGGTCTTCTCCCAGACAGCTTGTGACAAGAGGAAAGGGCGTGGCCTGAAGCTGTGCCAGAAGAAGTTCAGGTTGGATGTAAGGAAGCACTTCCTCACAGAAGGCATAATTAGACACTGGAATAGATTTCCCAGGGAGGTGGTAGAGTCACCCTCCCTGGAGGTGTTTAAGGAAAGATTGGATGTGGCACTTAGTGATACTGTCTAGTCAATGTGGTGGTGTTGGGTCATCTCAAAGCTCTATTCCAACCTCAGAAATTCTGTGGTTCAGGCTGGACAGGGCACTGAGCCACCTTATTTAGTTGAAGATGTCTGTCCTCACTGCAGGGAGGTTGGACAGGATGGCCTTTAAAAGCTCCTTCCAACTCAAAGCATTCCATTATTCTATGATTCCAAAGTAACTATATGCTGGTTTGAACTAATTGGAGAATTTGAGTGAGAAAAATAGACTTTCAGCTGAGAAATGAAAACACATGATGTCATTTCACTCACAGATTTACTGAGAAAGATAAAAAATATTGTTTTAAGAGTTGTAACCCAAATATAGATAAGTCAGATGGTTTCAGACCACTCTGGGCTGTGGCTGGATCCTTGCATGGCTCCGTTTCCCTGCCTTTTGTAGCTAATTCCCAATAATTCCACTAACTTCTTTTCCTACTGCTAATCTCCCTGGCTGATCTACTTTTGCCTATCTTCTGCATCACCAGACGGTGAGATAAGATTGGAGAAGGGGGGAAAGGTGGTAGGGGTGGTCAGAAAATCCTTCTTAGGGATTTTGATCTCTGGGAGGTGTATGGTGTTTCTGTATTACCTTTTCACTGTATATATCTGTAAATATCTGTTATACATTGTAAATATCTGCTTGTATATTGAGCATTGCTGTAAATATAAAGCTTCATTTACCAACTTCCAGCCATTCTGAGTTCTAGCTTGGGTTATATCAAAGGTGGAGGCGGGGGGGGCAGGTAACTGCTAAACCACCACACTCTAGCTCCCTCAGTACCCAGTGATCTTTATCTTAGCCAGGCAAAAAGCCATTCCGGTCTTTCCCTGAATGTTAAGCATCAAATAATAAAGTAATTAAGGTTAGGAAATAGCTCTGTCAGTCATATAATTCAACCTCCTGCTCGCAAGTCAGTCTAACTAGAGCAGGTAGCTCTGTGCTTTGCCCAGAAATTCCAAGTAACTTTCAAGGATGGAGATGCCTGAGCATCTCCAACTAAACTCTTCCAGTATTTGGCCACCCTCATGCAAAGAGAGCTTTTCTTGTCACCTATCTGAAATTTTCCAAGTTATATCCATTTCTTCCTGTCCTATGGCTCTGTGCATCTAAAAAGAGTCTCATTTTGATTTTCTACACACTCTCAATCAGATATCGACTCTCAGCTCCAATTTGGGGGTCACCCAGGAACTTGCTGAGTCTGGACTCTGTCCCATCATCCAGGTCATTAACAACAATCGTTAACAGCATTGGTACTGCTGTCACTTCATAAGTGACACCACACATAATCAGTCACACACTTGACTTTGTACCCCCAACTCACCCACCATTTGCAGCTTAATAGGCAACTCACTATAGCACCCTGTCAACTCATTCATGTATCCCCAGTATGACTCAAATAACACTGTGAGAAGTCCTTGCTGGGGGCAATGCAAACAACATCCACTTCCTTTGTCTGCACTGTCCTCTCATCATAGAAGTTAATTGCATTGGTCAGGTGCAGTTTGCTTCTTGTAGCTTTGTGCTGGCTGTTTCCAGTCCCCTTCAGATTCTTCATGTGGTAGAAATGGCTTCCAGGAAAATGGAATCACCTTCCCAGCTTGTAGCATCTTGAATCCTCCTTGTTGCGCTTCTTTAAGAGAAGAATACATGTAATGTCATCTTAGAGCCTATACTGTGCAAGTGAAACTAGGATGGCTTGTATGTATCACTATACCTTTAGCAACAAATCAAGCCAACTGTCATTTGAGCACTTACCTAATGAAGTGTTCCTGCAAGTCCTCACAGTTGGATCTTTCTTCACAATTCACAGTATTATTATCTCAACATTCATCTTCCTTCCAGATGATATCCTTTTACCTTTATTTGTCAGCATTTTAGAAAATATAAAAAAAGAAAAATCAACATATTAAAAATAAAACAAAGGAAGAATATTTCGCACCCATGGCATGACCTCTCTTCTCATTTCTTAACAGCTTAGGTTGCTACAGACCTTTTGATGGAAAGCCTTGTTGAATGCCCATGGCAACTCAAACAAATTACAGCCATCAGATGTCCCTTGTGAACATGTTTTTTGACCAGTATCCAGAATCCTACAAGACTACTCAGGCATGATTTCCTATTGCAAAAGTCACATGGATTTTCCACTGTGTTGTATTATGCAACTATCCACTTATTCTACTCCATATAATAGCTTCTCCTGGTTTCTCCATTGTAGATGCTGAGCTTAGTGATACGTAGGATAGGTCTTCTTAAAATTTACTTTCAAAATGTTCAAAGACTAAACTTAAATTATGAGGGCACATCCACATTTATCCATCAGGTTGCTTAATTCCTGACCTCCTTTAGTTGCCAGAATGAGATGGTATTTAACACCTTTAAATATCATCTGATTTGTGTTGTGGGTTTTTTAATGTCTTAAAAACAAACAAACAAACAAAACCAACTTGTTCCAGTTCCATAATTTTTTTCTACCAACACTTTAATTTGAAGAGGGACTGATACATCCTTCATAATGAAGGGTTCTAGATCAAACCTTCTTCAAAGATGAACACTATGCAAGAGGCAAAACAAAAGCTTCTTTTTTATAGCTTTATTTCCAGAGGACAGGAGGATAGATCATGTAATAGCCCTATACATCTTTTAACAGGCTTCTCATTTCCAGCTTGTTTCAAAAAGAATTAATTTCCTACCTTCTGTAAGTTGTTTCTCAAATATCTTTCCTCCTCACACTGCATTTTTACCCTATCCTGACAGAATTTATAAACCTTCATACTTTGCTCTTACAAACAGAACTTAACCTCCTAAAAAAATGGTAAAAACTGCTTTGCATAACTACCTTTTACACTGCTGTTTAGCTATACCATGCCAGTTTCTTTATGGACTTACTATCTTCAATAGGTGCATGCATTTTCTCCAAGACTCCCACTTGGCATCTTCAAGTAGTTCCCATACCACTTGCAAGGATTTTACTTTTATAAATTGCATTCAGTATGCTTTTTCATTTTAAGTAGTCTTCTCTAAAAACCAAAACCCCCAAATCAGGGGATTTTCAGAAGTAGAAGTGTTGGATCCTGTAAGAGATTTAAATACATTTTATAGAACAAGTATTTGACAGTAACACTTTGAATCAGATCCTGCACACAATGGTCAGAACCACATAAAAAACTTTTTTCTCCATTTTCAGGTTTGCAGACTAACTTGCTCCATGAAATACTCACTAACTGTGTCTAGCAATTTAGTCTCCACATCAATCACTGCTGCAGCCACTGCCACTACCATGATGCAGGCACCAGGTTGACCAGGGAGCAATATAACTATGAGGCCATAAAAGAATGAACAGACTCCAAACAGAAAGAAGGGGAAGAAAGCAACCACATAATAGAGTCAGCTTGTGTATTTATACACAACATTGCTCATGGGACTCCAGGTCCTGGAATTAGATATTTACCATTTTTCATTAGCCACTGTTTCTTGTTATTTCTTACCCAAGACTGCAGAGGGAAAATAAACACACACATATCAACAAGAATTCAGGTATTAGATGTGAATTCAAGATACAGAAAGCAAATAAACCTCTATTAAAAGATAACAAAAATACATGAGCTAACTGCTTAAAATTAGCTCTCAAAAATTTTGAGGAAATCAACTTGAGATTGAACAAGCTACTGCAGAGGCAAAACATCCACTAAAAATTTATTTGATAGAGCCCTGTGTATTCCTGTGTTTTGATGCAAACAGATGTTCCATTTGATCTCCTTGATTATCACTTCTTTCATGAAACCACTTTTCCTGAGGGGTATACCTTCCTACTTGTACGTAAATTCTCATATTTATACCTTTATAATCCCATCAAACCATCACCTTCCTCCCACCCCAGGTTACAGAAGCATTAGCAATCTTCCTCCTTTCCCTCTGTGGTAAGAGGAGAAAGGCAGGACTTAACTCCCTTCCTTCACCTGCAGGGAAGGACTCTCCTCCTCCCTGCCTCAGGACAAAACTGGTGGCTCATGCTGTAGAGCTGAGTTTCAGTACTACTGACCAACAGCATGAAGCTTTTCTGCTAACTTGGCCAAGACTACTCTTAAACATCTTCCTCTCCAAGACATTATAAAAGCAAAAGATTGGGGCACATGCTACAGAGACAGTTTGCAATTGTTTTAATACTTTATCCGAGGAGAAAGTGAATACAAATCAAAGGGAAGAAATTATAAAAGCCCTCTGAGACCAGATGGAAAAAGAGTTGTTGCACAGAAATGCATCTTTTCTGTCCTTTGTCTTTTGAGGTAAGAAGAGAACAGTTACTTTTCCGTAGCAGTTTTTATGTACTGCTATGATTAGAGGAAACAAGAAAACAAATAATTTAGGACAGATTAAAACTTCTTAATACTGTTAGCCCTTCCAAGGGCAAACAGCTAAAAGTCCAAAAGCCTCTTTGAACCTCAGCACCACAGGCAAGCTCAGCAGAGCTGCAGCTTGCCAAACAAGCCAAGGAGAGGTGAGCACTACTCCAAGCAGTTCATTCTGTACACAAATCAAGTAGGTACAATGGGAAAGGCGTGCAAGTCAAGAAACAGAAGCAAAAGAGCTGGCAAGATCGGAAGGACAGTGATGTGGAACAGTGGGCAACAACAGGCTAATAGGAAGGTAAACCAAAAGTATAAGATGTCACCTGGATACCACAGGAAATAGGAGGCATCATTACTGCGGTGGGTTAGGATCTTTTCCCACACACACACTATTGAAATTTTACCAGACCAGCTCAGACAACATGAAAGTAAGATAAAACTATATGTATAGCAAAGCTAAATCTACAAGCATATATACTAAATATTTACAAGTACCTACAACTACATACAAATTAGAAATAATACAGAAATCCAAACTTTCTCCCAGACAAGCAAACTGCCCCGAAGGGACTCAAAGCCTCTTTTTCTTCTTTGACTTTACCAGACAGACAAAACAACCAGCAAAGCTTACATTGTTTTCTGTTAGCCAAGGTTAGTGGAAGATATTAGAGCAGAGAGAAGGGGATGTGAAAGGGAGAAGTGTCCTAGACCAAAGTGGGACAAATTGTTTACTTTCTGGCTTTCTATCCCTTTCAGCAAACCAATGAATGGTACAGACTTCGTCATTATTTTCTTTTCACAAGAAATGATCTAATTTCTCTCATTAAAATATTCCAATTGCCCTCAAACCACCGCAATTACAGAAAATATTACTGTGGAAGAGAAATGTTTAATTTGCTCACATAGCCTTTTATACTCTTCTGTTAGATATATATATATATATATGGCACAATGTGAAAATGCTCTACTCATACAGTACCAAATTTAGCTCCTGACTTGATACACAGCTTGTAATTTTATTTATAATACCAATGCAATTACAATTACCTTCTTGCTATGAACTCTAATGCTCTTGATTTTCATGTTTTGTTTGCATTTAATGTTTTCTTTGGAACTACATGACACTAGACTGAAATACAAATAGAGTTCACGAAACAAGAAGGATAAACATCTATCATTCCTAATCAAAGAAATCTCCTTTCAAAGCTGCAGGTCTGTGTTGCCACATTTAAACTCACCAGTCAACTGGCTAGTCACATGCAGTCCATCAGGTTTACTACTAAATGCCTGCTACTGGTCCATGTCACAATGGGATTCTTTATCCCAGTGTCAGGTATCTAGCCATCTAATCAAAACAAAAAGGAATATATACTACCATAAAACAATCTGAACAATCCGCATAAGTCTGAGGCAGCATTGCAAAATCCAACGTACTCCCTAGTAACAATTAATAGGATGAGAGCAAATTGCCTGAAGTTGCACCAAGGGAGATTGAGATTGGTCATCAGACACTGGAATAGGCTCCTCAGGGAGGTAGTTGAATCGCCATCTCTAGGGGTGTTTAAAAGACACGCAGATGTGGTGCTAAGGAACATGGTTTAGCATCGGACTTGGTAGACTTAGATAATGGTTGAACTCAATGATCTTAAGGGTCTTTTCCAACGAAAATGATTCTATAATTCTATGATGCTATTCTATTCCCACTGCAAGCTTTGGACACTGGATGCAGGGGACTGTAGATCAAAACAAGGACTTTGCTGAAGCAGCTAACATGTTACAGAGGACCTGGCCTTCTCAGGAAAAGCCACTTTCATTTAGGCAGATAAAGATGTGAACTTAGCAGAAAAGAATCTTATTGAAAGCTCAATTCAGTAACTCAACTTTGGAATAAGAAAATGAAAGGTGAAACAGGCACGATTTTAATTTTAACCCTGGATACTTATTTCAGGTTAAATCACAACAATTACAGTTTTATACTATAAATCAACTATGACCAGTTTTATAAAGGAAGTTATCATCATAAATGGAAGTTCGAGCTCTGAAGAACGGTCTACAATGCGAATACAGAAAACTATAGAAGTGGGAGTAACAAAAAAAAATTAATATAAATGCTTGACACAACATACGCTAAAATTCTATAATCACAGGTGTGCATGTTTTAACCAGACAAATATGTGACCACCTCTTACCTCCTTAATTGCTATTCAAGTTCTATTTTAGCTACTAAGCCCAGCTTAATAACAAAAAGGGGACTCTCCCCAGCATCAGAGAAGCATACCATGCCAGTCTTAGACATCAAGTACAAAAGAACACATTTACAACACACAGTTGAGGGCAGCTTTACACTGGATGCCATAGGACACATCATAACACATTAGGAAAGTTATTGCTGCTAGTAAGTTGTTTCTTTTAACAAATTAAAGTAAGGCTCACAGGAAAAAAAAAATCATTGCATATGTCCTTGCTTTATTTAATAACTAGGGCTTCTGATCAAAGAATTCTTAAATTGAGGAATAGGAAGTAGTTAAAATATCTAGACAAGCATGCTGCAGCATTGTCTCCACTGTAATTTTTCTTCCCTTTGTCCATAAACAAAAAGCAAACCTCACACTTGCTTTCAAGAGAGAGGATTCAAGAAGCTAAAGGCTGCTCAGTGTCACCTCCATCCCTGAAAAGATGACTGAACAAGTATCACCAGAGCAGTGGATGTTGTTTGCATTGCCCTCAACTTTACCATGCTCTCCAACAGGGTTATTTGAGGCACACTTGTGAGACATAAACTAGGTGGTATGGTGCTATACTGACCTGCCTATTGGACTGCAAGTGGGGGTGCTACAAAATCCAGTAAGATTACTTGTGGTGTCACACAAGAGCTCAAAGTGAAGCTAATGCTTCAGAAAGAAGTGCTTCTATTCAGAGAAAACTCAAAAGGCAAGAGAACTGTGCTGATGATGAGAGCTACACAAATGGCAAGTGGTTTACTGAGGGTGTTGAGACATTGTTGCAGGTTACCCAGATATGCTGTGGATGATCCTGCCCTGGGAAGTGTTAAAGGCCAGGCTGGATAAGGCTTTGAGCAACCTGATGTAGCAGAAGGCGTCTCTGTCCATAGCAGTGGGGCTTTAAATAGATGATCTTTCAGGTTCCTTCCAGCCTAGATCGTTCTATGATTCTATGACACTCATAACAAAGAACTTCCACCTGAAGTGAAATAATAACATACAAGACAAGCTGAGCACTGACTGAGTGGGTAGGATGAAATTCTGCAGAAAAGGATTTGGGGTTCCTGGTGGACACTTGCCCTTGGCAAGTAAAGCAGGCTAACCACCAACCATGCTATGCTAGCAGGAGCTAGCCACCAGACTGGGGGAAAGTGATTTCCCCTTGCTCCCCCATTTACCACTGGTGAGACAACATCTGTACTGCCGTGTCCAATCCTGGGCTCACCGGTAAAACATGGTCTTTGTATAACAGGGACTATTAGCAGAGGGTTGCCGAGATGGGAATACAATACAAAAGGAGTGGCTGAGCAAGCTAGATTTGTTCAGCCCGAGGACAAGGCAGTAAGCAGGCAAACCTTATTACTCTGTTCAATTTTTCTGTGGGAGTGCATAGAAAAGTCCTAATCAGACTCCTTCTGGATGCACACCTCTGTGTTACCAGAAGAAATTAAAACAATTTGGAAAATAGCAAATTTCAGCTAAGTGAAAAGAACAGCTCTCTTCCCATGAAGGTGATCAAACACTGAAAGAGGTTGCTCGAAGACATGGTGGTTTCTCCATCCTTGCAGTTAAAATTTCTGGGCAAAGCCCAGAGCAACCTGCTCCAGTTAGACTAACTTTTGAGCAGGGCTTTGAACTAAATGACTGCCAGAGGTCCCTTCCTACCAACATGATTCTATAGTAAATCTGAGATGAACATAAAATATTTCATAAAGCAACTCTTCTCATCTGAACCTTGTTAAGTCAGCAACAGAAAAGATATAGCTTTAGCCTAACAAAGGCCTTTCTGATGTGAAAACAAAGGTTTTTGCACTTACAAAAGTTATTCATCACTCATATTTGAAGCTTCTTGGAAAATAATGGTCCTACTCCTATCACTAAAAATTAATGTTGAGTTAAAGGATAGAAATACTACATGACAACTGTGCTACTATGATTTACAGTGTAGGAGATGAAGATACTTAATTCAACATTTGGGTCTCTTACTATCTGACATAAGAAACCAATGAGATCTATGTAGGACAAAAGCTCAAACTAGCTAGTACTTGATGTATCTCATTATGCCCACAATTTTCTCTTCCAGCAAGTATAAAAGAATATATAGAGAGCTTTAAACCCTAAGCCAAGTTTTTTGAGGAAAAAATGTAAACTTTCAAATTGTTAAATTTTATCCTTCTTTCATCTAAACTTTCACATTTCTGCTCTCTTCTGATGTCTTTCAGACTTCACTCTCACCTTGGGCTCACCTATGCTGTTTTTTTTCTTTTTCCTCTTACTCTAAGGGGAAGCAAACATGATCAGTTGTTATTCTGCCCACCCTGACATTCTCAGTCACAGCCTATGTGCAAAGACACAGGAAAATAAAGTTTTAAATTGCAAGTATTTATTTTAAACTGTGAAAATAAACACAGATACAGCATTTTCTACCTAAACAAAACCCAAGTCAAAAAAAACATGTGAACAAACAAACCAAGCCAAACAAACAAAAAAAAAAACCCAAACAACAACAAAAAAGTTAGAAACAGGCTACTTGGTTAAAGGAAAAAAAAAAAAAAAGAGCAAAAAACAGAAGCTTTTCCCTACATTACTCCAAAATGTCATTTAACATCCAAGTAAAAAGTATAATGTGGCCAATCTTACAAATGGAAATCTGTGAGCCTGCAAGCTCTTTCCATTGGCATTATTAGACTATAGATGAGAAGATGAAACAAAATGATGCTACAAATTAGCATTTTGTGAAGTAAGGCTCCTTATTTCACTCACCTTACTTTCATGTATACTTGTTTGCACAAAATACCTGGCCTCAGAGAGCTTGGCTGCCCACAAACTCTAACATTCTGACACAGCCATTTCGTCCTAGTATCAGACAGTACTAAGAACCACATAGCCAGCCTTCTCACCAATGTTAAGTTACTTTTCAAAACCAGGAAGTGCACTCTTGAGTCAACTATGCATTATCATGGTTTGCTTCATCATTTTGCCTAGTCATTGTTTCCCCATCCCAACACTATTCTTCAGATGATATCAAAAGTGTCCCTACTACTAAGTCAGCACATTTGGCATCTTTGTCAGTTTGCAGACACTGAGAGACACACTTCAGCCTACATTAATGCACATGCAAACCTGACATATAGCTGTATTAATGCAACACTATATCTGAAATCCATTTTACATCTACCATTTTCTAAAAGAGGAATGATTTTTAAAGCAAAGAAGGGGTTTAAGACATTAAGTTTAAATCATTAATTAAAAAGCAATCCTCCTTGCTTTTTCTAAGATGACTTTATTCTATGAGTCAAACTCTATAGATTTTTGCAGAGGTATATACATGAGGCCACCTAACAGTAAGTTTCACAGCAGAATCAAAGTCCTCAAAGCTCTAGGATAAAAGGTCCTATCCTTACAAAACCCCTTTTAAAACTTTTAAACTTTTTCTTAGTCTATAGAGAGATCTCAAGCACTGATCATGTAACAAACCACAAGTACTTTAAGTATTATTGATCTTGCCACTCCAGAACCATACCATAGGAAAAAAATTCCCAAATGGTTCTTGTATTTTTTGCTCCTGAATTAGCAGCAGTTTCAAGGCTGAACAACTTCACCGTAACTGCAGTCAAAATTAGTCCTTAATTTATACAATCAGCCTCCTACACCATGTTTTAAAACTCTGTTCAGTAATAACAAAACTTCGAAGGAACTTCAAGTTACCTTCTAAGGCAGCCAAGAACATTAAGAAAACCAGTATATTTAACACTAGAAGTCTGGGTTACAAATACTTCCAGAGAATAGGCAGCAAGTTGAATTCAATACTAAATACATCAAGCAATACAGGTTCCTTTGCTTTCATCAGGTCTCATTCTGCAGAGAGAGAGCAGCAGAGTCTTTATGTTACTAGCTCAATTCACTACCATGGCTACATCAAACTTTGGGACGAAATGCTTTACTCTCACTGACTTAGAAGGCAACACATGAAAACTGCCAAAACACCTGAAGGGAGAAATCGTTCAGTTCAATCAGTTCCCTACACTTTCCATTGAGCTTCTCTGTGATCACTAGATCTGAGCTGACAGATTTTTTTTTCCCTCCACGAAGAGTTCTTAAAATAAAAAAGTCAAGAGCAGCTCACTATTTTATCCCTATTTTTGTCACTGAATGGGTCTACAGATGTAATCTTCATCAGTGTAAAGGCATTACACAGCAACTCAGTAACTTTTCCTATTCTACCTCAAACTAATACATAACAAAACTATGTAAGAATTTAAGCCTGAGAGGATTGAAAATTACTCTAAATTAGGCAGCTAGTTAATAGAAATTTAAAAGTGTCTTAATAACAGGAGAGAGTTACAATAGCTGCTATGTCTTACAGCACTGTACAGCCTCAGGGGATGCTACTGAAACTTCCACTCTTCTTTCTCTCTCAGGGTTTCTCTGCTTGGCCTCTGCACAAAGAAGATAATTGCTCTTTTGTTTTAAAGAAAAGCTTATTATAGAGTGCTTATTTTTCAGAATGAAATACCAAAAGAAGTCAAAACCCCATTCCTACATGATACATTAAACTGGATTAAAAAGGAAGCAGCAAGGTCTGCATGAAAGGAGGGGGGAAAATTACTTCGGTAATCCACTAAATTTTCTTCCAGACAACCACAACAGATTTTTGTTTCCATAACGCACCTCCCTGTCTCACAGGAGACAAGTACAGCTCAAAAAGTGTTGGAGAGTGGCTTGAGCGCAGGGGTCACCCCAACTATGTGCAGCTTGTGGGCCAGCAGAATGATGCTTATTTGGAGGCTGCTAGTGCAGCAGGACTTGGTGTGAGAAAGTTTTAACAGCAGCACATTCCATTTAGAGTGGGCCCTTAGCATACCAATGGTTCAATAAGGGCAGGGTGTCCTTGGATCAAGCTGGAAAGCCCCCGAGCCAACTGATAAGCGATTAGGGAGGATGTTGGTCCCGATGGGAAGAGGAAGCTAGCCAAAAAGCAGAAACCGCAAGTAGGTGTACACATGTAAATTTAACCTTAAGTGCTTTAGCCAATGCGAGAAGTAGTCTGTGCATAACATGAATGCTTAATTTCACCTTCTATATAAGCGCGCGCATGTTACAATAAAATCGGCACTTTTCTATCATCCATATTGGATCGGCGGTGTCCATGTGTTTTGTTTCCTTTCCGCAAAAAAGTAGCTAAGGAGAGTTGCTATTTATTGTCAAAAGTTGCAAGGTAAGTTATAGATTAGCAGACAGCATTACTACTTCAATCAAGTTGGATCAAATCAGTCTAATTCCCCTCTAAACTGCAATAGTTGATCTTTGAACAGGAACAGTAGGAAGGAAATTATTTTTTACTTTAGACAACATTTTTAATTACCATTATAAGCTGGGAAAAAAAACCCACAATCTAGGGAAAAAATACGATGGGGCAGAATTCCCTGGAGAATGATTCTGAGAGTCATATAAAAGGTTCATTACAAAGAGATTTCATTCTATTCAATATTTGCACCAGCAACCAGCTGAATACAAAACACATTTATTAAATATGCCAATGGTGAAAAGCTAGGAAGGACAAAATTAAAATTTATAAATTAAAATAGCAGACAGAAGAGGAATGAAATCCATTGGGGATGAGCACAAAACTTGCATTTCCCATTGTTGTTTTACACATGTAGTAGTCTTTAAGAAAAAGAACAGTCCCAAGATACGCAGTTTATGTTTGGTGACATTTGTGTATTTTGCAGCTGCCTAAGTGGACAACTGCAAGCACAACTTTTAGAATAAGCAAAGTAATCTTCTTCACTTTGTACTACTTAAATACTGTATCCTCAATGGAGCATCATATTTCCAGAAAACAACTCACACAAATCGAGAAAAAGAGGAAGACTAAGAATGGCCTACAATAAATACAGAATTAGTTGGATTTGGATTTTGTGGTGTTTTTGGTTTTTTTTTTTAAAGTACGGTTGAACACCAACTTCCAAAGAATCAAAGCACCTAGTCTGTTTGTTCTCAGTTTCTCAGAAGACAGAATTAGTAATGGCCTTAAAATTGAAGTTAAGAAGATTCACATAAAACACTGGGAGAAGGAAACACTCCTTTCCATAGTAAGGACAATGAAACCCTTGAGCAGCTTACCAAGGTTCTTTCAAAACATCCAACACTGGAGATCTGGACACTATTAAAGGAAAAAATTCTCACACTGTCCATAGCATGATCTCAGGAAATTGTTTAAATGCTGTTGTTCCTTGTATTTATTAANAAAGAGAGAGAGAGTGAGCACTTACTAAATCTAACATTAAACTTCAGAAGAATACACCACAGTATGGCAGAAAATCTGTGCTTTTTCCAGTTTAAGCATTTGCAACTTTTTATTTTCTCTTCCTCACTACTTTGCCACTAATTTTCAATTAAGACTCTTATATTTTTATGATGATCTTAGTTACCATGACTGCAAAGAGCTGAGTCCTTTGCATAATACTGCTCTGTTATTGCTTTACGAGCATTCAGTAGTCAAATAAAGGACTGCATAAGAAGAGAAAGTATTCCTAATAGTTTCTATTCAACTCTCCCAAATCCCTGGCTCATGGGTTTACTGCTGATTTATATTTACATAGAATAATAGAGCACACAGTAAGTTAAACAGACATGAGGAAATGGAGAGTATAATGGAAGCAAATTAATGAAAATCAATAGTTTCAAAGACTAAACTGCACCGATAATAAAGCTCATGGGGTTTAGAGAATTAGACTGGTTTCACTGCTTTATGCAAGAAAATTAGACAACACTTTCAATGCAGTGTTCTTTCATGTGTGTAGTTTGAAAGATTACCTTCCTAGTTTAATCAAACTTCTAATAAATAATAATGAAGAATTATTAATTATATTGCAGGCACACCGGCAAGGGATAAAATGTGCCTTGATTAGGATTTCCAAGGTCCCCTCTCAATCCTCAATGTCTCAAAGTACAAAGGGCAAAGCAAGCCCTAACTTACACTCTAAGCTTTACCTGGTAACCTAACAAGCAGAGCATCAGTTTGTACAATATCTCTGCAACATTAGATGTGGAATTCTTCTTGTCTGTTTTAGACATCAAGTCCCAGTCAGTTACTACAGTCTTTTTTTGTTATCAGTGAAAGGAAGAACTGCCCCCCCAGAAGACAATTCAGCAGGTTTCATACATGTCTTAGACTCTCCAAAGGATTTTATCCCCACTGCCTACATAGGCAGCCTAACATCACTCAGTTTTTTGATCGACTCTTTCCTGGCATCACAGGTTAGACATTTAACAACATTTCTCTTCCTTTCTTCCCTCATGCTCCCTTAATGCTCCATAGCCTCTGCTTCTGGGCACCTCTGAAGGAAAAACAAATTCCGCGGTGGGGCTAAACACAAGCACCATCAACTTCAATTACATACAGAGAGGGCAAAGCAAATATACAAGAAACCCTTCCTTAAAATAAGGGTTCCACACAAGTCTGTTACTTTGTTTTAACAAGCATTTTTGTAAAGCAGAGGAAATAACCCAAGTTGTAGACACAATGCATAGCAATAACTCTTCTGCTTAAGTGTACAGGAAGCAATGATACAGATTCAAGAACTTCCATATGAGCCTAACCAAATTTTCAGGGGAAAAGTCCATACATTCCCATTGCTCTAATAATACTAATGTTTTGCAATGTTGAGTTGAAAGCCATGAGCTGAACTCCAGCAGCTGCATACCCTTCTCAATATCCTCACTATCCATGCAGCAACTTTTACAGTGAAAGGTATACATTGGTATGAAAAACTAATAGCCTGGCTCTGTAAACACTTCAGCAGAACATCTGGCATCCTGAATATTAGAACATATGCAAATGTTTGAATAAATAAAGTCTAAAGATGTTGGCTTCTTTCTGTGTTTCTTTTCTTTGTTGGTGATTTTTTTTTTTTTAAGTAATGTCACTCAAAATAATAACTTTGATTCTCAATAAAAAAAATTTAAAAATTTAAAAAGTTACATAAATTCACAATAGCATCTAACACATTTACAACAGAAATCTTTTCACACTCAAGTATCTATCCTGGGACAAAGGCACAGGACTTTTGATATCATTAAGTCACACAGAGGTAAAGGTCCAGTAACATCAAAATCAGAGCTGTCACTTGGACTTGAAAAAGTTCAAATTGCTGGGGTACAGCAGTAACTTCCACCCTGTGTTCTTTCTTAGACCCTGAAACTTCAAAACACTGTTAGAAAGAGGAAAAGCTGAGATAACATCTCTTCAAAGTCCTGATTGTATTTCAGAAGTGAAACATCTTTAAACACAGGGTCCATGAAAGATGAGGAACCCTACTGCTGAGGTGAGGTACTGCTTCACACACTTAAAATCCTTAGGACAAGCATCCACTCCTCTTTTCCATTCCCCCCATGAATTCCAGTGAGTTTGTGAACTCTTCTAAAAATCTGTATTAAAAAGGTATGACTTAAGTCTACCTTACTCGAAAGAGCAAAAATTTACTTATAACAAAGAAGAATTGTTTAATTTTTACTTACATTATTACCAGCCCTCTAAGAAACAGATTTTCAGAAAATGAAGATTTACTCTCTAAATCCCTTATTGCCTCTATGTAATGAAAGACAGACTACATATATCGAAATCTGAAAGAACCGTTAGATTGACACACTGCCGTGAGGAGAAAAGGAAACAAAAACTTAACTCTGAAATACACATCAATGTCTTGCACCAAATACATGGTACAAGAGATCATTCACCTTGGTACCAAATTCATAGTATGTTTCTTCTTGCTTTCCTCCTAGCCACAAAGACTATTACCAGATATCTAACTAATTTAGACTAATATTCTGACTCCATCACTGTAAGGTAGAAAAGCAGAGCTACTCAAAGAAGTCTAAATGATTCAAATACATGCAGAAGCTTTAAATGATGACATTAAAAAAATCAGTGTGCTTTATGTTAGACTCATCTGCTAGTTTCTTGCCTATTTTAGGCACGCAGTCTCCTCATCTTCAATTCTCTGTTCAAACATTAGAAGAGACTTAAATGCTTGCCTCTCATAGTACAGTCTTCCTGTGAAGTATTTCAGGCTACATTCTAGATTTACCAGGAGCAAAGACGTTCACACCAGAGACAATCTCTACTTCAGGGTTATCTGGCTCATTTTACAGCTCTGAGAAATCAAGCTACACAACTGACAGAGAAAACAAAGGAAGAATTGTAAAGGTATGTGCCCAACACAGGACATAAAACAAGAACTGACGAGTATTAGAATGATGTGACAAATAATTATTCCGAGCACTTTCCTCACTTACAGAAAAATGAATAAGTACAATGTCACACTAACCAAATCATTCACTCGCCTAACAATAAAATTTAGGAAAATACTATTCAGCTATAAAGGTCATTATGTCACTGCATCTCTTTCTTCAATCGAAGTAATTAATAATTACTCACTATATAACTCCTATTACCTGTTTTGCAACTCAACTCAAATTTTTAAATTTAAGTACTGAAGCCACTTCTCCAATTTCACTTTTACCTACTAATATTCTTTATGAGAGAGGAAACAAAAACTTCAGTTTTCAGGCATTTCTACCTTCTCCTCTCTCTGTTTTACAAGTTTACTGAACATTCCTTAAGGCTGTATAGTTACCAAGTTAATCTGTCCCTGAAGACATTCACAGCACTTCTCACAGCACACAAACACATGTACTTTATCTTCTGCCAAACATTTTTCACAAAATGTAATGAATTATCTCAACAGTATTCTCCAAGTATACTCCAAGTCCACAACCATCAACAATAAAATCAAATTGTCATGACTGGAGTCATGCCAAATGTGGTATAGGAGGGCCATTGATGTTCACATCAAATAATCTTCAAATTATTCAACAACAACAACAACAACAATCAACTCTGCCGCTCTGATGAACAGGCCCTGTGAAAAGGAGTCCACATATGTCACAGAGTGTAAGTGGCTTTAATTGACAAGAAACACAGCAAAATTTATGGTCTTACTGAAAATCCGAAGTTAGCAGATCCATCAAAATAATATGGATAACAACAAGCAAGAATGCAAGTTATCTTTAGAACTATGTAACTTTAAAAGCTTTTTCCTAAATCTTTTACAGATGTTGAAGCTACAGTCACTACAGTGCAAAGGTTTAAGAGAATTCAGATCTTCATTCTACATGTCCAAAAGCTATCGTACAAATAAAGAAGGGATATAATATTAGCCTCAAAATCTGGTTTAATGGTAAATTAATCAGAACAAAGCCCCAAACTTACTGAATCTACCCATCTGACTTTTTTTCCATGTAAAAAACTGGCAAGACCCAACAAAAGCTCTGTATGAGGTAAGGTGCAGAGAGGCAGCATGCACACACAATTTCTAAGTTTTCCACTGTCATCAGATCACCAAGAGAACACTAGGTGTGATTTCTGCTGGTACTGACTTCTCCGCAAAGAGCCCGACACACATCCTCTCCTGATTTCCACCTCGCAGAGAGAGAACACGACGGGTAGCAAACAACCCAGCCTATCTGCCAACAAGAAAAAGGGGAGGAAATAAAAAGAGTTTGAGGGCTTATGGATACCTCGAACTCTACATCATTTAACAGCTGCAGCGATCCATTAGATTTTGCAGAGGCCCCCTTGGTAATGTTTTGTTAAAAACAAGTTTCAGAAGGGCAAATAGATAGGAGAGACTTGCGTAAAACCAAGTTTCTCTCGCGTTTAGCTGTACCAAAAAAAAAAAAAGCCGCACACGTGCTACGTGGAATCGGCACAAATTTGAGGCGAAGCGAACGCATGACAGGCAGTTAATAGAGAGTGGGGGGGAAAGAGTCCCAACTACAACCTCCTTTGAAAGAGAAGCCTTTTTCCCCGTCTGCTTCTTAACGATGACAGCAACAGCCAGCTCTTGTCAAACTGCCGGAGAGCAGGACCTGCTTACCAGGAGGGAGCCTTTCCACCGCGCTGGGAAAAGGCGCGATCAGATTTCGAGAAGGTGGAAATCAAGCCCCACAGCGAGGCATTTGAGCACGCGTGGGCCGCCACCCGCCGCCGCGCTGCGGCCACCCTGGGCGGGCTTCCCCTCCACCTCGCCTCTCCCGGGGAGGCGGGCGAAAGGCAACCCGCCGTCTTCCCACCGCGGCCGGCACTGACCTGAGGGTGCGGTTGCCAGTACAGCCGCGGCGCTCCATAGCGGCAGGCACGCAGCTAGTGAGTTCGGTCCAGTCAGCGTGCAGCCCGCAGCTCCAGCCTGTGGAGAAGCGTGAGAAGAGCCAGGTGTCCTTGTCGCCGCCCGGACGGTGGCACGCACACTTCTTCTGCCCGGCCCGGCAGTAGCAGGGCTGCTCCAGGCGGATGTTGCGCACCAGGTGCCGCCCGAAAGTGGTGCCGCCCGTCTTCTGGATGTGGAGGAAGACGATCACGTCGCGGCCCCTCATGTCGAACCGCACCCGCCGACACAACTCCCCCCGTGCGAACGGGAACTTGGCCACCAGCCGCGGCAGCGCCGCCGCCGCCTCCTCCTCCTCTGCGGCGTCCGCCGTTGCCTCTTCCTCTTCTCCCTCCGCTGGGCCCCCCCCGCGGCGGGCAGCTAAGGCCGGCGGGCGACGGGGGCAGGCGGCGCCGGGGCAAGCGGGCGACACGTACTGGTAGACGATTAGCAAGAAGAGCAGTGCCAGCAGCGGCGGCAGCAGCCACCTGTTGAAGCGCTCGTCCATGGCGATGTACGGGGCCAGCGCGGCGCGGGTTTAGGCGCTGCCGGGCGCTGCCAGCGCAGCCGGTCCGGTCGGATCCCGCAGTTGAGGGGCGTCCGGCTCCCTCTCCGACGGCATGGTGCTCGCAGGCGGTCGCAGCTCACTCCCCTCAGCTTCGCTCAGCCCAGCTCAACCCACCCGAGGCTGCCCATCCCGCACCCAGATCCCGCGGCTGAGGCGAGGGGGAGAGCCTGCCGAGGGGCAGGCGCCGTGGCGGGCGCGCCTCGCGCCAACGTCGGCACGCGCTGCTAAGCGGCAGCAGTAGCGGCAACAGCAGCAGCCCTCGAATCCGCTCCGCTGACAACTCTCCAGCCCAAACACACCGCTCGGCCCCCTGCGGGGCGGCCCCCGCCACCAAGCCAATCGGGGCAAAGTCGGCCGCCTTGGCAGCCAATGGGCGGGCAAAGCACACCGGCTCTACCACCAATGAGAATGGGTAGCGAATAAACGGGAGTAACCGGAGTCGCTCCACGCTCCCCTCCAGGTATCGGACGGAGAGCGATCACGTGCGGCTGGGGAGGGAGTGGGGCAGAAGCAACCAATAAGACGTCGGGGGCGGAGCGGAAGGCAGCCAATGAGATTGACAGGGGATCCCTACCAGGTCGGTAGAGCTACGGCGGCGTGAAGGAGGATGAGTGGAGCTCCTTGGCTGCTTTTATAACGCGCCTGCTACCCTGCGCACCGCCGTGCCACGTCTCCGCTCCTGGCATAGCCCTGCTGCCACTGGCACCAGAGGAGTGAGGCGGGAGTAAATAGCTTTTTTGTTTTGTTGTTTGTTGGTTTTGGGTTTTTTTTTCCTGTCGTAACTCCTGACTGTCCCTTTATTTGTGCACGATGGGTAAGGGACTGTAGGTGTCTTGTTCCGTTTGAGGTTTCAAGCCTGTGTTTATAACAGCAGCCTTTTAAGTAAGTTGAACTACACAGGTGAACTAATGAATTGTAGATTAAATCATCCCGCAGCACTGCTTCCTCCTGTGGTCTTCAAAGCACGAAGTCTGAAATGAACTGATGTTGTGAAAAAGTTTCACCTCCCTGAGACAGTAACGCGGATTCCCCAACAGCTAATTGGAATTTCAAAAGCTGACTTTTCAAGCCCTTTTGATATATTTATGACAATTCTCAGGCTGAAATGGTGTTTTTTTATTGAAAAATATTTAAAAATAGATATGCAAATCTTCGGTTACAGGTCACACTTAGCTGGGTTTTGCCAAAAAAAAAAACACAAAAAAACCCCACTGTTTTGTCTGCAATGAACTCTTGGTATTTCAGAAATCCTGTTACAAATATTTCGTATTAATACAAGCCATGTACAGCTCCTGGATTATAGCATATTAATATGCAAAGCACTTAATGTTAGAACTGATTGCACATTTTAGTTATTTAATTACAGAATGCCTTTATTTACTGAAGGATTAATTAGGTATCTGACAGCGCTAATGCAACTTTCTTGCTCGACTCTAAAGACAGCTTCACCTCTGGGAGGCTGATAAAAGAGTAGTGCCTTCCCATGGGACTATTTAAAACTTAAAAAAAAAAAAAAACAACAGTTAAACCAAAGTATTATAAACTGAGGACTTCAGTATCAGAAATAAGGCTATTTGGACTTTTAGAAGAAAATATCTGCTCCCATTTAAGCTTGACAGAAATAATAGACATTACCACAAAACAGTTGAAACAAAACCAGTTCAAACATTGTGAGATGTTTCAAATGTTTCTACCACAGGAACAACAGCATACACCAGCTGGCTTAAGATGCATTTCCATGGATCTCACAGCACTGTTAAATTCATTATGTTGATAAAAGTCTGAGAGTAGCAAATCCTTGGATCTTGCAAAGACATCAAAAGAGATGCACTTCTACCTTCAGTGAAATTTTATAAGGAGAACTTGGTGAAACTCATTCTTGGTACATCTACACCTCATGATACTAGAAGCCCAGCGTCTCAATCCTCTGGCAGAATGAAATGTAGAGTATGGTGTCAAACCTATTCAGCCTTCTTCCTGTAACAACAAGATGTGTGCACTCTTACCAAAGTGGAGAACAGCATTTTCTGTCTTGGAAAATCACGATGTTCTTTTCCATCAAGAGAAACAGAGCATGCATCTTCTCTCTAGGGGGAGAGAGATGTGCTGTGCCCTGCTGTGCCCACCACCTTGCTCACCTTTCAGATTCCCTGTGCTTGCCAAGTGTGAACTTAACAAAGCTGTCTTTAAATCTCTTTTACTAGGTGATAGGAAGTCCATAACAGAGAAGTGTAAATATTTATACATGTAAGATATAGAAGCATTTTGTTCTCACCTCAGCCTATTCATTACCTAACAATCAATCATAAAATAAATTGTAAAAGCCTTGTTTCAGTAACAGAATAGCACTAATAAGACTTGTATTGGTAAATCTGTATTTGGAATCAGAGCACTGCTAAAAGGATTTAGACTGAAGTATCTCTCATAGTGCTTTTAGTAAGATACAGAAATGTGATTATAATTTAAGATTTTCTCATTAAATACCAAATTCTTGACACTGCACCTTCATCTTCATGAAAAGTTCAAAGCTAAATTTGCTGCACAAAGAAGCTGTGAATTACAGTTAAATTTAAAATTCTTTTTTATTTTAACTTACTCAAGACAGTTGCTGATTTGTGAAGACTGGCAAAAATATTTTTTACTGAGGCAAAGGATGTATGAGAGAAATAAAAATATTTATAATTAGGTTTAGATTAAAAACTTGACTTTTTCTGAAACTAGCAGGCCAACATGAATTAATGTGTTTATGCAGCTTTCCAAGAAAGGCTTTTGCTTATGAATTTTAATATTCTTAATGACAGTTTGTGGACCTTTCTTTATGTACAGTCACAAATGACAGCACTTACAACCACCACCCAGTTCTTCCCAACTGCATGCCAAGTTACACTGAAGGTGGCCCTATTCTCAGCAGCAGTTGGGGTTTCCTGAGAGTGACCCTGTGTCTCATGATATTCATCTGAGGCCAAGTATGTCTACGCTGAGAACGTAAGAGTTTTCATTTGGTAGCACTTTATGTTCCCTTTTTAGAGGTCAACATTACTATTTAAGGCCCTGTGGGATTATTAAGCTTTAATAAAATCGGTTCATTTCTGTAGGAGTCAATGGCTGTAACTCATTAGCATCAATGAAGTGATGATAAGGGCCATCAATTTAATAGGAACATGAATTCATTCAAAATGAAGCCCTGAAAACTGCAAACACTGATCAATCCCAACATTTTCCTTTTCAAATATAACTCATTTATAAATGCCCAATGAGAATTTAGCTACAAGGAAAATCCAAAGTCAGTTACAGACAGGTTTTGAGATGCTCTCACAAATTCTCCAACATCCCATGCTGCCAACATATTGCTCAGAGTTCACCAACCATTCATATAAAATAATCCTGAAATGACCTACTCCTCATAACAATTTCAGGCAGAATACCTTCACTGGTTAAAATTTACATGTCAGCTCTCCTGGCTTTTCTACCAGAGATGTACTGACATGTGGAAATGTGCACACAAAATCATGTTTCAATTCCAACCCTGTATGTGCCTTCTCTTTGCCAATTCCAAGGTAACACTCAACACTTTTTCAAAGTTGCTAAAAATACAACATGGCAATCTTACCATTTATTTTAAAGGTCAGTACAATATTTGCTAGTTGGAAGCAATTGGCATGTGAAACAATGGCAGTGACAACGTCAAGGGTTGTACAAAATGCAGGAGTAAGCAAATTGTATTACGAAGCAAAGGTACAAAACCTGTTATTTCATTTAGCAATTATCTGTCTGACAAGGTTAACATCTAATAGATCTGTTGATGAAAAATTAAAGTGACATATACCTCACACTGGTTTCTTTAAATTATTTATCACTGCTTGGCCTAAGCTGTTCCAATACTTGCAGCCAGTTGAGATTTCCAATAAACCATTTTTACATTGTGCAGCAAGTCCCAGGTGTCTCCCTTGTCACAAGGGTAAGAATCGTTAAATTAATAAACTCATGCTAACTTCAGTCATCTCTCTGGGACTAATTTGTTCCTAAGTTTACAGCATAAAGCTTCTAGATTAAATTTTAGTATGTGCATTTGCTGAACCTTCTATTTCAACAGCACATTGAGTGCTATCCTTCTTTCTAAAACGATGCATTTTACTGTCACAAGTCCATCTCCTTATAAAGTTGCAGTTCATTATGAAGATTGTAGATTTTCACTTTTCCTGATTGCCATTCTTTTTCCAGATGTAACACCTTAAGACTTGACCCTCTTTTATTTCCTTTAGTCAGAATGCAGACAACATAGAAACAGTGTTTTCAGTCAGTTTCATATGTGCCAGTCTGTAAGTGGTGGTTTCTGCAAGTCATTCCTTACACATTGCTGTATGTTTTCCTTATGAGGAAAAGGATCAACTATATTCTGCTTTAAATATTAATAATTCCACTTGTGTAAGATGCTGACCTAATACAACTGGAATATCTTAAATCACTTCCAGCAGTCTAATAATTTTTATTTTGTTTATAACCATATAACTGCTCATAAATATATTACAATATCTTGGGTTTAGTTACAGTTGCTGCCCAGAAAAGGAACATTTCTGAAAACCTTGACCTAGATTTTTTAGATCAAATCCAAAACTAGAGGCTTATAGGTGTATCTCCTTTCTACCACATAAACTTGGTCATCTTTTGCTCTTGCACCCGGGATTGTTCCCGGGTTTCGCAACATGGGTATCTGGCAGAGTAAAGAGTGCAAAAATGCTCTAACCAGGTTTGGGCATGTGCCAACCCTTCCTAACAACTCCTAGACACAGTTTTGATGTGAAACCATTCCAGAAATCATTCCCAACCACCACTCAGTGACCAGGATTACAGCTTTAATGTAGGGCAGACCACATCACACTATTTGCTGTCAGTTCCTGAACATTTTTAATTTATTGATGTAGACAACACCACTAAACATTTGCAGGTTTTAATTTAGGGAAGAAAACATTATCTTCTCTCTTCCCTGTGGCATAGCCAAGTTGCAATAGAAAACAGGCTGAAGTTACAGTATGTTAGTGAGCAAAGAAAATCTCTGGCATTTAGGGTCACATATAGGGCTTTCTTGAGTTCACTGCCTTAAGAATGGGGTGGAATTAGGGGAAAGCAGCAGTGAACTTTGCTGATATCGAGCTATAATCAGAACTCTAGGAAGGATGAGACACAGTGTGACCAGTGCCCGCAAATTAGCCGAACAGCCTCTGGATGCTGTTGCCATTCAAAAGATGTGTGCAGCTTGATGATATGGCCAGAGCTTGTAAGCAGGAAGATAAATCAAGTGGAGTTACAAATATTCTGATTATTGGAAGATGCAGTATCAAACGACCAGCAGCAAATGCTGGTGCTGCACCAAAGGAAGAAAACAAAGGGTATGAAATGCAGAGTAGTTTTTGTAATCCCCTAAACATAGACCTGTTTGTATATGCACTCAACAACATGAGGAGAGCCTGAGGAAAATGTTGAGAAGGACAGATAAGGCAAATTGCTCTCCCCATTTCTGTTCTGTGCACAGAAGAACTTAGACATACTTACACGCATTCCTTCCAGCCCTTAGCCTTCTGAATCCTGCAAATTTATGATGCACATTCTAGAGTGCAGAGTAGCTTTTGTGGATCTATAATTGTGTCATCTATACCACATCCACATTTATTTTTCCAGACTTTGGTACAAGTAGAAATGCTACAGATTTAGTCATTGTCAATCATGTGCCACTGATGAATTTGTATACTGTCTTTTGGTTTTCCCAATAATAACAATCACAACAGCATGCAAAAAAATTCCTGTATTTCAATATTAAGCTGTTGAAGGCAGTACCCAAGTTTCCACACTGGACCACAAGAAGGACATGGAACTGCTGGAGAGAGTCCAGAGGAGGGCCACGAAAATGATCAGAGGGCTGGAGCACCTCTGCTATGAGGACAGGCTGAAGGAGTTGGGGCTTTTCAGCCTGGAGAAGAGAAGGCTTTGGGGAGACCTTATAGCAGCCTTCCAGTATCTGAGTGGGGCCTACAGGAGGGCTGGGGAGGGCCTGTTCACAAGGTTTTGTAATGACAGGACGAGGGGGAATGGGTTTAAACTGGCAGAGGGAAGATTTAAACGGGATGTTAGGAGGAAGTTCTTCACAGTGAGGGTGGTGAGACACTGGAATAGGCTGCCCAGGGAGGTTGTGTCTGCTCCCTCCCTGGAGGTGTTCAAGGCCAGGCTAGATGAGGTCTTGAGTGACCTGATCTAGTGGGAGGTGTCCCTGCCTATGGCACAGGGGGGTTGGAACTGGATGATCCTTCAGGTCTCTTCCAACCTAAACCATTCTATGATTCCTCCCAAGAATTGAATCTGGTCAAAACAATGTAGAGAGAGCAGTCTTTTCTGAAACTGCTACATGCTTCCTTCTGCTTAGCAAAGGCTAATATATGTATCTCTGTGCATATTCCTCCCAAGACCCGAAAGCTTTCCATGCAGTAACTTACAAGAGTTGCAAGACTGTGTAACACTGCCACCTGCTGAAACGCATCAAGCAATATTTGGTTCCTCTCACAATGACGCAGAAAAACGTTTTTCTTCCTTTCCGGTGGTCTTCGTCCGCAAGTGCCCATCAAACACAACTTACTCCACGCCATCAGTTTCTCTCGAGCACATCTGCTTGTCTCTAGAAGTCAAATTGCTAAGGCTGTCAAAGTTGTCGAGGCTGTATCTTACCTTGTCCTACAAAACTGACTTTTAGACAGGCCATGGATAGACGTGTTCTAAGTTGATTGAAATCCCTATCACAACTCTGTATGACGTCTGGAAAATTTAGTGTCTTCTGAGAAATAAAACTCTAGCAATGTTAGAAATGATCCATTAGGCCTCCTCTCCTTTCTTTTTATTGTTCATCTTTTCAGGCTTTCAGATGTGATATTAAAAAAAAAAAAAACCAACAAACCAACAACTCAAAAAAACAACACTAAAAAAAAACCCCCACCAAAACCAGCAAACAAAAGCCAACCAAAAGGCCCCAATAGCTACAACAACAAATCTTCCAAGAAGTTCCCCTCTCCCAGATGGGGGGAAAAAAAAAAAATCTGTAGTATTTGATCTCAGACTGTTTCATCTCTTTCATCTGATCTCTGTGGGATACAGATGGAAAATGGAGAAAGGCATTGCAAATGGCAGCTCAGGCTCAACTTCTAGCACCCCTATCTGGCTTTCACAGCTGTCTGCAAGTCTGAACCTTTCTTTTATAACTGACCTCCAATTCCTTACTGAAAAATCACAGCAAGTTCAGAACTGTTATCACTGTCTAAGTTGCCAGTATTTCTTCCTAGACCTTTCTTGGATTAATTTCAGCAAGCCGACCTGGTTACTTTGAAGTCTGAATTCAAGAACTGCACTTGTTTCCTTATGTGCTACTACAGGAGTTTTTAGAACAATTCGTCCCTTTCTGAGAAGGACTCCAACTCTTCTTAGGGGATTCTTCTTTACTCTGTCTTATTTACCTATAATTCTGTAAGTACCCAAAGACATATAATCACTGATTCCTACCCTAACATGTAGCCATACAACAAATGTTTTCTTTTTGTGTATTCATGGAATACACAAATGGTGCTATTTATTCTCTAAATTATGCTACCAAAATGAGTGAAATACTGGTCCTGTCATCAGTTAAAAGTTCAGCTGGACTTCTAGAAAATGGTGAGAGGATTCTGTTTTTAATTATGAAGGGGTGTAAGTTATTTCACAGCTGGGGCTACAGCTGAATCACTCATATTACCTCAAATATGGCCAACCTACAAAAGTCACAGTGCAGAAAATCACAAATACTGTAGGTGACAGGTTAGATACCCTTACTCAGTTTGAAGCCTTGGTTTGAGGCATGTGCCTCCAGGACTAATTTATCTTATGGTCTTGGATTAAAGTATGCCAGGAACTGTAATTACCAGAAGAACTGAGAATTTTAACCTATAACAGCAAATTGTGGTTGCAAATGTCTCTAGCCCTCAGCAGAGGGAAGGATCTGTTGGCCTTGCAGTCTGTCTGCAACAAACCAATGACTAGGGAAGAAATATGAGAGGGAAGAAAAATTGCTCAGTGCTGTGACAAGCTTGAGACGAATAAATTGTAAATTCAGAAGGAGAGCAAAAATTGCTTGAATGTTTGTTCAGATTAAGAACTGGCAAAAAATGAGGAAATAATTCTCTGTCTAGCAGAAAAGGAGATCAAAATACCAGTTGGTCAAAGCAGCTTGTTTCACCATGGAGTCTAAGGGCACATGAAGTAATTTAGTGAGAAGAAGCATGTACCTATCAATGTTGTGTATCGTTTTGTGGCAAAAAGAATGTGGAAATAGAGTAAGAATTGCACTGCTAAGAGAAGACAGAGGCCAACAGCAGTGGGCTTGCAGACCACTAATTGTGAGTAAAACATCAGAATTCGATCTGTATAACAATTACCAGCCCTGCACATTCATCCATGGCTACGTGAAGTGTAACTGGGAATTAACAAGCATTAAAGCACTTTTATTGAAGTTTATGATTGTAACATGGAATTTCATATGCTGTAAAGTTATTTTATTTAAATATATATGTTTCTAACATAATTATGCTCCCCTCTCCCAACTGCCAAGAAATAGTAGGATACAAGTTGTACAGAGATGTTAGAATTGCATTCCTTTAATAAAGTGTTTGAGAACCTCAAGTGTATAGCAGAAACGTGAAGAAAATGTGAGCTAACACTTTCTTTTGGAAGGCAGACTCTTAGAAAGACTCTTCTGGAAAAATTTGCTGAGGCCTCCACCAGGCAAGATCTCACTTTTCATTCTTTAGTAGGATAAAGGAGAGGAATTATTTTACCTTAATCCTTTCAGGAGGCCTGTGTATATCACCCTACTATAATACAGTAAATTGTTTCTGATAACCGTCAGAGTTATCGGCATTAGAGTATCAATGGCAGTTTTCAAATGTGAATAGCCAGTGTGGGCAGCATATTTCTGATCTAACTTCATTTATTCTGGGAAGTCGTGATCAAAGAAGAATGGAAACTCAAAAATACAGGTGAGGTTTCCAGTTAGAAGGCTAGCTTTATTACAAACTAACAGATAAACAATTTTCCTCTACTGTAAGAGGAGGTATTAGTTGTATCTGATCACCATATATACCTTTGTATACAATCTTGGAAGTTTACTAAGTACCTGTCTAGATGCATCGCCACTTTAATTTGGTGACAAAGACAGGCAAAAGAGTATGCATCAAGATAACATGCTTCTAGCATTAATCCTGTTGCCTTCTTTTACTTTCTTCCTGCACCTTCAGTGTCCCATAGCCTAGAACTGCACATCACTGCTTCAGTAGCATTAGCAGAAGCTAGCATATTAGGGGTTAAACAATTTGCATTTTGTTAATAACACTTCATTTTTGCTCTCAAAGTTTATCTACATTAAAATATTCTAAATGTAGTGTGTTTCTGTAAGTCTAATTATATGCAGTATGTGAAAACATATTTGATAATCACATTGCTAATTACGTGCAATCACTCCAATACACAGGTGCAAAGCTCCAGAAATATGCATATTTGAATCTCTTCATACATAGATACAAGCCACAACTTTGCAGTCACTTAAGTGTTCAGTGGCCCCGTATTTCTCTGGGACTGTACATCCTTGGGTGTTTCAGTGGGCAGTGCCACTGGAACCAAAGAAATGTGCTAGGCTACTATAAACCTGGGGCTGTATGTTCCAGTACTGAAAGTCTGTAATTCCTGCCTTTCCCAGGGTTTATGAACATTTTAGAGTACACATTTCATAATTTATTGACGGATACATCATGCCAACTCCAGAGATGTGGGAATAATAATTTTTAATTGTCTTCTGGGAGATTTAATTCTCACAATGTTCCTTTAGTATACATTTGCCTGCAATAGCATATATATATGTGCATGGTGTCTTTTCCAGTTTGGATTAAACTTAAGGGACCTTCTTAATGGTTTAATAATGGAAGGTAATAAAAAACTTGAGCAATAAATCCATTTTCATTACGTGTGTAATAGCTTGTGGGTGCACTTTTTGCTTCTCTTTCATTTACGTGTAACTGTTATTTTTTACATTGATTTTTAAAGCTGTCTTCACAATGGATTGTAATTAGCCTTGTGTATAAATCATAAAAATTGAAAATTTTATATACTCGGATTAACTGAAAAGGACATAAAATATTAATTTGCATAATTCAAAAGTAATACTTTTATGTTCCCTCTAAAGATATTCAGCATAAATTATTAGAGGGAATAGCTTTAGATGACTTGTCCATAAGTATTCTTTTTCACATTTAGGAAGTGAGCTGAAATGAGCCCTGACAGGCAGGAAACCTATCTACTAGTTTGCCACGAACATTATCAAAATGATAGATAGATGTGAAGGGACATAGCAAAATCTGAAAAGCAGCATTGGAAATTGTTCCACTGGAAACAAATCCATTGTGTTTCACACAACAAAGCATCATGGTTTGTTCTCTTTCGCTCTAGCTACACAAAGCTTTCATTAAAATAAATTACATTTAAGAGTCACAGAATAGTTTAGGTTGGAAAAGTGTGCTGGAGGTCATCCTGTTCTACTTGTGCAAAAAGCAGGACCAAGCAGCTTCAAAGCTACCTCAGGCTGCTCAGTGCGTTGTCTAGTCAAGAGTCAGAGTCACAGAGAAGTCAGGGTATAATCCTAAATGTCACCAATCTCTGACATTAGAGTCTGCAAATCAGAACAACATAATGCAGAAGGGAGCATCCTTTTAAGAAGGGTGGTATATTTTTCTTTCCTGCATAAGAGGGACACTAGCAAGGGACTCACTGTGAAGTGGTGGACTTGGTAGTGCTAGCAGTTGGCTCTGTAAGGTCTTTTCCAGCCTAAATGATTCTATGAAGTAAGTGATACTGTTCTCAGACATGCATGATTTCGCCCCATGGCTACTCAGCCACACACAGCCTGTAAGCCAGCTGGTTCTGGTGCCTGGCTTCTGCTGTGGCCCAAACACCCCACCACACAGGGACTGCATGGCAGTGGTTCCTCACTCCTGCATAGTGTGTAGTTCAGCCTGCTGTGTTGAACAGCCCTGCCTCCCACTTATACTGTCACTGGAGGACATTGGATAGTGCCATCATACATACAAAGTTTCACAGGTGAAAATGTAATTGCAAGTCTGAACCAGATGAAAAAAAGATAGAAGAGTTTCTTCAAAGAAAAAGTACACTCCACTTTACATAGGTAGTATGTCATGGCTCTGCAGTCCACACTTCTGTCCAAGGTGAGTTGATTGAGTGCACATTCAGAACTCAGTAGCTAATTTTCCAATTTACATTTTCTCGGACACCCTGGAAAGAACTCAGAACTCAGCTCACTGAGATGACTAAAAAGGAAAAGTCACTGATATGCTTTGTTGCACAGATATTTTACCTTTTCCACCTTGATGTAGCAATAGCACATTTTCATTCATATATGACAGGCCTACAAGTCAAATTCTACACCTCTATTCTGGGAAATATTCTATTCTCTCTATGAATGCACCTCTACTTTCACACTAAAGCTTTTTTTAAGTTTTGTTCTTATATTATCTTAAGCTAGCCCCCCTGAGGTCAAAAGCTCAATAAAGAGACTTAATTCAATTTGTAAGTAAAAAAAAAAAACAAAAAACAAAAACCAAAACTTTAACAATAAGTAGAAGGTATTTTAGGTAAGGGGAATTATTGAGGATATGGTGGAAGGGAAACAAAATACAAAATGGAGATACACAACCAGTAGATGAGAGTGGATGGAGTTCAATCCAAGTGGTGAAGTTAAAATTGGTAGTGGATGCAGAAGAATGCAAAATGATGGTGAGTACAGTAAGGAAAAGAGTTCCAAAGATGTTTGCTCTCCCCACATGTTTGCTGGAGAGTATGTGGTGGATGGCAGCGGCAGCAGGAAAAAACAGGATGCTGGCTGATGAGGGAACAGAAAGAAAGAGGCAGTTCATCTCCCCTTTATAGAGGGTCCTACCAGAAGTGGGAGGGGCTAAACAGGACACCTGGGGGGCAGGTCAGACCACCCCCAGCGAGGAGTCAGGATCCAGTTCAGGTGAGCCCCCCTGAAGGGGTTAACCCTTAACATTGGTGCTGCTGTTGCACTACATGGCCTCAAGTTGTTCCATGGGAGGCCAACTTAGATCGGTATTAGGAAAAATTTATTTACAGAAAGAGTTGTCAGGCATTGGAACAGGCTGCAGAGGGAGGTGGTGGTGTCACCATCCCTTAGGGTGTTAAAAAAAAATGTGTGGACCTTGCACTTCAAGACATAGTTTAGTGGTCATGGTAGTGTTGGGTTTATGGCTGGGCTTGATGATCTTAGAGGTCTTTTCCAACATTAATGATTCTCTGATTCTAATTGTCTTGAGGCACTTTGTTGCACATGTCATCTTATAAATGAAAATATTTTTTAGTTATAAATATTCTATCTACTGAAGTTATAATCTCCCAAACATTTTCTTGTGACAAAGCATGTCTAAAATAAGAGTATGTGGCTGTTATTTGAATTGCTACCTACAGCAATTGAATAGCCTTATTGCACATTTCAAGCTAATTTTGTATCACTGGTGTATCATCACCTGTGTTCCTTCCACAAAATACGCAGAAAGATTCTCAAGTTAGAATTAGGTAAAGAAGGAAAAATGTTCTTTTGTTCAACACCTGAGAACCTCACAGGATTCTGTAAGAAAGAGAATAAATACGACATCGTACCAGTTAACAACCAACCATCAGAAGTACCATCTCAGGCTACATGATAAATTTGACTCAGTAAACTAGAATTTAGAGTAGTGAGACTCAGAAAACCCTGTGATATTAAAGATAAATGCTATTTTTAACCATTGGTATACTCAGTTGCTCAGATTTCATAGAATCATGGAATCAAACAGGTTGGAAGAGACCTTCAAGATCATCCAGTCTAAACTATCACCTAGCCCTATCCAACCAACTAGACCATGGCACTAAGTGCCCCATCCAGTCTTTGCATGAACACCTCCAGGGATGGTAACTCCACTACCTTCCAGGGCAGCCCATTCCAATGCCAATCACTCTGTAAAGACCTTCCTAATATCCAACCTATACCTCCCATGGCACAACTTGAGACTGTGTACCCTTGTTCTGTTGCTGGTTGCCTGGCAGAAGAGACCAACCCCCACCTGGCTAAACCTCCCTTCAGGTAGTTGTAGACAGCAATGAGGTCGCCCCTGAGCCTCCTCTTCTCCAGGCTAAACAACCCCAGCTCCCTCAGCCTCTCCTTATAGGGCTGCACTCCAGGACCTTCACCAGTTTCATTGCCATTCTCTGGACACATTCCAGTACCTTGAATTGAGGGACCCAGAACTGGACACAGTACTCAAGGTGTGGCCTGACCAGTGCCTAGTACAGGGCACTGTAACCTCCCTTGTCCTCATGACCACACTGTTCCTGATACAGGCCAGGATGCCGTTGGCTCTCCTGGCNCACTCCAGGACCTTCACCAGTTTCATTGCCATTCTCTGGACACATTCCAGTACCTTGAATTGAGGGACCCAGAACTGGACACAGTACTCAAGGTGTGGCCTGACCAGTGCCTAGTACAGGGCACTGTAACCTCCCTTGTCCTCATGACCACACTGTTCCTGATACAGGCCAGGATGCCGTTGGCTCTCCTGGCCACCTGGGCACACTGCTGGTTCATGTTCAGCCTACTATCTACCAGCACTCTCAGGTCACTCTCTGCCTGGCTGCTCTCCAGCCACTCTGTCCCCAGCCTGTAGCGCTGCCTGGGGTTGTTGTGGCCAAAGTGTGGAACCCTACACTTAACCTTGTTAAATCTCATCTCATTGGCCTCTGCCCACCCATCCAGCCTGTCAAGGTCCCTCTGCAGAGCCCTCCTACCCTCCAACACATTAACACCTACTCCTAACTTGGTGTCATCTGCAAACTTACTGATGAGGGACTCAATCCCCTCATCCAGATCATCAATAAAGAGACTAAACAGGATCGGGCCCAGCACTGCCCAGCACTGATCCCTGGAGCACTCCACTAGTGACTGGTCGCCAGTTAGATGTGGCACCATTCACCACCACTCTCTGGGCCTGGCTCTCCAGACAGTTCTTGACCCATTTCAGAGTGGATCTGTTCAAGCCACGAGCTGCCACCTTTGCCAGGAGCTTGTTGTGGCAGACTGTGTCAAAGGCTTTGCTGAAGTCCAGGTAGACTACAACCACAGCCTTCCCTGCATTCACCAGGCAGGTAACCTGATTGTAAAACAAGATCAAGTTGGTCAGGCAGGACCTGTATTTCCTACACCCATGCTATCTGGACCTGATCCCTTGGCCATCCTCTAGGTTAGGTGTTTTATGGTAGGAGCCAGTACAATTCGGCAATCAGTGCAACCACACCATCCTGTTGGTAGAGGAGAGACATTTCTCATGAACTTGATCTGGTATACCTAAAGGAAACTGCATTCTCCATTACAGCCACATTTTACAGTTCTCTGCTATGCAATACAAAGACGCCCAGAGATGCCAGTTTGTTGATCTGGCCCAGGAAGTGCATCTTTTACATTTCTGACAAAGATAATGTTAAAGTATAAGGTGTAATGTCTATGTTTATTTTACAAACCAAAACGTTTCTTCTGTTTATTTTTTAATAAAAATTGGAAAGAAACATACTGGAAGAGAGCCATTTGCTGTCACTGCAGATGCATTTGTAGGCAGAGCAAAGCAGCCTAAATTCTGATTGCCAGAAAGTTGCACTAAGTGGCTTCTCGAAGTTATTGAAACCTGGCGTAAGTTACTTCTGCTTCAATTTTTCTTTCACCTGTTTGTCCCTGTAAATCAAAATGAAGAGCTAGCACAATTTTTTTTTTTTTTTGCATTCTTTATACAGAAAACCACTATATTGAGATATGCCAATCAAATAACCCAAGATGCTTTTTATTCTCAATGGAATGGACAAAAAGCAATGCAGTACAGCATCCTTAATCTCTCCAGGGAAATACCCCAAATGCCTGACATAGGAGTGACATTGACAGGTTCTGAAGAGATCAGCCTCCAATCTCACAGCAAGAAAAAAAGAATGCCAGCAGTTACTGCTCAGGAAGCTGTCAATTAATAACCAGATAACAAGTGTATCTTTTGACTAGTGTTTGACATTTACATTACCTCCAAGTTAGGGTGAAAGGGAGCCTTTCAGCTCAAAAATTGTTTTCAGTCTACTAGAAAAATAAAGTTTTACTTTCAGATAACTGAATATGCTGATGAAGCTCAACTTATTTTCACTTATTGCTACTGTTTTTTTCTGAAATACATAGCTCACTGCAACTTATACTATAAAACATTTGCATCTTACTGAGAAGCATTCATTAATCACCTCCTCTATTTACAATGAACTGCTAAGATAATAAATTCTTATTTGCACAGCTGTGATAGGAATATTTTTAAAATTTTGCTGTAGCTTTTTCTATTTTGTTTTAAAATGGTTTAGAGAAGAACTAAGGTGTTATCTTGCATATATGTACATGTAAGACTGGCCAAGTGTTATTTGGAATACTTAATTACATAAAATTCTGCTGTAGAAATAACTATTAAGCCTGCTCTAGGTTTGCATACTGCTTAAGAGTTTGGTAGGTTTGGGGGTTTGTTTGTTTGTTTGTTTTTTGTGGGGTTTTGTTTGTTTGTGGTTTTTTTTTTTGTGGCTAGAACATAACTAAGGCACCAAATCAAAGGGAAGATGGAAAAACATGCAAAAGCTTTTAGAGGGAAAACAATTTGTTCCATTCTGATGAATAATCAGAAATGTATCTTAAGCAATTGATTGGGTTGCCCAGAAAGGTTATACAAGCACCAGCTTTGGATTTTTTTTCCAATACTTGACCGGACCTCAGAACTGACCCTGCTCTGACCACAAGATTGTACTATAGACCTCTTGAGGTCACTTCCATTCAGTCTGTGTATGATCTTAAATTTTCAGCCTCTAATAAAGCAGTAATCCTAAATGGGAGAGAGATGTGTTGGCAGGAAGATTCTTTCTGTCACTTGAAGATCTCTGAATATAAGCAGAAAGGATAAAAACCGAACAAATTATTTGCTATAGCTCACCACAGATTAATTATGTGACCTTTGATTCAGAGCTACTACTTTATTTTGCTACTGAATTCAAAGCTAGTTGTATTTCCATAACCAGTGACAACTTTTTGTTTATTTATTTTGTATGGCAAATCATAAATTGTCACAGCTCAAGATGAAACAAGTACAAGCTATTAAGAATTCACATTTAAGCAACAATAGTAGCCTCTTCAATATCAATATCAATCAAAATGTAATGCTTCAAAGTTATACAGAAAAGTAGAATTGACAGATTTGGGTAAAACAAATGCATTCATCATTCCAAATACATAGTATTACATGGAGTTATGAAAAATGCATGGTAAATGTATATACATGGGCAACATGCTTAGCAATTTTCAGTTTTAGTTGAAGACACAGCAAAAAGGAACTCATTAGTAACTCCTTTAACTATAAAAGGATTGTTGGGTTTGTATGCAGAGGTTTTTGATGCTCAGTATAATACAGTCATAGCCTAATCTGTGCAGAACAAATGCAGTGTGAGTTCTAAGTCCATCAAATGAATTTTGAACTTGGATACGAAGCCCACATGTGGTTTACTAGCAAAGAAACATAAGAGCCCCAGATTTACTAATCTACAGAGTATTCTGGCCATGCTGCCCATTAGCAGCAGGAGCAGTTTCTGAACTGTTGGATTGAGTTTGGTTCAACTAGAGTTAGTTCTCCTCAGAGCATCTTCCTGGTGCTGTGTTCTGCAGTTCTGCAGCTGGGTGTTGAAAACACATCAGTCTCTTAGCTACTGCTGAACCAGCACCCAGGTCGTGCTTTTCCAAAATTTCCTTACCCCAAGAGTACATTGAGAGGTGGGCAAAATCTTGGGAAGGGACACAGCTGGGGCAGCTGTCCCAAAGTGGCCGAAGGGGTAAGCCGTGTTATATGATGTCAACTCAGATATATATACTACGTAAAAAAAGAAACATGGGGATATTCATCCATGGTGTCTGTCCTCCAGAGCAACCAATACATGCAGAGTCCTGCTTTCCAGGAGTGACTGAAGATCATCTCCTGATGGGAAATAGAGAAAAACATTTCTCTTTGGTTTTGCTTCCAAATGCAGCTTTAGCTTGTGCTTAGCATTATTAAATTACTTCTGTCTTATCACCTTTTGTCATATTGTCCCCTCTTGTCCATCTAAGAAGGGGAGTGATAGAGTGGCTTTGGTGGGCATTTGGCCCCCAGCCAGGGCCAAGCCACTGCATTTGTCAATATGAAAGCAAAAATGCTATTTAGTGTATCACAGGCTTTCCTCATATAAAAAAAGATGCTGAACTTTGTTATTTTTAATGTCATTACACATGAACCAAGAGAAATACTCCTGTGTTTTTCATTATTTCTACAGAGGTATATCAAGGCTGCACTACCAGTCACAGACAAGGTTAACTTTAATCAACTGAATTAAAGTAACTAACTTACATTAACATTGGCACCACCAATGCATCATAGTAGTACCTGAAAATTATTTGAGATCTTATGACAGTACAAATTAGTAACTGAAAAAAACAAAACAAAAAAAACACCAAAAAATAAATGCAAAGATAATATAGATAGGTGGATCCTGCTCTCTTCTCAGAGGTGATTGGTGACAGAACAATAAGGATCAGCCTCAAGCTGCACTACGGGAGGTTTAGGCTAGACATCAGGGGAAAAAAAAAAGAAAACCACACTGAAAAAGTTGAAAAAGTAGTCAAGCATTGGAATTTGACTGCTCAGGGAGCTGGTTGAGTCATCATTCCTGGATGCCTTTAAAGGTCTAAGTTTAAATGTGGCATTTAGTGATAAGGTTTAGTGTTGATCTTGGTAGAATAGGGTTAATGGTTGGACCTGATGTAATTTCCAAACTGAATGATTCTATGACCCCAGACTGAACTTACACATGAAAGAAACTCAGGGATGTCTTTATTTTATTTTCAGGTGATAAAGACCCACCAGCATGTTGACTGCAGGTATTTTGAAGGGGCAGAGCTTCTGTACCATAGTTTGAGACTATCTGGCAAACAGGTTCCTTTTGCTTGTAAATATGGTTTTACACTGACCAGTCCCGAGCATCCACAAACCAAACTATGTAACCCAGAGCCTGCTCCCTAGACTAGTGCCCTAAACGGCTCCTGCCATCTACGTAGCAGCTTTAAGCAAGCAGGAGATGACTTGTCAAACTGTAAGTGCACGTAGCAGTAAGCAGGTTCCAGCTTCAAATTCCACAACTCGCGTTTTGGAAAAAAAACATTACTTTCTGTTTGTGATACACCTGAAGGTTTATTTTTCCAACAAACCACTCAAAGCAGTTCGCATGGCACGGTGCTGCTCCAGAAGCACCCAAAGCAGCCTCTCAGGTATAGTAGCTTTGCTGGGAAATTTAGATTTCAAAAGCACATGAAAAATTACAAATTACAAGCCTGAAAATTGCAAGGTAGAAAGCAGAACATAGTTCCAATTATGCTTATGTTTACGGGGGAACGGGGCGGGGGTGGTTGTGGGAGAGGATTACGTAGGCAGGAAATAAAGCGCATCTCAAACCAGAAATTAGTTTGGAAAACTCTCACTTCGAGGGGAAGAAAAATTAACTACTTCTCCCTTCCAGCAACCACTACGTATGAATATACATGTTCTGTATAAAGCTGCTCACACCTAGCAAGATCTTATTTCTAACTCCGTGGAGTCCGCTGAACAGCCATTCAGGACGAAGCGTAAGCAGAGGCAATCGGTAGCCTGGGGAGGGTCAAGGAAGCAGCTGCTCTCCCGGCTGCAGGGTTACACCGCCCTGCCTGCCTCTCCGCAGCTGCGACCAGCCACCACCGCTGTAATCCACTGCGCCCGCCAAACGGAGCGGGCCGTTAGGAACCCCCCCCAAAGGAGATCTCAAGATACTCCACATAAACCTCGCATTAAAAAATTACACGACAAATAACGGAACTTCCCCTGCTCAGGCGGGCGGCGTTAACAACTCTGCTGCGCTTGCGCGGATGTNGAGCCGAGCCGAGCCGAGCCGAGCCGAGCCGAGCCGAGCCCCGCCCCCAGCGCCGCGTGTCACGGCGCCCGCTCGGCCAACCCCGCTATTTATTTGTCGTCAGCTCCTGATTGGTCCGTGGCCTCGCCAATAGCCCAATAGCGAGGAGACAGCACAGCCAGTAGAAGCAAGGCAGAGGCTGTGGGGGCGGCGCTGCGCACGCTGTGACTGACCAGCGCGGGGGCGCGACTGCAGCTTTCGCCCCTCACTGCCCCTTCATGCTGATGGCGTGCTGGCTGTCGCTGCCGTCTGCTCTCCTCTGTGCCCTTCTGTGTGCCCAGCCGTGCCTCTGCGGCAGGGCTCCAGCCTCCTCCCAGGCCGTGACGGCCCGGCTGGCGGCGAAGTGGCCGGCGACCCCATTGCTGCTGGAGGCGAGGTGCGTGCAGCCTCCTCCCGCGGCTACCTTCCTCAGCTGCCGCGCGGGGCGGTTAGGCCGGGGCAGGGTAGCTGAGGAGCCGCAGCAATACCTCCGCTCTTGCCTGGCTCTTGGGGGGCGGGGGCGCCACTCTGAGGGGGCAGGACGGGGAAAGGTCTCTTTTCTGCTGTCCGAGGGCTGAGCGGGAAGGTGGGCTGTCGGGCAGGGGTGGCTGTGTTTCTTTCCCTACCAGAGGATGCGTTAGAGGTACTACTGGACGCGTCTCTCTCTTCCTCTGTCGGAGTGTGTTTTAAACTACTTTGGTAGAAGGCGTAACTACTTTCTTCCTTTGTAAAATGTTACGGATATCGTTGGCAGACTTTGCCGCCTTTTAAGTGTTAACTATTTTAATTATTTTGTATCTGCCTACCACGTTCCGCAGTGTAGGCTGAGGAGATGGCAGTGGGCCAGTCTACACAATCTCTGCTTCCCAGTTATTTCTTCACCTCACCCCCATTAGTTTGAATTCACTCATGGATGGAATAATATTAGTAAACAAGTACTAGTAAAGATGTGATGCTGTAGTAGCAAAACATGTTTTTGTTTTTTTTTAGGGTATTGATAACTTACAGCTTCAAAATAGGAAATGAGAATGCTTTCCAGTATTATGTGCTTGTTGCTCCTTTGCCAGTTTGGTGTTAAAAGAAACTTCTTGTTTCGCTTTTAAACTCTTTTGCTGCTCTTTGGAGAATTCCCATTAGAGGGAGGGATTGCAGACTTCGGCAATCAAAGGAGTGGCAAACTTCCAAAGTAAAGATCAGAGAACAATACACTCATGCTAGCAAGTGGACCTTTTTAGTAGGTGTAAGGGCGGAAAAAAACAACTAATGTTCCCTTTAATAAACAAAAAACCACAAAACCCAAACAAGCAACAACAAAAGAGAAAAAAACCACAAACTGACACAACTACTGGAAAGTGTAATCAGTAAGCGGAGCATTTCATATGTGGAATAAATCAACCCCGACTTTTTCTGGCTTGTGAAGATTAATCTATCTTTGAAATCCATCCAGAGATGAAAATTTTTTGGCCGCAAATGAGAGTTACCAGTGATGCACTTATGGTTACCAGATAAACAAAAGTGCCTAGCTCCAAACTTCTTTTCCCAAAGTGTGAGGTGCTTGTAGAGTGTCAGAATGATGCATCGAGTCTCTGGCTAGAACGTTCCTTGCAGGAGCTAGAAGCAAGCTTAAGCATTTCTGAATCCGGAGATGGATCCAGAGGGGAGCTCCTCTTCATAGCTTAGTAGACACTTTTACCAATAAAACCCTGTAATTTCATAAAAAATTCTAACCTGATGGAGTGTGTGTTCTTAATTGTATATTTAGACACTATTAAATAAAATCTATGTGCTGAATTGATTTTACTCTATAACGGTGTATTGAAATACCTGTGAAAAAATAAAGTGACAAATGTTTGTATTGGAGAATAGTGTGCTTGCTTTCAGTGCTGATTGTTGAATTCAGGTCAGTAGTGTTTTGTTCAAAATTTCTTTAAACAAGGTTTTTACTGTGGTACACCTTTGGGCAAAATCAATCTATAGACAATTAATTTTTATTTTTAAACAGTGAATTTATTGCAGAAGATGGTAATGAGAAGTTTTGGCAGTTCTTGGAAACCGTACGAGAACTAACAGTTTATAAGCAAGGAGGTAAGTTGAACAGCATGCTAGTTTTAACATTTTATCTTGCCCTGTATTTAACTTTCTACCTTAAAGCTAGCATATTAACATCTCCCAGTCAAATAAAGCCTCATTCTTTCACTATTGCTCTACTATCTTGTTTTCAGAACACTGTAGTGTTCTTGAGAGCTCTATCTGTAGATCTAAAAGCAAGGGAAGAGATAGGCTGGTGTTAAGTATGGAACAGAAGTATAAAGGTAAGGGTACTTACCTTGTTGCATTACTCAGCAAGAGCTTATGGGGTCTTCAGACTCTATGGTTTGTGTAAGATGAATGTATGTAGAAGAGACAATACCTACAAAGGAAAAAAAAGAGGAAAAAAAGTTACAAAAAAAGTTACATGCTTGTAGATGGCATAGAGGCTGTTTCCTAGCAGCAGATATTTTAGAATAAATGTTTATGACTGTCAAGAACAGGAAAACCTTGCATGATTAGAAGAATATTGAATTGTTAGAAGTTTGAAGAGAAGAACAATCCAGCAAATTAAGCATAAAACTGAGCCACACTAGAAGAGAAGTTTAGTAGAAACGACTGGTTACAAAAATCTTGAGACCTGCCAGGCTTTATAACATGTTGGTCAGTAATAGATCTATGTGGTAGTTCAATAGGTCAACAAAATGAAAAAATATTCAGAACAAAGTAAGGCCATTTAATTTTGCCATTTATTTCAGAATGGTACAGCTCTTCAGGTGTGTGAGAACCTAACATTACCACTTGAAGGGACTTCAGGTAAACTGAATGTTAAATTGATCATTAATAACTAATGAACTGTAGAAACATCATGCAGGAAATGGTAGTGGGATGACAGAAGTGAATCCTTGGTACACAAAAAATGCTGCTTATGTGACATGCTTCAATAAATGTGACTTTAAGAAGAAATTGTGTTGTCCATATGGATTGGTCAGTGACAGTGTTATTTGAGTGTTTGGCAATGCCAAAAGCATCCAATGGGCTTAAAAAAAAAATGTAGGAAAGCAACAAGGACCTGCACAGTAAACAACATTTTGCTGCTTATGGTTCTGTGCTGTGCTTTGTACTGAGTCCTGCTTCATTGTCTCCCTGTATAGTCCTCTTCATTTCTTTAGAAAGGCTCTAATAGAAGCAAAAGATGTACAAAGAGCTGTGATTATAGTTGTGGGATATCAACTGGAGAGGTAAAAAATGACCCAAACAAATACCGTATTGATGAAAACTGGGGATGATCTGAGGTCAGAAGTGTAAACAAAACCAAAGAAAATATCCTAGAACAGTAGTCTGAGGTGGTGAATGCTACTTGGAGCTGTCTTGTGTAAAGGCATGAGGATGTGGAAAATTAAGTAGGTGCAGATTTTGACCTGGGGTCATCTTCTAGTAGCACTGAGGCAGATACTGCTGACTCATGCTGTTTGAGGCCTTTGTCAGTGCACAGGACTGTGGTGTGTAACTCAGTCTCCACAAAGTTGTGAATTAAAACTTGGACGAGTTTAAAAGAAGCTGGAGGGTAGGGTTGCCACTGGATGGTTCCTGGCAAGCTGGGGACCAAGAAAACAAGAATCAGTAAAGGTGCGTCACAGTCTTGCATGTGAGCTGGAGTAATCTTACCAACAGTGCAACCTAGGCACTGACTGACTACAAAGGATGTTTTGAGAAACAGGCCTGAAGATTGTTCTCAGCAGCATTAAATTCTTATGCTTGTGAAGTCCAGCCATGTGCCAGGGTAAATAAACAAGAGTGTAGCCAGAAGGTCAAGAAAAGTAATTACTTCATTGTATGTGGCGCTTTAAGATCAGCTCTGGAATACTAGCTCCCCATTAAAAGTAGGAGAACCACCACAATGTTTAGGAAACTAGAGTGGGCTTCTGAGGAAAGGCTGAGAGAACTGAGTTTTATTCGGTTTGAGAAAGAAGTAAATATGGTCTAATACCTTTGTCAGTGACAGCAGGATTGAGTGCACCCTCAGTAAGTTTACAGGTAACACCAAACTGAATGATGCAGTTACATGCCTGAAGGATAGGATGCCATCCAGAGGGACCTGGACAAGCTTGGTAAGTGGGCTTATGTGAACCTCATTAAGTTTCATCAGGTCAAGTGCAATGTCCTGCACATGGATTGAGACAATCCTTGGTATCTATTCAGACTGGGGAATGAAGGGATTGAGAGCAGCCCTGAAGAGAAGGATTTGGGGATACCAGTGGATTAAAAGCTTGACCTGAGCTGATAATGTGCACTCACAGCCCAGAAAACCAACTGTATTCTGGGCTGCATAAAAAGAAGCAAGGCCAGCAGGTTGAGGGAGGTGATTCTGCCCCTCTGTTCTGGTTAGACCCTACCTGAAGTACTCTGTTCAGCTCTAGAGACCTCAGCACAAGATGGATGTAAACCCATTAGAACAGGTCCAGAGGACAGCCACAAGAATCATTCAGGACTGAAGCATGTCAAGTGTGAAGAAAGGCTGAGAGAGTTGGACTTGTTCAGCTTAGTGAAAGCTCAAGGGAGATCTTACTGTGGCCTTCTGGTAAAGGGGAACTGTAAGGAAAACGAGGGCAGCATTTTCAGCAGGGCCTGTTGTGACAGGAGGAGTGTAATGGTTTTAAACTGAAAGAGGGTAGATTTAAACTAGATATAAGGAAGACATTTTTTACAATGAGTGTGGTGAAACACTAGAACAGGTTGCCCTGAGAGGTGGTAGATGTTTTGTCTCAGCAAACATTCATTACAGGGTAGAGCAGTTTGATATAGTAACTGTCCATGCTCACTGTGGGGGTGTTGGACTAGATTAAAGGTTCCTTTCAATCCAAACTGTTCTACAAATCACTAATTAAGGACAGACCTTGTATCTTCAGCTTCCTAGGAAGTTGTAGAGAAGATGGAAACAGACCATTCCTGAGGGTACTCAGTAATGCAAAAAAACTCCAATGGGCACAAATTGAAACATGGACATTTTTTATTAGCAAAAAATGTTGACAAGATTGGGTAAACAGTGGAACAGGCTGTTCCATGGCACTCTGTTTTCTATTCTTGCATAAAGCCCTGAGAAGCCTAATCTGGCATTGAAATTAGATTTCATATGACTAAAAGGTTGAATGAGGTGGCCTCTTGAAGTCACTTGGCTTGAATTGTTACTATTTTTTTTTTTTCTATGAGTGGTTTAGCTAAGCTGTTTAAGCAGTTACCTGCCCCCCC
>VWZI01007810.1:762024-813731 GCA_013396835.1 Psilopogon haemacephalus
AAAGGAGATTATGCAAGAGAAGCAGCCGCAACCAGAGCGGTCAGAAGCTGTCTGATGTCTAGTGTTTTGGGTACATTACTTTAAAAACAGGTTTTTTTCTTTCTCGGTAAAGTGACATCATGTGTTTCCCTCTCTCAGCCAATAGTCTAATTTCTCACTCAATTTCTCCAACTAGATCAAACCAGCACAATGACCTATCTTGCTAGCAAAGAACTAGATGCTGGTAGTGAGCAACCATTTTAGAGTGTACTAAAATACTACTTTAATTACACATATATTCAGCCTTAGCAAATGAAGTCTAGTAACAGCCTTTTCAGCTATTTATATATATATATATATATAAAAATTTAATGGATCTGGTAGGAACACTGAACATGGCATTTGGTAAGGCACTTAGTTTGGTGTATTTGGTTGTTTTAATATTTTCTTTAATATGAACTCAAATTGATTGGGGCATCATTGAGATTTACACTATGAGGACTGTAAAGTTAATGATGGGATACGCTATAGTAAATGAGAGTGAGGTTTTCAGGTAGCACAGACAATATTGTGTATGTCTGCTTAATATGCAGCATACTTGCTGCCAGGCTTGTCAAAAGTTTGAAAGTGCAGATGATGCTGTTTTGCTTTGCATGTATGTTATGAAGAAATCAAACCTGTAAAAAATTTCAGCTAAACCCAGGACAGTTATGAAACACTGAAGATTACATTTTAAACCTGCTGCTGCTTTTCTATCTCAAAAGGTTAATTTAAGAGCACAGAGTAAAAGTAAGTAGCAAGTTCCCTGCCGACTAATTATGACTTGAGTGTTTGCTGTCTTCCTGAGTAGTTCTGTTTATATCCTGAATTTTCAGAAGCCTCTTAAATATATATCTTAGGGGGGGAAAAAAGCTCACACAAACATATTAATAGGGAAACTATTTCTTCTGAAAAAATACATATATAAACAACAATCATGCAAATTATTTTTTGTAATCTGGAAAACTACACATCATAAAAATGTCCATTTATTTTAGTTGTGAATGTACTTATCAACCTTAAAGATTCAAACAGGGTCAGTTTCACAAGTGTGGCACTTCTGTAGTAATCATGTAATAAAGTAGTATCTCTCTGCTGGCATCTTGAATATCTTAGGCATTTGATTGACCAATGATTGCTTAAACTGCTGTTACTTGGAATTCCCTAGCTGATCTGTAGATACAGATGCATACCTCTGTGTGGTTGGAACAATCCCCATGCTCTCATCCCTCAAAGTAAAGGTTCCGTCACTCTGTCCTCTTCTGACTAATGTCCCTTATGTTTATTCTCCCTCCTTCCTCTGTCTCAGTCGTTTAAATTCTCTCAGTAGTGTATATTCAGATTAATTTTGTGCTGCATGTGCATGAGATCTGAGGAACAGTGATACAGACCTTTCTGTAACTGTCCTGCATGTCTCCCTTTAATTATTTTTTATCAACCTGTGATGCAAAATACTGCTGTAGATTGTGGATAGTAAATGTTGCTTTTCAAATACAAGTCTGTTTAGCTAGCTGTTCAGTGCTCGTTGTAGTCAATCTAATAGTTTTGGTTATGAGCATTAACAGGTATTCGGCTAGCATCTTTAGAGTGAGCTAAGTAGCTTTTCAGGTTTTGCTGGCTGCTAGGCTATATCTCTTCACTAAGAGATCTCTAGCCCATACACATGCATTCAGATACCTGAAATCTGGAGCTGCATCCTGTTAATGTTCTCATTTATTTATTTTAAAATCAACTTTGTTAATGGATTTAGTGGTAATCTGTTATCACACAGCATATTATGACCGTAAACATTTTTTTCCTTGTGGTTCTCTTTAATATCCTAAGAAATTTATGACTTTGACTCTTTAGTTTACAGGGTAAAGTTAAAATGTGTCCAAAGGGCAAGTAGTTATCAAGTTTCAAGGAGCAAATCCTGTGCAAAACTAATTTGAAAAACTGAAACTGTAGGCTTCAAAAAATTGTTTTAGGTGAATGGTATCTCGTTTGATGTGGACTAATGTATCTTCCTTATTTTTAAAGTATATTTATAGTCTGAATGAAACCATTTAAGTTGAAGAAGTCAGTGGTTGCATGATTTGATAAATGTAACCTTGTCAATGTGTTGTACATTCACTTTTGAAGAAACATGACATTATCTTTTTTCTTCTTAAAATTATCATAGTCTTAATCATCTTTCAGAGCAAAAGTATCAGCTGTTATATATACAGCAGCAGCAAAAGCGCAAATAATTTAAAAATTTGTGGTAAAAAACAAATAATGCTTGAGACAACATCTTCAGAATTGTTTGTTGAACAACTTTTCATTGTGTTCAACAGGATTTTATCTGAGGATGAGTGGAGAGGCAGAAATTTCACATTGAATTTTTATTTCTGTGGAGATAATTTGAAGAAAATTTGAAAGTATAGTTATTGGAAAGATGTTTCAATCTGCAAGTATTTGCCACTTCCGAATTTATTTTATTTTATTCAATACTTGGAATGTGTGAAACTAAATTTATCTCATTTTAGTTTTACCAGAGCTATGTGTAGGTTTAGAAAATATAGAAGAGATGGGTTTTTCATCTGTTGAATTTAGTGTTAGAATGCAATGATTTCATACAGTTAATGAGAGGCAACTTTCTGGAAATGCAGATTAGACATTAAAAAATCCAGGGGTTTTTATTTGTTTATTTGTTGATTACAGCAAACTTAACCTTTTTAAATAATGAGTTTTAAGAAAGAGGAAAAGACAAAAAAGATCCTAGAGGCTTTAAGAGCAGAAGGATGTTAGGGATTGTAAGAGGAAGGTGAGAGGGTAGGAAGTGCTTGCTTACAGAAATTGCATACAGAACTTGCTGGGAGCAGTTAATGGGTATTTCCAAAACTATGGCTGGCAGGGCTCTAGTATGTGGTCTCATGTTTTGCTGAAACCTAGGCTGTGGTGAGGGAATAGCATTTTGATTGTTGCACTCACTCCTCAACACTTACGCTTCTGAGACCTGCTACAGCTGAGGCAGGAAAATCTGACAGGTTAGATCCTGTAAGGTGATTTTCCCACTACGTAAAAATCAGATGCCTCTCTGGACCTCTAAAGTGATTTCCTACTGTGATGATTATTCCACTTTCACAGCAAGAGCATCTTTAAGGTGTTGACCTAAGAACATAGATAAATTTAAGCTGGACACTAAAATGGTTCCTCCCGACAAATCACTTTCCCTTTGCTGCAACTTTTCACCTTTTTTAAGAGAATATTTGAATTACACATGGAAAAGATCTGGGATCTTGAATCATTACAGTTTCCATGTAGTATCCATCAATGTAAGTAAAGTACATGCCAACTACATAGATTGGGGAGGGGTCATAATTGTTTCAGGTGTGTTTCAGCAGCTCCTGTGGAAGAGCAACTTATGGAACGTGGATGGTACACAGCGTTTGGTATGGTCAAAGCTTGGCTCTTTGACTGATTTGTTTGGGTTCAAGAACATCCCCTAGTAGAGTATGTACAGCCTGCATTTTAAATGATTTAAATAATGCTCACCAGGAATAACAATGGGCATTATTCCAGTCCTGCTTTTGGCTGATATAGAGTCAGTTTTCTTCTTAGTAGTGATTACAGTGCTGTGTTTTGAATTTAGTATCAGAATAATGTTGATAATACACTGATGCTTTACTTGTTGCTAAGCAGCACTTGGAAAGTTGGGATTTTTCAGTTTTTCTGCTAGAGAGGAGTTGCACAAGAAGATGTGAGAAAGCATAGCCAGGACAGCTGACTTGAACTACCTGAAAAGATAGTACATCATGGTCATATAAACTGAGTAGAGTTGGCTTGGGGAAGTGCATCACTGCTTGGGGGCTGTCTGGGCATTGGGTCTTGTGCATCACTTGTTTTTCCTTGGGTTTTATTTCTCTCTCTTTTTGTTACATGCCTTTTTTACTATAATATTAATTTTCAATACTACTGTTATTATTATATCTTAGTTATTAAACTGTTCTTTCCTTAATCCACAAATTCAGGTTTTTTTCTAATTCTCCTCCGTATCTCACCAAGGGAGGAGTGAGTGAGAAGCTTTATGATGCTTAGTTGCTGGCTGGGGTTAAACTACAACAATAAACATATACAAGTGTTTTTTTCACAACTTGATAAACCAGCATTACAACCTCTTTCTAATTATGCTTCTTAGTCTCACAGCTAGAGAACAGCATGAGAATACTTGCTTCAGGATGCCAGTATGTGGCAGGGAACACCCAAGTCCCTGCCCCACTGGAGGTTTGAATGGGGTGCGAACTGTGACGGGGCACACCCAAGTCCACTGTCCCACCGGAAGTGTAAATGGGGCAGAAAACGGACTTCCTCCCCCCCCACCTCTGTCACTGGAGGTTTGGAATGTGGAGTAAAATAGGCGTAAAGTACCTTCTCCCACCCACCCCGCCCGTGGGCTTAAACAGGGAAGAAACAAATTGTACCAGTATATATATGGCAACTGGACAGATTAGAGTTGGATCTGGACTGCGACCTGAACTTAAACTAACTTATACTTAGATTGTGGGTGGGGATTTTGGAAATTATAAAAACTACATAATTTATAATTCCTGCTTCTTTAATTGTCCACAATCAATTCAAAATGGCACAGCAGCTGCAGAGTAATTCAGTTGTGGAACTTCTTTCCTGCCCCATTCACACCTCTGGTGGGACAGTGGACCTGGATGTTCCCTGACACACAGTAAAAGAAGTAATGAAGGTTATTTCCAACAAATGTTCTTGCTTACAGTTCTGTCGTTCTCAGACAACGTCCACCTTTCTTCTTAATTGGAGTCCTAATTTTGACCTTGAGGAGGCAAGATACGCAGAGAGAGGGAAAGCCATTTCATGTGTTGCATCCGTTCTCATAGTCTGGTTTATCGTGTGTCTTTAGAGAAGAAACAGGATCTGTGGGAGTAGCCCAAAAAATGTACTCTTTAGAAGATTTTTATTTATGCTAGTTGCATGGTTGGAGTGTTCCAAGCCTAACTAGTTGAAAGTAAGAAATCTTCAAAATTTGTATAAAAAAGGCTACATAAGCTTGACAAATAGAAATGTATATGTTCTAATCTAGACTTTGCCTGTGGATCTGCAGGAAGACAAGGTTGTCTTCAGTGCATTTTTATGTTCTAGTAATTATTTACATGTTAACTAGTGCTATTGCACTCAACTTTTGTTGCCTTCATGTTGTATTAGGCCTTTATTGATAGTACTTTTTAGCATATTTTATTACATGGACAGCATTAAAGATTTCTGTACTGCCAAGCGTATTTGCCTACTCTGTAGTACAGGTAGATGTGCCACATCATTTATGCCTAAATACTAAAATTACGGTTTTGGTTTTGTTGTTTTTTTTTTTTTTTTAAACAGATACAGAGCATTCCTATTACAATTTAATCTTGAAGAAGGCAGGACAATTTCTGTCTAATTTTCAGATCAATCTGTTGAAGTTTGCACTTTCCACACGGGCGTATTCTCCAGCTGTTCAGATGTTTCAGCAGGTAACTATATTATCTGATATGATTTTACATGGTATATTGACTGCAGAGTAAAGAATGTTCATTATCACATGTGCTGAAATTATTTGGAATCACGTGTGATCCATGTATGAAGGTGATGCTTTATAAGCTGGTTCTGTTGACAGGAACAGATACTGATGTTTAATTGCATGGATAGCATAATTTCCAGGGTATAATTTTTTAAATTGTTAATTTTTAAAACTTGGATTGTGTTGTTTTTTGCATTGCTGTGAATAATCCTATGGCAAATTTTCAGACATTCCCAGAGTAGAAAATTTGCTGTAGATTCTAGTCTTTTATATTGGTCATTTAGTGGATTTCTCATCTCTTACTATTGTAGTACTTAAAAATGGAAAGGTAGAATAGTTTGATGCTTGCTTTGTCGATGAAAAACTAGGAGGACATAAATTCACTGTGCCACTAGCCTAAAACTGTTCCTCCTCCCTTTAGCAATGTGATTTTCAAGATAAATTGAGAAATCCATGTTTCTGAAAGGTAATCAACTGTAATAAAGTTAGGGGGGGATTGCAAGTATTCTCTAGGGGAATCTCATCATCTTTAAGCTTGTGAATCCAGAGCCATTGAGTCACTGACATGCAGTCATATGATTCCCACTTTACATGCAAATGGCTGAAGAGTGTTTTTAAAAAAAGAGGGAGGCAGGGGTGGGAAGTGCTGGGGAGGAGAGAAGCCCAAAAATTGACATTAATTATTTGGGATTTATTGGAAAGCAGTCAGATCCTTACACATTAATATGACTAGTGATAGCGACTAAAATTACGTTAAGAGTACTGGCTGTGATTTCAGCTTATACAAGAGATTTCTTAGCCCTGTCTTTGCAGAACATAATTGGAGTTGCATTTTTCCAGAGTATGACTGAGTTTGATAGACTAAATCTCACAAAGGTTATAAGGTCTTAATCTTCTAATATTTTCTGTTGCTTTTTTTTTTGGCACGTACCAAATTTCATATGGGCTTAATTAGAAACACAACTCAATGGCAGCTGTTGTGTCATTTTAATCAAGGGGATGTGAGTTTAAGTTGAAGTGCAATCAAAGCATTCTGGTTGAGTATAATTGTTGAAATATTAGATTGCAGCTGATGAACCTCCACCAGAAGGCTGCAGTGCATTTGTGGTTATCCATGAGAAGCGCACCTGTAAGACTAATGAAATAAAAAAGCTGCTGAAGAAGGCTACTAAGAGGTAAATGTAATGATCTGTTGAAGAAAGCTACTAAGGTAGATGTAGCGGTCTGCTGGCAGAGTAAAAATAGGTTACCGAAGAGGACTTACTGTTATGGGAATTCATCAATTATGAATCAAAGTAGAATCTTAAAATAAAATCGTAGTGATTTGCTCCTCTAACCACATGGATACTTTAGAATTTCTTCCCTTATTTTTGGCATGGGATAGTCGTGTTTAAGTTACTATGTACTTCCTGTACAAACCTGTACTTCCGGTACCATTTAATGTGTCTCAGAGTGCTTCAGTTGACAGACATTTCTATGCAGTCGATGTTCCTGCTGTTTGTGGTTTTCTGAATTTTAAAGGTTTAGTACAGAAGAGTAATCTACCTCAGCTGCCATAAGCTTTCCTCACATTGTGCTAGACTTTGCATCTATCAAGCCTTTCTGCAGGCTGTACCCTGTGGAAACTAGCATCAGTCCAGAATGAATTTGAACTGTGAATAAGCTGTGTAGAACCTATCAAAATAACAACAAAATAATTAAAGCAAAATGTTTATTAAAAAAAGCTGTAGTAGTAATTAATTTGTATTCTCTTGTGACTTACGTCACAACATATGTAATGTTCGGTTGGTTGGGTTTTTATTTTCCTGCAATGATCAAGGTCAACATAATACACATTAATGTCTGTACCCTCAACTACTTCATGGAGATGCGTAGAGCTGCAAGATGATTTATTAGGGTGCATTTCTTGGATTTTGCTTTCTATCAAATACAAATTTAGGGAAAAATATCCCACTGAAAATTTATACGTTTATGTCTTTGCGGAATTGTTACTTGTGGAACACAAAATTGTTTTCAGATATGTCATTTATGGTATTTTCTAAGTCCCGTGATACAATTAAAACATACTAAACCTTTATCTTTTACTTATTCAATAGTCAAGGATTTTGCAAAACTACTAACCACTTCACTGTCTAGTTCATAATATTTCATTTTTTAACTATTGTATTCTGCCTAAGAAATGTGTCTTACTTTAAGTAAATCGTTTGTAGTGTAATTTGGATTTCTAAATTATGTTGAATTCTTCTGGTCATATATTAAGGCATCACGAGACCTTAACATTTTATCACAAAGTCTGGATATGCTCTTCTAAAGCAGTTAACTGAATTCAGCATGTTCTCCTTTCTGGGGATACTATCCCCAAGTTTGCAAGAATCTGGAAAATTATGATACAAAACAATAGTGTTCACAATTGATAGACTGCTAGAAATCATTCACTTTAAGAAGTCATAACAAACCCAAAGTTCTTTCCATTAAATGTGTCTTGAGTTTTGGATAGTCTTGTGTATACCAAACCCACTACTATCTTCAGAGCTGCAGAGACAAAATCTTGATAAATTTCCATTCCTCCCCACCCCAAAAGTAGTTGAATCACTCAAATATTTAGAGCTCCTGGAGCTAGACTTGGAGAAAAACATACTCACTTTCAGATAACTGTTTCCGCTATTACTTCTAGATGTACTCTAGGTTGCAGATGCTTTTCACTTGTGCTGGAGATGTTTACCCAAATGATACATATAGGACTGCGCTCTTGTTATTTCTTTTTTATATGGGAAACAAGTGATGCCTAGGACAGTGTCTTATCTCACTGTTGGTTCCTCTAAAATGGTCTTTCTCTGTGGCTTATATGATATCTTTTGGTTTGTTAATTATTTTTTAATTTCAAACTATTTTCCTTGGTGTTTAATTTTCTGTGTCTGTGTCATGACTCTTCCACTTAAGCCAGGCCTACTTAAGCTAGGCTTTCAGTTGTGTCCTGAAATTCCTCATATTGGATGAGAACCCTAGAAATGTTCTATTTTTAGGGATGTTAGTTTGAAATCTCTGGAAAAGAGAGAAGCTGAAGCATTATTATGTGCAGATCCATCAGCTGAATCTGATCCAGTAAGTCTCAGGCACTTTGAACTCAGGAGAGCCAAAACAGTCTGCATAGCAAGGTCAAAGTTTTGCTTCCTCCTGTCTTTTATGAAGCAGCTGCTGTGACTTGTGTTTTCCGTTGTGTTGTACTGAACTGCATGGCTGTGGTAGGAATTGTGTTATGGTTCAGTGAGCTGCTCATGATCTTCAGTGAAAGATCTTCAGTGGTTAAATGATAATTGCTTATCTTGCTAATAGTCAGAACACAGATTTTTAGGGCTGTTGCTGCCGAGAGTCACATTTTGCTCAAAACAATGAGTGCTTTATAAGATTTATCAGTATACATGTCTGCTCTATTCTGTCCATCACATTCCTCCTTCATCTTGTGTTGGCAACTATCTGGGCAAGCATATAGTTGCTTGTACTACCCTAGTAACTGCTTAGTGAGTGATGAACTCTGCATACTCCTTAATTATTTTTTTTTTTTTTTTTGGGTTTTGGGGTTTTTTTTGTCTACCCAACTGCTGTTCATTTCCTTTCAGGCTGCCTTCTGAGAATCTCTAATGGCAGAAAATTAATTAGCTTGCAGCTCTAAGAGCAAGGGAATCAATTCCTTCTCACTGCTATTCAGTGTTGAAGAGAAACAGAGAACAGTCTTATCTTGGATTTACAGAGGATGAATGTTTTAATTCTCTAATTCAAGGTCATTATGGTAGCCCTGTGCAGTGTTATTTCACTGCAGCATGATTTTTTGCTGAAATGTGTTCATTATAGTATAAAATGCTTTCTTTCAGTGTTCAGGAAAGTCATTGAAGCACTTGGTACCCACCTTTGGAGAACAGGGGTCATTCTTTTGCTACACCTAGATGACTAGCTAAGAGAAGCTCCTGCTATTTAGCTTTTTAAGCTATGAATGACTGTGGCAGTTCTTGCTTCTCTGGATATGAAGTGTCACAAATCACATTCCATACATATGCTTTCACTGGGACACATCTGGATCTGTTCTTGAACAGAACTACCTCATTCAAGAGTTGTTTCAGACTCCCTGATAACACCTACTTTGTCCTGTCCTGTGATGACAGTGGGAAGAAAGGCTTACTTGAAATTTCTCTGACACACGGCTGCATGCATCCAGGTTACTTCTCAAGCCAAGCCCCTCCTTTTGTTTTTTGCCTTGGAAGTGTGGTCTTTGCATACTTACCAAGCCTCCCCAGGATGTTTATGTTAAGGCCCTGAGTAACACAATACAAACTGGCAATGCTTTGAGTGAGGTTTCATAACAGATGACATCCAAAGATCCTTTACAGTGTAAATTATTCTGTGATTTTATATTAAAGATATTACTGAGCTTTGCATGAGAGAAACTGTGGCATGTGAAGTTCTGCTCACACCTTTCCCATTATGACTTTTCAATGAGCATATGGTACTCACATTTCATTAGTGCACATTCAATTAGAGTTTCTGAACTTGTCTTGGAGAGGTCTGGAGAAAGTTTACTGGTCTTTCAAGTGTGACTATGCAAATGCAACTTTGAAAAAGAAAGCTACTCATCAATAATTACTAGCACTTTGAGTGTAATGCTCAGTCATCTCTGTTACTTTTTCAGCTTTCCCAGGTTTCATTCAGAAGGTGTTCGGAGTCATCTAAGAATTTATTGTAGATATAGAAAGAGTAACTTTTGTAGAGGTGGCTTTCAGTGAGGAGGCTAGGTAGACAGTGAAAATTTGCACAACTAGTTAAATTAACAGTGCTTGATGGTATTAAAGAAGTACAATGCCAGTTTTCATGTATATTATCAGCTTTCCCTCTGCTACTCTGTTACTGATTGCTCTGTACATCTCTAATAGATGTAATGCATTATTTAAATGAAAACCTTAAATTAAAAGCTTTAAGCTGTCAATGATGCACAAAATCACAAAGTGCTGTGCTTTTCATTTGCTTTGTGTTGTTCCTTAATAAAATATTTGAACATTATTTGTTGTTGGTGCTGATTTTTCAGATTTTGATTTGAAAATGTGGTGTTCTGAGTTTGTCTGAAAGCAATCATGGTTGTTTTGTGATGATCTTAATGTGGCTTAATATATTGTTAGCATATAAGCTTTAGCTAGTTTGTTTTTTTACTTACAAAGTAAAGAGCTGACACTGTTTTAATTTCCTTTCCTGACATGCACTATCACAATTACTTGTTTCTAAATCAGGCCGAGGCCTTATCTTTTCAAGGGAGATCATAAATTCCCAAGTCTCAAAGATGATGGCCCAGTGGTTGTTCTTTATGCAGAAATGGGCACGAAAGACTTTGTCAAATTCCACAAGATTTTATCAGAGAAGGCGCAAAAGGAGGAAATTGTTTATGTTCTCCGGCATTATGTTCAGGTATGCAGTTCAAGTTCACATTGTTTCAGTAAGCTGTTAGTATTCTGTCTTTGTTTTCATTGCTTTTTGCCAAAACGCACATTCTCTACATTAATTTTTACGTTTCCCTACATCATGTGCAGTATGTACTTAAATTTTAAAACTTCCTAGATGAAGTGATTCACCTTGCTCAGACTTTAGAGCTGTGAAGGCATGGTAATATTGTCTAATCCTATGTGCAAGCACCGTTCACTTCACCGATCTTCGGATATCTCTTTAATTTTTAGCTGTATGTCTGGGGTTTGTACTTCGAACAGAGATTTTGAGTGAATGTTGGTGCAGCAGACTGAATGTATTAGTACCAAGAATTAGAAAAATTTGAAGTGGAATAGAAAGTCAAGTTGAAAAATATTTGTATATATTTACAGTCTTGTGTTTGTTGTGCCATCTCTCCAGTCTGTCCAGGTCTCGCTGGATGGCCACACAGCCTTCAGCTGTATCAGCCAAGCCTCACAGTTTGGTGCCATCAGCAAACTTACTGAGCAAACACTCTGTCTGTCTGTCTGTTCTCTCATCAATGTCATTGATGAAGATGTTGAACAGGACCGGACCCAGCACTGGTGCCTGGGGGACTCCACTGGTTACAGCTCTCCAGCTGGACCTGGCACCATTGATCACCACTCTTTGAACTCGTAACCAGTTCCTAATCCACCTCACTGTCTGCTCTTCCACACTTTCTGAGCTTGCTCACTAGATTATCATGGGAGATGGTGTCAAAGGCCTTGTTAAGGTCAAGGTAGACTACATCCACTGGTCTCCCTGAGTCTACTCATTCAGTTATGTCATTGTAGAATGCTATCAGGTTAGTCAAGCATGATTTCCCCTTGGTAAATCCATGCTCACTACTCCTGATAACCTTCTTCTCTTCCAAGTGCTTTGATATGTGCTCCAGAAGAAGCCACTCTATCATTTTTTTCCAGGGATGGAGGTGAGGCTGACTGGCTGATGCTTTTAACTTCCTCTTCTCCCTGAAACAAACCAAGACAAATACATAGAACTATATCACAGAATCATAATACTGTGCCCAGTTTTGATTATGGAAAGGTTTTTGTGATTTGTATTCAAAGTACAGCTCTCAAATAGTGTGGCTAATACAAGAATAATCTGATGGAGTGAGACGTTGCTGTGATTATGTAGATTAGGTAGATGAGACCGACAGTTTGCAGATGACTTTGAATTGTTTGCTCACAGTAATGAAACACAGAATTTGAGAAAACCAGTCTTAAGTTCTGAGTTGTGTGTGGTATGGCTTTTGCTGAACTTAATGTTTTGTTATGCACTCAAATACTTACAGTCTCCTTGCTTTGACCGACTTCTACATCATGGTCCCTCCAGATGTGTATCACCTTCCTTGCTGCACTTTTTCTCTCTTCCCTTTTCTTCCTGATAACCTCCATTTTTGTTCTTTGTTTGCCACTGAGAGAGATTCCCCCTCCTTTTTTACATGAAATGCCACAAGACAGAGCATTGAGAGCAGAAGAGGTGCAGTCTTTCTGCTCTCTTTTTTTTTTTTTTTTTTAATCAGTATCACCAAGACTTAGAGTGCAATGCTGTCCCTCTGCATTGAGATTTGCTTAGAGGAGCAGCAGAGAAAACCTCCAGCCCTCCTGGGTTTTCAGTTGTGGGCCAGAGGATTTTCAGTACAGAATTATTCTTGGAAATTGCAAGCTCAGCAAATTAGGACTTGATTTTCAGAAATAAGTGCTCTCTGAGTGATCACATTATGGAATGTCAAACTTCCACTCCATGGTTAGAAGTACTTGGTATTTGCTTTTATTATGTGGCAATCTGTTTTAGCCTGTAACACTTTAAACACATTTCTGAATCTTCTGTGCAGGAAGTGATTAACTCTTTCCTCCAAACTTTTAAAAAGAATCGTTCTGATGTAAAAATAATTTCTTCCTAACATGCTTCAAGTCTAGCAAAAGTACATATAAATGAATCACAGTTTAAAATGTGAATTATAAGACATCAATGTAGAATGCTATCAGTGCATGTTCTAGGCCTTCTTTGAGTATTGTGTGAATAGCTAACGATTGTCATACAGCTTTTCTGTGGTCTGCAGGATATAAATGAATTCTTTATTTTCTGTTACACATATTCTTAAAGGACTGTCAATATGCCTTTGTAATTTGATCTAGCATTTTGTATGTTGAATCATAAATTGAAAGATGACTGTTAAATTGTGACTGTCATAATGTCCTAAAGTTATAATATTTGATATTGTTTATCTCGTATAAATATAGGTTTTTCAAGTTATGTTTTGCTTTTTATTCTGTTAATGTTACTGAACAGAAACCAAGTTCCAGAAAAATGTATTTATCTGGATATGGCGTAGAACTTGCAATAAAGAGCACAGAATATAAAGCAGTAGATGAAGCACAAGCTAAAGGTATGTGGGTTTTGGTTATTTTTGTTTGTTTGTTTGGTGGGATTTGGTTGTTGTTTGTTTTTATATTTTTGTTTTGTTATATCTTACCAGAGGTACTATTGAAATGTGTTATAATCTTCAGTTACAAAGTCCACTGTGTCAAAGATTACATTTGCTTTCTTTCTACAGAAGGAAGTCTCAGACATTGCAGTTGAACTGTAATTTTAAAGGTCTTTTCCAGTCTTAGTGATTCTATGATTCTATGAACTAAAATATCAAAATACCATATAAATAAACAGCTGTGCTTAAGATATAGCTCACTGCCTAGCTAATTGTTCTTTTCTGAGATTCTTCAAAACATACCCTCTTCTTCTTCAAGATTGTTCAAGCTCTGTTCTTCATTTCCATTGTCTATTGGCATCTCTAGTATGCTGATTATGCCAGTATCTACACATGAATGTTTCAGGTGTAAGGGGTGTCCTTTTTCAGAATTTGTCTGGAAATACTTTCACAGTCTTCTGTTGGAAAGATGTGCTGTGTCACAGAATTTGGTACCAGTGTATGCTACTACATGTTGACATGAGACATCTAATGCAGAAAGCAGTAACTATAACATTCTGACACAGAGGAATTAGATTATGTTGACCTTTAAAAGATAAAAAGTTAATGCTCTTCGGTAGGACTAAGATTTAATAACCTTAGTCAAGCCAAAAATAGTTTGAGTCAGGCAAAAAATAGTTTATTTTTTTAAGGGAAAGAGGTCGATCTCTGGCTTAGAAATGCTAGCTGGAAATTGAAGTGCTTTAAAATCATCATGCTTTTAAAGCATAGATTTGTTAGTAGTTGTTTGATAATAGATACCTTACCACTTAAACTGAGAAGTAGCTATTTTGGGAAGTGAATTATTAAACCACATCATTTTATATTAAAAAATATAACCATTGGATGAATTAATGTGAATGTCAGCAAAGTTCAGAATATGATTTATTCTGATGACAAAATAGGAATGCATAAGTATACATGTAATTGAAATTAATCTGAAAATGACAACTTTTTGATTGTACGTTTCCATTAACTATTTTATGACATAATGCGTCAGTAACTTGGTTTATATTGCCTAAATGTCCTATGTGTTCAGGAGCAAACGAGACAAAAGAGGAGAAAGAGGATGAGGAGGAAGATGATGATGTCCAAGGATTTCTCTTTGGTAAATTGAAGTGAGTTGATGTAAATTATAATTAAACTTTTCCATCATTTCTGTAACCTGAACCAACATTTATGTACTTTTTAAAAAATTATAATTTGTACCTGGAACCTGAACCTTCTTTTTTTTTTTTTTTTTCCCACTGAGGTGAGTTTTATGTTGGAAATTACTTTATTTGCCACTGGAGAAAGTTCTGACTATTTTTTCTGTGTATGTCATGTGTAAGTAGGGATGCAACAGTTGTTTATTCTGTTCATTAAATTTATTGCTTTTCATTTCCTAATTCTCTTAGAATACAGTAATAAACATAGTAAACTGTTTTTAATGTTTTAAAAAATCCCTTTAGGCAAGAGACACAGAGACTTAGAATGTTATATTTTCAAATTTGTATCTGCAGTAAATTGTTTCTGCTACTTCTGTTTTCAGATAATTGGGATCAAAGTGTTGGTTTTCCAAGCACAAGTAGTAGCACAACAAATCCAATCCCAGGCTACAGGATGGTGGATAGTCATTAATTTCTGAAGAGTTAAGGGGTGGTCTCTCTCAAAAGATACTCATTATATATCTTATCTTTGAGTTTATGAATGTGTTCTGTTGTAGCAGGAACTCTTCTTCACTGAGTTACAATCTGTTAGATTAATTTGGATGCTACCATATTGAGGACTTTACTCCTCCCTTGGTTGATTCATTTCATTGTTGCAGTCATTAAAAGTGCTTCCCTTTTCCTGTAATAGATCTGTACAGTGAATCATAAATCCTCTATTTTTCTCTTTGACAGGAAACTCAAGACTCTGGGTCTTCTCTAGTGTCATTCTCTTATTTAAAGCAAAAAGTACACTTGTTTTGTAGATACTCTCACTAAGCTGTAAATCTCAGGAGTTCAGACCTGCTAATACTATTTAAATTCTTGAGAACCCATCCCCTTTCTGCCTTTTTTCAAGTTAAGAAGTGCATTGAGATAGAAGTAAACCCAGATCTGCAGGCTTCCTTTGTGTTTCACGTGTGTTAGGTGATATCAAATATTTGCATCATATCTTTGAGCTTTTTTTTTCATCTTGGATTGTAGTAGGTTTAGCTATACTCAGGTTCTTGATGTTGTACTATGACTTTTGGACATTGATTCTCGACTAAATTTGCTTCTCCTTTTCAGACTGAAAATTAATGTTTCAATAATCCTTAAATTCTCTCAATTATAGCCACATCAAAGGTTATACTTCTCTCAGATGTGAAATAGTTACTAATGTAGGCAGAAGAAATACACATTTTAGAAGTACAGTTATTTGTGCAAATTACCATAATTAAGTCCCACACAATGATAGATACAAAAAAAGGGTTAGCTTTTATTTTCAATTAGCGGTATGTGTGTTCAATTTTGTGCCTACATTGCCCACAGTGTAATTGGACAATAGAAATGAGGGATCAAGCATCAGTAATGTATCTCGATTGTGGCTTGGGCTAGATCTTATTTGTCAGTTGTCTTTAGTTCACAGAAGAGCTGAAGGCCTTTGTACTGAAGCAGTGGGGGAAAAAAAATCAATGTACATTTGCAAGAAAATAAACCCAGTAATTAAAGAGCTCAAATCTACTTAAAAGTTTACTACTTCACAGAAGGATTTCTAAGAATATAAACCATGTCTGTCATTTTTAGGTCTATGTTACAACTACCCAAAAATTGAGTTGTCTGTATTTTCTTCCCTTCTCAGCTGACTATGGTTTCTTTGAGGAACCTGGATTATATTTTAATTCTAGAATAACAGTCTCTATCTGTGATCTTTTTCTGTAAACAAAATGTCATCCAACAGCTAAATAATTAGGAAGGAGAGGATTCATTGTGAAGTTTCTTCATGTCTAGAAAAAAAAAAAAAAGAAATATTCTAAAACTTAATGTCTTAGTGCTTTAGATGTCTAGTTTTAACTACTTTTTGCTTCTTGTTTAATACTTCTAGTACAAGAATCTTTAGAAATCTAATGGAGATTGTTTGACATTAAAGGGTGTCTTGTAGTGGACTGAAGGCTTTTCCCTCAAAACTTACTTGCACAATTATGTTTTATAAGGAAAAAAGGGAAAAAAAGCCAAGTTTTTGAGCATCATGGCCTTCTTCAGTTCTGACTACTGTGTTGTGTACTCAGTAGCTAGATTTTTGTCAGTGATGTTAATTTACAAAAGTTGTTCTCAACATTGTCTTGCCTGTATCTTCTGTAGGTAATATGGCAATGTGTACAGCCAGAGTTAATCTATAGCAGAGTGTACAGTTAGTCATAATTTGTGCTATGGCAAACCAAAGCTGCAGTTACTTGTGTGTTAATACTGTTTAATCTTTGAGTCCATTTATTTCATCAAAATGTACATGGCAGGGTTTGAGACAGATCACTACAAAACATTGAGCTCCTCCTTGTATTTAACTGGTTTTCAGTCCTCAGAATTGACCTCCTCTCACCCTAGATCTTTGTGTTTGCTTTAAGAATTAATTGACATTTCTATTTTTGCTTGTTGCCCTAAAGGTACAGTATTAGCTGTGACTAGAGCTGTGGATAAATGCAGATATTGATGGATGTAATTAATTCTGCCTTTTAAAAAAACAAAAGAAAACAAACACCAACACATTTTATTGTAGGCAGAGGCATCCTGATCTGAAAAATAACCTGAATGAGTTTAAAAAGCATCTAATTGAAACCTCTGACAACATGGAACCACTGAAGGTTTGGGAGCTACAAGGTATGTATTGCTTTTTTTCTGGATTAACACAGTACTCTCGTTAACTTTCCTTTGTTACATTGATATATCAACATTATGTTTAAAAGCTTCTTTTAAAAATAGACACATGATTTAATTAAAAGGTGGAATTATATCAAGTATTTTAAAAGAATGTGCTTGTATCTTGGTTTAGCATCCAGTGCTAGCTTGGTTAGTGTCTAGTATCTTTATATGTCAGAAACTAAAGGATCATTGAAGTAATGTTGTAAAATGAGGAATCATAGCTAGCTTTGCTGATTTTAAAGACAAGTTTTATTGCCTAGTTTTCTGCCCGATGTGTTATCTCAGATGTTAAACTTAGTTGTGATTTTTTTTTTTTTTGAGAGGTCAGTCAAAAATAATATTTTAACATGGCTAGTGAGAAAGGATGAAATACAGCTTAGGTGAGTTTATTTTCTTTATTTTTTTTTTATTTCAACTTGCACTGGTAGTAAGTTTTGTAATATGATGTCAAATGGAAGAAGAGGCATCTAAAAGCTTTCCTTTGGAAATGGAGAAGAAATATTTACATGTTTATTTCTAAACAGCTTCTGTGCTGATGGCCTGTAGGACATTCTGTAGCTTGAATGAAATTATAAATCGCTCTAAAATAGGTCCCTAAAATATCATGACACTTAAGTTTAGGCAACTAAATTTTTCCTATTGAGTTTTTCAGGTTTAGAGGACAGCCTAGTACTGATAAAACTGGTTTGCCTTTGTACTAGTGCAGTGAAAGAGACTGAGCAATCACCTGAAATTTTTAATTCCATTTTGGGACCCTGATTGTTAGAGAGCTTGCTAGCAGCATCCACTCTGAAATATTTGAGGGAATTGTAGTTCACTTACAGTCATTTCTCAAAGAACTTCCCTTGAGCTGTAGGATTTATCTTGGTTCAAAACTTTTAAAAAATGAAAACTACTGCATTTCAGTTCTCCTGAGAAATGTACTGTGCAAATAAAAAGTCAATTCCCTTTTTGTCCAAGCAGATCAGCTTTGAAGTACTAGTTTCAAAAGCTAGTACTAGGTCTCTATTCAGTGGTGATCTTTTCTGTAGTGTCATGACTATGTAAATAAAATATTAAGTTGGTGCTGCTCTCCAAGCAACCAGTCATACAGCATTGGAAGTAGTTACGTGTCAGGATGCCATTTTTTCAGTGCCAGGAAGGTTGGTAGTGGCTTATGATATTACCAGAGCATTCCAATGAGTAGGAAATCAGGGAAGGGAGCCAGAAGACCTGGAAGAAGAGTCTACAGATCATGGAAGGAGGGGCTGCCACTTAGGAGTATAAGACTGTTGTCAGAGAATGTAAGGAGGCAACTAGGAAAACTAAGGCCTTCTTGGAATTCAACCTTGCAGGGGAGGCCAAAGACAACAGAAAGGGCTTCTCCAAATACATTGCAGGAAAAACTAAAGCTAGAGGCAATGTAGGCCCTCTGCTGAATGAGTTGGGTGCTTGGTGACAGAGGATACAAAAAAGGCAGAGTTACTAAATGCTTTCTTTGTCTCCATCTATACTGCTGGAGACTGTACTCAGGAGCCCTAGACCCTTGAGGTGCCGGAGAAAGACAGGACAAAGGAGGAATTTTCCTTGATTGATGAGGACTGGGTTAGGGAACAGTTAAGTAGTCTGGATATCAGTAAATCCATGGGTCCTGATAGCATGCACCTGCGGGTGCTGGGGGAGCTGGCACAAGTCATTGCCAGACCACTCTCCAGCATCTTTATTAAGTCATGGTGGACAGGAGAGGTGCCTGGGGTCCGGAGGAAAGCGAACACCACTGCAGTCTTCAAAAAGAGTAAGAAGGAAGACCCAGGCAACTACAGACCAGTCTGCCTCACCTCCATCCCCAGAAAGGTAATGGAGAAACTTATTCTGGTTACCATCCTTAGGCGTATCCAGGACAAGAGGGTCGCTAGAAGCAGTCAACATGGTTTTACCAAGGGGAAGTCATATTTGACCAACCTGATAGCCTTTTATGAGGATATGACCAGGTGGATAGATGATGGCAGAGCAGTGGTTTATCTTGATTTCAGTAAAGCATTTGACACTGTCTCCTACAGCATCCTTCTGGCTAAACTGAGGCAGTGTGGTCTGGATGATCAGGTAGTGAGGTGGATTGGAAACTGGTTGAAGGAAAAAAGCCAGAGAGTTGTGATAAATGGGATGGAGTCTAGTTGGAGGCCTGTCTCTAGCAGAGTCCCTCAGAGGTCAGGCCAGTACTGTTCATCACATTCATCAATGACCTGGACGAGGGCACAGAGTGCACCGTCAGCAAGTTTGCTGATGATACCAAACTGGGTGGAGTGGAAGCCACACCAGAAGGCTGTGCTGCCATTCAGTGAGACTTGAACAGGCCTGGAGGGTGGGACAGGGAGAAATTCAATTAAATTCAACAAAGGCAAGTGTAGAGTCTTGCACCTGGGAAAGAACAGCCCCAGGTATCAGCATAGGTTGGGGATTGACCTGCTGGAGACAGTTACCTGGAGGTCCTACGATTGAAGGTTGACCATGTGCCAGCAATGTGCCCTTGTGGCCAAGAAGGCCAATGCAATTGTGGGGTGTATTAGAAGGGCTGTGGCTAGTAGGTTGAGAGAGGTTCTTCTCCCCCTCTGCTGTGCCCTGGTGAAGCTGTATCTGGAATATTGTGTTCAGTAGTGGGTCCCTCAGTTCAAGAAGGACAGGGAACTGCTTGAAAGAGTCCAGCACAGATGACACAAAGATGATTAAGAGAGTGGAACATCTTCCGTAACAAGGAGACTGAAGGATCTGTGTCTCTTCAGTTTGGAGAGGAGACTGAGGGGTGATCTCATTAATGTTTATAGATATGTAATGTGTGAATGCCAAGCGGATGGAGCCAGGCTCTTCTTGATGAGGCCTAATGACAGGACAAGGGGCAATGGGCAGAAGTTGAGACATAGGGAGATCCATGTAAGCATGAGGAAGATTCTTTTCACTGTGAGGGTGACAGAACACTGGAACAGGCTGTCCAGGGTGTGCTGTAGAGTCTCCTTTGGAGATATTCAAAACCCACCTGGATGTCTTCCTGTGTGGTTTGGTGTAGGTGATCCTGCTGTGCCAGGGAGTTGGACTAGATGAGCTTTCAAGGTCCCTTCCAGCTGCTGATGTGTGATTCAGTGATATTCAGGGCCTTTTCAGACAGGGGATCTTCACCCCCACTCTTTGTATGATGCAGTTATTTTGATACTCCTGGCATGGCTGGGTGCTTTCTCTTGTTAATTCTTAATGACTAATTATAATGGCTGAGTTAACGGCTCAGCTACTCTCTGATTTTCTTTAATTAGTTTCCAAGTGAAAATTTAACTAAATTTAACCAAAATTCCTTTGGCTGCAGAACATACTTCTATTTATAAAAGATCCTAAACACTATTCAAGAGCTGTCTTTCAAGAGCTTTTATGTTTTAGGTAAGCAATTAGGTTTACTGTTCATAGTGAAAAATTATGTGTGAACAGCCTCTCAATCTCTAGTGCTTCATTAGCTTTCAGAGCATACTTTGAGATCTGCTTTAAGCTCAGGATCATCTTTTCCCCAAGGTGCCCTGCAGCGCTCTCTCAGCTGTGCTAGTGTGCCGCAAGGGGAGGTCTGTAAGTGACAGTCCCCAGGCAGAGATAACCAAGAAGGTAAAAAGACCTGTCATTTTGCCTCAGTAGGATTTGAATATTCATACTCTAGCTGTTCAGCGTAAAATGGAAATTAATAACAATTTATGAAGGATTTAAAGTCTATGCCCTAAGTGCACATAAGGCATCACTATCTGTAGTAGCAGCAGAAGCAATTGGGTACCGCTTTACCTGACCACTTCTTCTGTAGCTGTTGAAATGGATCTGAAATATTCTTTTTGGAGACAGTGATCACTGTCAAGGCAGCTGAGCAGAATTCTTCAGGACAACCTGAATTTGGAATGTTGAACTTTTAAATGACTGTCTTTTCAACCCTAATAATGTTACTTCATGATATTTTGCAATGTATAATCGAAGCAAAAATTATTAATAGAGATTTTATATAGGACAGTTTTCTGATTTTAAGCAGTACTGAGTGAGAGTGGTGTTTTCAGTGTCGTCTTGTGGTTTTTTTTTTCCTAGATCTTAGTTTTCAAGCAGCTGCTCGAATTAAGTCTGCCCCTGTTTATGATACGTTAAAGGTAATGAAAGACATAGCTCAGAACTTCCCAATAAGAGCCAGGTATGATGCTTAAGTTTTTTTTAAAATAATGCATTTGTTTGCATTTGAATTTAATTACAGTAATACAGCTTTATATCAAAATTCTGCAGAATGGAGTCCAGGAGATTTCATTGAGTAGAAAATGACTCCTAGGAGAGCTTATGATTGGTCTCTTGGATGTTTGGTATCTGATGCAGGAAATGCCATGAAGGCATCCTAATCCTTCAGACACTTATTACTGGATGCCAAGTTCTGGGTTTTACTGACAGGAACAATATTTTCCTAGGTGGAAAATTCTGTCGAGTTAATAGCAAATCTACTCACAGAAGGTAGATGCAAAATTCTATTAATAAATTTGGTAGGTGATCCACCCACAGTTCTAAGCACAGCAGTGCTGAAAAGATTGGGACTTAGCTACTGTACGTTAGTGTTCTTACTGAGGAGGATCTGACTCTCATAACAAATTACTTAATAAAAGATCAAGAGAAATATTAAATAAATTAATAGCATTTTCCTCAGAAACAGTATTAAAAATCTGTAAACTGATTGTCTTGCAATTGATAAATGCTTTTCTTTATATTTAATAAGTTCTTCATGTAATGCTATCAGCAATATTTACTTGAATTACTGAATTAAATATGATGCTAAATAGGATTCTTAACTCAGTGTGCTTTCATGTTTTACAATTCTTAGCTAATTGTCAAAGTGTTTTATTTTCATCTTTGATTTTCTCTTAGAGAGAATCTACACTGTAATGGAAAAACTGCCTTTGTAACCTGTTATTTCAAGAAAGGAAAATCACTTAAAATACCTGAAACATCCCTATTATGAAACAGTAAGGTACAAGATTACACATAGCTTAGCAATCAGAATATGGAGCTTTGCAGTAGAAGAGAGGTGAAATGAACATACGTAGTATTGATTGAACTGCAAAGCCAGTTCTGTTCTTTAAAGGACAGGAAAAAGTCAGTTTGAAGTATGCTAGGTGACATTTAAATTGTTGATTTTTAATAGTCATTAAATCTTTATATCCTACTCTGACTCCTGCTGTGTATTTGTCACACTAGAGCACAATTTGCCTACTTCTCAAACACTTTATGGGTGAAAGTATAAGAAGATTTTAGAATTATTAAAAGGGAAACTGCAATTCCTGACCTGTATGATTTATTCTAATGCGCTGATCTAGCATGTTATCCTAGGTATTTTTAACATGAGAGATTACAAATATGTAAATAATTTCAAGTAGTAGGTCCACGTTGACAGCAAACTTCAATCAAAGAGACATTGTGTAAAAAACAGTGCACAAAATAGATTTCCTTAATAACCTAATAATGCTTAACCTGCTGAGTCAAAACCCCCCAGCAGAATAAACAGGAAAAGATACTGCTTAATCACTTTAGATAGGTGAGTGATTATTATCATAACAATATTTTACATTGTTTAAAATGCCACACTGTTTAGATATTAGTCCAGCCATTTTTAAATCATTGAAATTTGGCTTTTAAAAGGCTGTATAAAAATTTTGGAACAGTATTTATGAAAATAAATATTGCATGTTTCTTAAAAATTGAGAGGTTTCTTAAGATTGTAGAAAATAAAGATACCATTCCTTTCACAGTTTCTTTCACTTTTTAATTTATACCCTGAATTTTTGTGTCTCAGTATTCCCAGTTGAAAAGGTTAGTCTGAGGTAGATTTTACAAAATGCCATCAGATATTAACAACTGATATATGTCATGGTGACATTTTGATAATCCATTTTATAGGGTATTTTTCATCTTTGCTTTGTTGTATATGTCATAATTATCTGTTCTTTAAAAGTGCAATTACAGGGATTATAATACTCTGTTTCTTGCTATACATTTATCATTCATGAATGCTAATATAAGAAAAGTTTCCTTTTTTTCTCCTGAGATGCCCTGCTACATAGCTACGTTTTCTTCCGGGTAAGGATAAAGATGCATAAAATTAAATGACAGAAAATATTCTAACCATAAGGTCGTACAAGAATGCTACTACATCACGCAGAATGATGAATAGTATTCATTTACTTTCAGACAGTATTTTCTTTTTAATGAGTCCTTAACACAGTATTTAGAAAACCATGAATAAAATTTTGTGAAGCTGTGAACCAATGGGGCAAAAACAAATTCAATACAAACTTTCACAGGTACTTCTACACTTGTTACCTTAAATTCCTACAGTGTTCTTCTCAAGGGTAGACCATCGCACTTTCTCCTTAAAATCTTGCTAGAATCCCACATCATCAAGTGCCCTGTGTCGGCAAGGAGCTAGTTAATGATTTTTTTTTTAAATGTAGCACATTTTTATTACCAACAACATTATCAATACAGTTGACATTTTGCTGATGAGTATTCTACTTTCTTGCTAATGTTGGGCCAGCTTTCTCTTCTCTTTTCCACCTTTTTGTTATTTTCACATTGTGTTTCTGACTCACTAAGCTATTTGGGAAGCTTTAGATTGTACTTTTTATCTGTGCATATGAAACGAAGCATTAATTCTGGGAGTTGCAAGCCCTGAAGTTTTGTTTTTTTGTTTGGTTGGTTTTGGGGTGGAGCTTGTTTGTTTTGGTTTTTACTTCAAGGCTCTCTAGAACTATTGCTATAAAGTCAGGATAATAGCTTTGGTAGTATTTCCACACATCAAATTTCCACCTTTGGAGTCTTATTTTGCTCGTTGGCTAAGTGAAATCTCAGTAATAATTCCTATCAATTTCAGTTGCTCTTTTAATGAGGAGTTCTGTAGGGTCTATTGCTCGTAGAAGATCCCTTCCCACAGTATGCAGCTTTTGAGGCTTAGGACGTGATGGTGTTTTTTCCCTAATCTTTCTCCATTTCTCTGAATTTGAATTTGTGTGGTGTTTCTTTCAATATTTGTTTAAATCTTGATCTTAGTTGTTTTTGAACTATGTTTATAGTTGCTTTCTGTTCTCAAATTTTGATTTCAAAACTAGAGAACACAAGGTAGTACAGTAGATGTATTTGCTGGTTTGAATGCACTTACTACATTCTTAATGTGCATGGAGAATACCTAGCAGTATTGTTGTAAAAGCTTTATGAGAAAGAGTTTAGATTAGTTGAACAATAATAAGCAAATTACTAAACTTATCCTCCTATGACTAGTGATAATATATTTGAACCATGGTGACTATTTTTTAGTGCTGTTCTTGAAATCACAGCTTTGAGTTACACCTCTCTCATTTTGAGCCAGTATGAATATAAATACATGTAGTTCCTTCTTGATCCTCTACTGCCCTTTCATTATGTAGTCCATAAGGGATTCCCATTGACAGAACTCATCTTCCATAATCGTAGAATCATAGAATGGTCTAGGTTGGAAGAGACCTCAAAGATCATCCAGTTCCAACCCCCCACCATAGGCAGGGACACCTCCCACTAGATCAGGTCGCTCAAGACCTCATCGAGCCTGGCCTTGAACACATCCAGGGAGGGAGCAGACACAACCTCCCTGGGCAACCTGTTCCAGTGCCTCACCACCCTCACTGTGAAGAATTTCTTCCTAACATCCCGTTCAAATCTCCCCTCTGCCAGTTTGAACCCATTCCCCCTCGTCCTGTCATTACAAGACCTTGTGAACAGCCCCTCCCCAGCCCTCCTGTAGGCCCCCCTCAGATACTGGTAGGCTGCTATAAGGTCTCCCCGAAGCCTTCTCTTCTCCAGGCTGAAAAGCCCCAACTCTCTCAGCCTGTCCTCATAGCAGAGGTGCTCCAGCCCTCTGATCATCTTCGTGGCCCTCCTCTGGACTCTCTCCAACAGTTCCATGTCCTTCTTGTGCTGGGGGCTCCAGAATTGCACACAGTACTCTAGGTGGGGTCTGACAAGAGCAGAGTAAAGGGGGAGAATCACCTCCCTTGCCCTGCTGGTAATGCCTCTCTTAATGCAGCCCAGGACACGGTTGGCTGTCTGAGCCGCGTGTGCACACTGCAGGCTCATGTTGAGCTTCTCATCCACCCAGACCCCCAGGTCCTTTTCCTCAGAGCTGCTCTCCAGCCACTCACCACCCAGCCTGTATTTGTGCTTGGGATTGCAGCGCCCCAGGTGCAGGACCTTACACTTGGCCTTGTTAAATTTCATGAGGTTAGCCTGGGCCCACCTCTCCAGCCTGTCCAGGTCTCTCTGGATGGCATCCCTGCCCTCCAGCAAGTCAACTGTGCCACACAGCTTGGTGTCATCTGCAAACTTGCTGAGGGTGCACTCAATTCCTCTGTCCATGTCGCTGACAAAGATGTTAAACAGCACTGGTCCCAGCACTGACCCTTGAGGGACGCCACTTGTCACTGGTCTCCAGGTGGACATTGTGCTGTTGATCACCACTCTTAATAATAATATTTAGAGAGAGTGACTGAAAAAAGGATATTTAGCTGTGATGCTAATATTTATAGACAAGTAAAATTTTATATATGATTTCAGACATATTCTGAAAAGTGTGAAGTTTGCTGTCAAGATCTGTTATAAACCAGATTCTTTTGGGGGGGAGATGAGGATGTATATTATTTAATAACTACTTTACTATCTATAAGTATTGAAGCTGGCTTGGTACAGTCATTCTCTCAAATTAGATTTCTTGTTTAAGATGACTGCAGCTTTTTTTAAACCTCCATTCAGATTTGCTAAAATAAGTAGCCATATTTTGAATAAAATGTTTATCTAGACAACTACTGTATTTATTTTGGCATTTATGGGAGGAATCAGATTTACGTTAAATTTGGGTTAGGGTTTAAGACCTGGAGATGTTTATTTGCCTCTGGGAGTATTTCATGACAGACTAGTAATTATAAACCTTGCATACATTATATTGTGGCAGAGGAAATCAAAGTAGTCTTTCACAATGGTCTTGAAAGGTTAAAAAAAGAAACCAAACAAAACCGACAAATCAGTGGATTGTCGCATGATGTCACACAACTCCAGGTCCATTGGAGAGCTCAGGCCTGGTAGACAGCTGCTCTGTAATTTTCACAGAGGCTATTCCAAAGGTCCATTTATAACCTTTAAGGTCCTCGAAACAACCTTCTCGCAGCAAGTTGATTCCCAGAATGCAGGAAGCATCAGGACCATTCTTCTCCCAACCTGTTCCAGTTAGGCTTATCTCAGCCAGTACCACAGTCAAATCTTGGGACTCACCAGTAGCACTTGGCATGGTTATAGACTCCACCCCTACATGATTCAAGTGGAGTAAAGTCACCTGATGTCCAGTATCTACAAGAGCTCTGTACTTCTTTGGTGCCAGGCCATTGTACAAACACATCCCAATAACCTCTGTTGTCTTTATTATCCCTCTCCTCCCCCTGACTGAAAGCAGGGCACCTCTATTTTTAATTGCTTGCACTGGTAGCGTTTCAGTCAGCAGCACCACTCGGAATGGGGTTACAGCTACCAGCACTGCCTTGAATGGTATCACCACCATTGGTGGCACCATCTGTTGGGCTGGCACCATTACCCTAGAAAAAGGTGTTTACAGCAGTGGCAGCTACGTTCTTGACAGCCTTACCTCTGGTTTTATCACCTCAAGGTTTTCTCTGTGGTTGCCCTGGCCTAGCTGGAAGTGGCCTTTTAGGAGGGCGTATGTCGTTGATGACTAAGATCTGGGCTGAGGCCGAGTTAGGAGGAGGAGATAGATTCAGCTTCTATCCCAAGCTTTCTATGTCCTTCTGCCATAGTCTCAATAGCTGTGACCATTGCTGTGACAAAAGGTAGAATGACTAAGGAAGATAGAATTTTTACTGTCTTTGAATACTTAACATTTTCAAGGGTCTCAATCTTTGCATATTTTCCTTGTCTTAGGCCAAAACATTGAGCTTTGTCCTTGCTAATCTGTGCTGTCATGTTGAGTAGCATGGACTCAATAACATTAACTTAACACAAATAGGTAATTTATTTAGGTAATTATTAGATAATATTTTCCCATTGACAAAAGGAAAAGGGCACACAAACAAACAAAACATTAAATAAAGAAACAAACAAAACAAGAGGTAGATTGAGAGTAGTAAAAAAATAACCAGATGTTATTTCTTCATCAACACCCAGCTTAAATTTTGAAACCTAAGTTTAGTGGAGTAACGCAGAACAAAATACTTGTTTTGAAAATAGAACATTTATGCCACTGAATTAGTCTTGTTTATAAGTCTTCAATTAAAACTTTTTTTTCCAAATACAGTGCATTGGATATGGCATTATTTTTTTTTTTTTTTGCATTATTTAATGCATTTTTTAAAAGCACTGTGGTTGAGTAATACCAATATTTTATTTTTACAGATCACTGACCAGAGTGCCAGTAGACAAGAAAATGCGAAATGAAATAGAAGAAAATCAGAAGGTTTGTTCTTTCTTTAGGTGGACATTTGAGTTGCTGTCATACTACTACCTTTGGAGATTTTTATTAGTATAGCAACTTTCCAATAGTTTCTACCAGAGAAAAAGGACTAATTGTTCTAAACATCTTTTACTAAATAAAAAATGTTGAAATACTTAATTCAAGTTTTTCACTTTCTACTCTTCTTGGTACTTTTTCCCTATACCTCTCTTGATTTTACAGCATTAGGAAAGGACAACAGTGTTATGTTCAATTGTAAATTGTGCTGTGAAATCAAAATAGGTACCAGCTAATTTTTCTAGAGGTTTGATGCTGAATTTAAGCCTGATTGTATTATGGCCAGCACATGCTAGCTTTGAGCTTTCCACACCTGGAATCATGTGTGCCACATCTGCAAGGTATTTTGATCATACTGTATGATAGGCAGTGATTTTATTTTCATGCTGCACGTTTTCTGTCTTGTATCACCTAAAGAGTTATTTTTTAATGTGCTTTTGACTGATGTGAGATGTATGGTTGCAGGACTTGAGCATGTCTTCTATGAAGAAAGACTGAGAGACCTAGGGCTGTTTAGTCTTGAGAAGAGAAGGCTGAGATGGGTCTTACTAAATATCTGAGGAGTGGGTGTCAAGATAAGGGTGCCAGTCTCATTTTGGTGGTGCCCAGTGATAGGACAAGGAACAACGGCTGTAACACAGGAGATTCCACCTCAACATAAGGAGACACTTCTTTACAGTGAGGGTCATGGAACAATTTGCTCAGGGAGGTTGTGGAGTCTCCTTCTCTGAAGACTTTCAAAACCCACCCAGATGTATTCCTGCGCAGCCTGACCTAGGTGATCCTGCTCTGTTGGGGGAGTTGAACTTGATCTCTGGAGGTCCGTTTCAATCCCTAGCATTCTGTGATTCCATAATCCTGAGAAGCCACTTTGCATGTGTCTAGTTCATGACATCTGTCCCAGTTTAGAGTTGAGATTTTTTACTTTCAAGCTGAGTGCTGAATTTTGTCACTATGCTTTTAGGGGTGGTCATATGCAACGACATCCATAGCAGTATCCTTATTCTTGATCTTCAGAGCTTGTATTTTCATGTAGTGTTAAGACTGACCAACCGCCATAGTGAAAGGGATTTATTTATTATTTATGGCACTCCTGTACTTCTGCAGCATTTCCATGTGCATTTTGCTTTACATCTATTCAGGCCTTGCCAAGACTAATATTTGAAGGGAATGTCTTTGCAATTTCTTCCATCTTCCAAAATAGTGAAAGCAAACAATGTCTGTGTTGCACTTGATGCAACATAAAGAGTTTGTCGTCTCCTTTGTAGCAGAGATTTCACATGAATGTGTTGGAGGTCTCCACCATGCAAAATTAGTGTAAGGCTTTCGAGTCTTGAGTATTTTGTGCCCTAATAGTGGCAACATTAAGTGTTAATGTCCTGGAAAACAGTTCTGAAAACAATTGCACAGAACTTTATTTGTCCTTAGGTGATTGCACGTGGGCCTGATGTATTGACAATACATCCCACATATCCAAGCAGTTCATTTTCCTGAACTCTTCAGCTGTCTTGAGTCCAGAGAGCATGTTTGATTCTTGAGTTTTCACAGAGATGTTAGAGTGAGCTCAACCATTTTACAGGACTCTTGTTTCTTGCATTAGTGAGAACTGTCGTAGGTTTTGCTCCTATGTCATTGCTTTTTGTGCACAGTTGATAGGTGGATTTTCCTTTGTTGTTGGTTATAGTCAGGATAAAGCAAAACAAAGCTCCAATGATCATAGTTTTTCCAGAACATAATGTTATCAAGACGTCCCTTCTTTCTTGATGAAGTCTCTACAATCTCTCTTTCTCCAGTTGCAGTGCTGTTAATACAAAAAAGGAAAACTGCTTAATCAAAACCTACTCCTACCCCAAAATGGGGAGTGAGGGGAATGTTAGATCAGGAATTAAAATGGCTATTATTACTAAATATAAGGATTAGGAAAAATAAGATTTGGGTTGAAATTGCATTATCTGCATTTAGGCATATTTATATTGGTACCTATGTCCCCTTTTATAACAATGTAGTTGGTGGACATCAAAAGCAGTTTAACTCGCTCAATGGCTATTTTGTGGGGACATGACTGAGTTGCCTGAACATGGATTTCTACCATTGTGTGATATGCTGTGGGCTATCCCAGCTAGCCACACAGCTAATCACAGGTCTGGTGGATATGACTGCTAGGACATCCATTCCCTTTTGATTGACCTGTACTTTCCAGTCCAAGAATTCTTACCATAAGAACTTGCAGTCTTAAATGGCTTAAATTAGATAACAGCTCCTATGCATCCATAGACTTTGTAAGTACGTGTGGTGGTTTAGCAGTTACCTGTCCCCCCCACCCTTTGAAATAACCCAGGCTAGGACTATGACAGCTGGAAGTTGATAAATGAAGCTTTATATGTACAGCTATGCACAATATACAAACAGATATTTACAATGTATAACAGATATTTACAGATATATACAGTGAAAAGGTAATACAGAAACACCACACCCCTCCCAGAGATCAAAATCCCTAAGAGAGGTTTCTAACCACTCCTACCACCTTTTGCCCCCCTCCCCAATCTTATCTCACCATCTGTTGATGCAGCAGATAGGCAAAGGTAGATTGGCCAGAGGTGTTAGCAGTAGGAAAGAAGTTAGTGGAATTACTCAGAATCAGCTACAAAGAGGAGGGAAAAGGAGCCATGCAAGGAGCCAGCCAGAGCCCAAAGAGGTCTGAAACTGTCTGATTAATCTGTATTTGCGTTACAACTCTTAAAACACTTTTTTTTCTTTCTCAGTAAAGCTTTGAGTGGAGTAGCATCATCTGTTTTCCTCTCTCAGCCTATAGCCTAATTTCTCATTCAGATCCTCCAATTCGTTCAAACCAACACAGTATATTTAATTCAAAAAGAACTTGAACACTTGTTAGACTAAGTTTAGATTTTGTACTACTTTCTAGCTGAGTCTACAGGTCCTTTAGATAAAATCTAAAATTTGTTGAATAAAAGTAGGGAAGCTTCCTGAATACTGCTACTAGAGCACAATAAAGTAGGATGTGCATTCTTGAGTTGCAGTGAATCCATCTAGCAGCAGGAGAGAGGCAATCTCACGCTGTGCGTAACTGGATGATTCCCCCTTAAGATAATGAAAGCTGAATAGGATATGCAGCAGGATATTAAAAGTTGATAGGAATGTGATGATTTAGGGGTAATGAATTGATAACTAAGAAATTGTCCTGGTTTTGGCTGGGATGGAGTGATTTTTCTTCTTAGTGGCTGGTACAGTGCTTGGATTCAGTGTGAGAATAATATTGGTAACACACTGATGTTTTAGTTGTTGCTATGTAGCATTTAGGGATTTTTCAGTTTTCCCATGCCCAGCCAGCAAGGAAGTGCACAAGAAGCTTATGGGTAGCATGGCTGAGACAGCTGACTGAAACTAGGCAAAAGGATGCTCCATAGCATTGGACATCATGGTCACTATAAAAACTGAGAGAGGATTGGCTGGAAGGGCCAGTTGCTGCTCTGGAGCTGTCTGCATCAGTCAGTTGATGGTGAGCAATCGTGTTGTGCATCACTTGTCCTTTTTTAATTATTTTTTTGTTGTTGTTTTGTCGTGGGGTAGATGTTTGGGATTTTGTTTGTTTGATTTGGTTAATTCCAGTTGTTAAACTGTTCTTACCTCAGTGCATGAGTTTTACTTGCTTTTTTCCTGATCGTCCTCCCCATTCTACTGAAGTGGAGACTGAGCAAGCAGCCATTGTGGTGCTTAGTTGTTAGCTGGGATTAAACTGTGACAGAAATAGGCAAAGGACTGCTATGGAGTAATAAAAAAAAAAATCTCCTTAAATACAACTCAACTTCAGTGCAATAATTTAATGACAGTTTAGGAAGAAAATATATTGTCAGTGTTAAATTCTGGTCTTGGATTCCTAAATACTCCTTTGATCAAAGTTATTACGGCAAACGGATGCTCTTACCAACAAGTAAATGCCTAGTGTTGAAGTTATTTAACGAGTCTAAGCTCTGATTCAGCCCAGTTCTTTTGCTACTGCTCTACTGAAGGATTTGAAAAACTTCCAGGCTCCCATCTCAATACCCAGTGAGTGATTTTTATTTTTTTCATTGTTCTTGCATTTGTTTTACTTAGTGTTGAGATTTTTATGACCTGCACCAGCTAGTTGCAGTCTTTCTCAGTGCCTTTGTTTACATGAGTATTTGGGCTTACAGGAATGACCAATAAGCTTTCAGGTGTGGTAAGAAATATCTTATCCTCAGTGCTGATTTCAGACCTTCAAAGAGAGGGCCTGTTCTGGCTGTTGTACAAGAGCCATGAAGGGTTCTGGTAAGACTCTGAGACTGTAAATCTCTCTATATTTCTTCTTCTCGAGTCCATGCTGCCATTAAAACTGTAATCCAGTCTGATTGCTCTTGGGCCAGAGTAATTCAGAGAAACAGTTAGGTATAAAGAAGACAGAAGTCCATCCTATTCTGTACCAAGTTTTTGGATATATCAAAAAACTTTTCTGTGCTTAGATAAGATTGGGAATAAAATGAACTTTATAATTAGAAAAGTAGTGAGGTTATTTCTCTTTCCTTATCTGACTGTGGGAAACTTACTGCCATGCATTTATGATCCTTATTTTTGAAAGTCCCACTCACATTTTTTATGTGGCTGCTAAAGTTTTCATCCTAGGTAATAAATAATAAATTGGGTTTTTTAAGTATGTCTGTTTGTTTCTTGGCATTAGTGGCACATATCCACCCCTAAATCCATCATATTCTTCACATTATATCTGAGTTTGAATATAAGTATTTAAAGACTTTATAACAAACGCAAATTATTATTACTCTTTTGTAAATCTACATATTAAAGAACAATAAAAGCACTACAAAGTTTAGGTTGTACCATTAGAATAAATTGAATTTGCCTGTTTCTCTAGATCAAGGACAGATTTTGGACTTCCATAAAAATTCTTTGCATGTTGGGTCAGGTTTTTCACAGCTGCATTTTTCCTTCACAGATAGCCTTGGCTTTCCTATGTTGATATTACATAGCATTACACACTCCCATTCTGCTTTGGGTTGTGAAAATGTTTATGTATACTAAGGGATCACAGGATGTCAGGGGTTGGAAGGGACCCAAAGAGGTAATCAAGTTCAACCCCCATGCCAGAACAGGACCATACAGTCTATCTCAGGTCACAGAGGAACACATACAGACAGGCCTTGCAAGTCTCTAGAGAAGAAGACTCCACAACCTCTCTAGGGAGCCTGTTCCAGTGCTCTGTGACTCTTAGAGTAAAGAATGTGCCCTTGTCTTTACCTTTTACAGGTAGGGATGCTAGATTGTTTGCGGGGCAGGAATTATCAGCTGTTTTCATTTGTATTTATACATTGAATATGTGCTAAATAGTGCTCATCAAGGCACTATTATTGACAATAATTTTATCGACAGTACTCACTTAAGAGAATAAACTACATGGAAGAGATTTGATGTGTCCATTTTGCAGAATTACTTAGTTTTACATACATATATTAATACATGTGTTTTAGTGTTGACATACACCTAAATACGTTAGCAGTGTTTTCTACTTTTTAGCATTTTCATAAAACACTTGGAATCCAACCTGGAGATGCACGTTTATTTCTAAATGGCCTTCATATTGACCTGGATTTCCACGATCCTTTTAGGTAAGAAAGTACATTTTGTTTGAAGATTATGGAATTACTAATAATACTAAGAAAATTGTGTTCATGGTAATGAATAACCTAATTTGTTGCATTTTGGAGGCCAGGAGGTGCTCCAGTAGAGGGAATACTGGTTTACAGCATCTGTGCTTTGAATATGAATGTTACAGAAGTAGTTTAAAACAGCTTTTCTTCTTGGAATGTTTCTCTAATTTGCTGACAATTTTATAACTCACCATGTAAAATAAATTTGGACATTGGAAGAATCCAACATGTATGTATAAAAAGGGGTGAAGAGCACTTGATAAGAAGCAACTGAAATGCTTTTGTGTCCCTGTTTCTTGAAAATTACAAAAAGTGTGCAGGCATTAAATTTAAATACACAACACTTCAGATTTTTTTTTTTACTTGCTTGTGAGTGTCTGTCTACCTTTTGTAGTAAGTTCTGTTAATGCAGAACTAATACACATTTTGCTGTAAGAAATATTTTTCTAGTTTATGTAATTAATTTTTTTTTATGTGACTTGGCTTTTTTATGCTTACAATCATAAACTAAACATTTTCTCTTGCATTCTTCTGTATGTTGCCAACAGCAGGACAGACAAGAATACTTCAAAATGATCTTTGGAGGCCTGCATCTTTCAGTAGATAGAGTGATGCTAAGGCTGGTTTTGTTTATTTCTAAACATTTCTATAATTTGTCAGAGTCTACAATTTTTAATGTATTTTTTAAACTCAGAATGTCTTATTTTCTCCTTTGTGGAGACTCTTAAACTTAATTAGGTTTAGCATTTATACTCATTTTTTACTTTTTTTTTCTCATTAAAGTTTTAAGTTCATCTTTCATGGAAGTGCTACAAATATTTATAGCAGTTTTTAATGCTAGTGCTAGATTAAATTTCAATGCATTTTTGGAGGAAAAAAAACCAACCCACCTTTCACAAAAAACAAAAACTCAACGTGAAGCAAGATAGAAATAAAGGCATTTGTAAAGTCTGCTCTGCTGTCTTCTGCTAATCAGTACTTAAGGTTTGTTTCCATTCTCCTATTTAATTTTCACATTGTTGTGTCTTCTGGTAAGTTTTCTTTTAGAGAGGTAGCTGTGGGTTTCCTCCATGATTCAACCTTGGAGCTAGCTCACTGTGTCTCCATCAGTTTCTCTGCTTCTCCATACACTTGCAAAGCTTTTCTTTAATGTACCCTCCTTCTGTGTCAGCCAGTACAGTGCAGCAAGCAACTTTCCACTCTGCTATCCTACTAGATTTTACTAGAGATGGAGGAAATTCCTTCGTATAAAATAAACACGAATGAACAGAAGAACTGTGTAATTTCCATTGAATTAAGTTGGAGATACATAGTGTTACTTACTGATTTTGTTTTGAACATTTCACTGCAAGAGAATGTAAAAATTAATTTAATACAAAACCAGCAATCCTCATATTGATGGTCTTTGAAGTTGAACTTTTGTTAGGACATAAAAAGAAAAACCGTGTAGACGTTATTCATTTTGTCTTCCTGAAAAAGTATCTTAGAGACTCTTAAACTGGAAGGAAAAGTGATGCATGGCCTTCATGAACTTGGAATCAAAGAGGAGATCCTCAGTAAATTTATGAGATTGCATATACATCCTGCAGACGACAGTTATGCACTAGATATCCGTCACTCTTCAATAATAGTACGTAAATCAACAATTATTTATTTAAATATTATTTTATAGTGCTATGTATGAGACATTCTGGGCTTGGTTGGTTTGTTTGTTGTGTAATTGAAATCCCATATATTGATAAGCAGTTTAAAGTACTGTTCTGGGTTAACACAGCCTATCCTTACCAGTTTCCCTTTCCCCATACAGACAGGAGGGAGAGTAACACAAAAGATTAAAAAAAATAATACTGAGATAATACAGTGCACAATGTAGCCTGTTCGCAGGAAATGTCCAGCAAAATGCAAATGCAGCAGCAGAAGCCAACAATAAAAACAATTCCTGCCACCCAAACCTGCAGCCTGCCTAGCAGAGAAGACCAACACCCCGAAAACCAGAAGAAGCAACCAGAACAGGAAGCTTCTCATGTCACAGTCTGAACTTCAGGCCCCATGACACTTTGCTCCAAGTAGCACATTTTGAAGCTGTCATGATGGCAGCATGGTATTGGGTATCATCAGCAGATTCAACTCAACCCATGACAAATATTTCAGAGAGTAATATCCCTTCAGTATATTTTAGGAGTAGTTTTCTGTAGTCTATCATTTAAAAGAAGAGTGTATCTAAGAGTAGTCACACATTCATAGTTACAGAGTTTAACTTTTGAGCAATTCATCTAGCTCTATAATCATATTCTTTAAGACTGCAGATAAGTGTACTGTGGACAGCTTAAATATCTTGTTTCTGACTGTCCACTGACTCAGCTTTTTTCCCTTCTTCAAAGTGTCTACAGTTAGCATTACAAAGGTTATAATCCAGCGAGAAAAAAACCCCTAATTTTCTTCACCCATAATAATCACATTTCACTGTTTCGTCTGCCAAATAGACAAGCACATACATAGAACAGTAGAGGAAGAAATTGGCCATATATTAGATTTATTTTTTTTTAATACATAAAGTGGCTCTTTGGGTTATAGGCAAATATTAAATTGATCTTACAAGATGTTTATGCAGTATTACTTGCTTGTCTATGTTTTTATGACCTTTGTATTGTGAAAGTAGGTTCTACACTTGACAAAGTGGTTTTACTCGCATCCTGATACAGATTACAACGTTTTTATTTTTTTCCTTTCCCATACATATTTAGTTTTATTATGTACTGCAAATAAAAACCCGAGTTTGATTGAAAAGAAAAAAAAAACCCACTAATAATTTTAGAATTTATTTTCTATTACTTTTTCAAAAAGAAGCTAAAACATTTTACTTCTTCTGGGCTTTCAATGTGTTTGAAAACATCTTTATTTATACGTGGGTATTTTACTCTAATGTGTGTTTTTTTCAAAAGGTTTCCTGTTTTGTTTTAGTGGGCTAACAATATAGAACAAGATTACAGCTATAGCACATGGCCTGCAAGCTATCAGGAATTGCTGAAACCTGCATTTCCCGGAGTTATACAGCAGATTAGACGCAATTTATTTAATTTGGTAAGTTTGGAGAACTTTTTTTTTTTTGTTATTATTTATGTGTCAGTATGTGGACAGACAGGTCATTAGTTTGTTTTAAAATACGCATGCTGTGGTCATTGTTAAAATAGATTAGAATTTCATGTTTCTGTGTGGATATTTGTGATCTTGTGGTTCATATGTAATTATTAGTTTAATTCCCTGAAATGGACTTGGGTACAATTTCTGTCAGGAGCTTTTCTGTTCTTTTCCATGCTACCTAATGGTAATTCATAGGATTGTAGAATTGTTTCTGTTGGAAAAGTCCTGAAGTGCACCTCAAGGGACAGCAACTTCCCCACCTTCCTGGGCAGCCTATTGCAATGTCTGACCATTCTTTCCGTAAAGAAATTTTTCATAATATCCAATATAAACCTCCCATGGAATAGTTCCAGGCCATTTTCTCTGGTTCTGTCACCAGATACACCTCACTATAGTCTCCTTTCATGTAGACGTAGAGAGCAGTGAGGTCTCTCCTGAGCCCTCTTTTCTCCAGACTAAAAACAGTTCCCACAGCCATTCCTTGTAAGACTTGTTTTCCAGATCCTTCACCAGCTTTGCTGTCCTTATCTGGACATACTCCACAACTTGACGTCCTTCCTGTAGCAAGCGACCCAAAACTGAACACAGGATTGAAGGTGCAGGGTGCTGAGTACAGGAACACGATCACCTCCCTACTGCTGCTGGCCACACTATTTCTGATATGGGCCAGGATGCTGTTGGCCTTCTTGGCTACTGAGAAAATTGCTGGCTCAGATGGCTGTTAACCAGCACCCCCAGGTCCTTCTCCTCCAGGCAACTTTCCAGCCACTCTGCCCCAAACCTGTAGCATTGCATGGGGTTTTTGAGACCCATGAGGGTCAACATGGGTTATGTGACCCAGCACTTGGATTTGTTAAACCTTATGCAACAGCCTTCAGTCCATTGAGGCAGCCTGTTCAGATCTCTTTATAGATCCTTCCTACCCTCAAGCAGATCAACACTCCCACTCAGTTCAGTGCCATCTACAAACAGTTCACCACTATGAACAGTTTTTCTTCATAGTACACTACTGAGAGAAGTTGTGGTGTATCACCATCTTCATTTCTTCATATCTAATCTAATCTACCCTAATCTACCCTCTTAATTTTAAGTTGTCATCCTTTCTTCTGTCACTACTGTGCCACTACTGTTAAAAAGCCTCTATCCAATTTCTTATAAGCCTATTTTAAATACTGAAAGGCTGAAATGAGGTCTTCTTGGAGACTTCTCCAAGCTGAACAATCCCAGCTCCTAGTCTTTCCTTGTAGGAGAGATGTTCCAGCCCTCTGATCATTTTTGTGGCCCTCTCTGAACTTGTCCTAGCAGGTGCATGTCTTGCGTGTGCTGAGCACTCCAGAGCTGACAAGCTGACGCAAGACAACCCCACTCCAGGTGGGGTCTCACCAGCCTGGAGCAGAGGGGTAGAATCACCTTCGACCTGCTGACTGTGCTTGTTTTGATGCAGCCTAGGATACAGTTGGCTGACACTGCTGGCTCGTGTCCAGCTTTCCATCCAGTTGGCCATGCACCACTATCCCCAGGTCCTTCACTGCAGAACTACTCTAAATCTCTCCATCCCTTCCCCTGTTTTAATATTGGGGATTGCCCTGGCCCAGGTGCAGGACTTTGTGCTTGGTCTTGTTGAATCTCATGAACTTTCTAAGAGCTGTATTATAGGTATCTACAGCATACCATTTTGCTATGATCTGAGGGGAAGAGAGTGTTCAAATTTAAAAAATTATTCTGCTGTATTTCAGCCGCACTAGCATAATTAAGACAAATTCTAAGAGAAGTTGTAGTGCAAAGCTGAATAATTAAGCTACTGATGTCATAATTAAATATCCTGAAGGATAATTCACATATGTGGACACATTTCCAGGTTTAGAGTCTGCACATGCCAAAAAGATCTGATTTTGTACTTCAAGATACAGTAAGTGAAAGAGTGAATAAAAAGATCTATAAACAAGGAAGAAAGAATTCTTTTCCAGTGCTCCAGTTTTTAATTAAAGCTTTAACTCAATATATTCTCTTTACTTAGTTTTGTTTAGTTTTCAAACTAAACAAACAGAAGAGTTTGAAAGAACAGAAAAATCAGCACTAGATCCTTTTTGGTAATTAAAAAAAATAATTAAAGTCATTAAGAAAAACGAAGTCAATCATTCAGAGAAGAGTAGTGATATCACTTGAAGTTCAATAAACAGTTAAATCTTGTTTTCAGTATTTGGTCCAAATTCATTAATTCTGAAGTTATTTTCAGTTATACTCTTAATGTTTTCTTAGAATGAATGCTCTAGGAAATTGAAAACAGTTGGGGTGCACAGCTCCTTTGGGAATTTCTGTTCTTAGATTTTATGTCTGAAAAAAAAAGCCAACCAACCAACAACCCACCAGTCATTGAGAATAAATAAATATTGGCTGTATAATATGTTTTCTTCTTAGGTACTTTTTGTTGATCCTGTCCAAGAAGGTACAGCTGATTATATGAAACTGGTAGAATTATTCTATCATCATAATGTGCCACTTAGGTAAGTGTAAAGGGTTAATGTGAGGGCTAACCTGCCTGCTCTCCCAGCACAGAAGTGAGGGAAGAGTAACACATGAAAACTTGGGTGTTGAGACAAAAAAAGTGAGATAAAAATAGAGTTTACTGAGCAAAATCAGATCATCATAGCACAAAATGCATCATTACCTTAACCTGTTCATAGAAAAAGTGCAGCACAAAGCGGCAGCAAGCAGAAGCAAGTGAGCTTCAAGACTCATAATACTTTTCTCAAGCCAGTTGTGAAGGTTTGGGAGGTACCTGCCCTCCTCCACGTTTGAAATCGCCCAGGCTAGACTCAGACAGCTGGAAGTTAAGGAATGAAGCTTCATATTCACACCTTAGCACAATATACAAGCAGATATTTACAATATATTACAAATATTTACAGCTGTATACAGTAGAAAGGTAATACAGAAACACAACGCCCCTCCCAGGAATCAAAGTCCCCAGGAGGGGTTCCCAACCACCCTTCCACCTTCCCCTCACTGCCATCTATGTCTTATCCCAGAATCTACCTTACATGCAAGGTAAACAAGGAAGATCAGACAGTGGAGGGATGAAGGGGGTGAGGGCGTGTTAGAAGCAGAATTGATTAGTTGGGTTACACAGATCTAGCTAGAAGCCAAGGACAGGGAGAGACCAACAGCCAGAGCTCAGACCAGAGTGACTCTGTCTTATATATATGTTTATGTCATTGCTTTAGTACATCTCAGTAAACCTATGAGTGAAGTGGACATCACCATTGTTTTATTTTTACAGCCTATAATCTAATTTCTCTCTTTAAAATATTCCAATTAGCCTCAAACCAGCACACCAATACTTTAATTTTTGAAGCTGGCATGAATGCAGCATGGTATGAATAATAACAGAAGACTCAATTCAACGTTTGAATTTAGATGAAGTCCAAGGCAACAACATTCAAATAAGACACTTTGGTTACCAATTTACATTAAGCATACTTGGGTATTAAGTCCTCTTAAGCAAACAGCTTACAAGGGTGTTTAAATATATTATATATGTATTATATAAATATATATATATGAAAAAAAAATGTATGAGTGTGTGGAAAATGAACTGCAAAGTTGCATCCTGAGCAAAATATTCTATATGTAAAACATGATATAAAGGTATTTTTAAATTTAATTCTTTCAATTGTGGTTGCTTTACATAATTTCATTTTTATACAGATACTTAAAGACCAAAGTGACATTTTCCTGGACAAGCTTTGCATTTCTAAAAATTAGTTGTCTGAGTCTGAACTAGTTGTTATTTGACAGCAAGAGGAACCTCTGAGGAGGAATCTAGTTCATCTTACATGCCTACTTTAAGAGAAAATTAATTGCTCTCAGACATGCCTGTTTATTTCCATAGCTTACACTAGAAGAGAGGGGTATTAAAACTAGTCATAATCTTGTAAATCTCTGCATTATTCGGCCAGAGTAATTTCTTTCCCTAGGTCTGTGGTTATTACTTGCTTGGAAGCTGTTCCAAAGGTTGGTTTGGTTTCTGAGTTGTCTTTCTCTGAGCTTTTTTTGTTTTATTATAACTTACCTGAGATGGGAACAACACCCATATATGCAGTATTCAACGTGTGGAGAAGCCATGAAGTTTATCGTGTTGTGCATGCTTTTCCAACTGCTCCTACAACACCCAGATGGCACAAGAGTTCAGGAGAAGCTATTTACAATAATGAGAGTTGTAAAAAAATGGGAGAAGCAATGAACTGTAGAACATGATGTGTCATTCTACATTAATCATTATTTTTATCTCTTTAGAAAACTTGCTGTATTTATTTTTCCCCTCTGCCCTTTGATCTGATGCACATTTGATGATGTACTGAACATCTGTCTTAATAATTTGCATTGATATGACAGATTTTGTTTTAATAGTTTTAAAATATCTAATGTCAAGCAGCTATCCAAATGAGAAGCTAACTTCCTAAATCAACTCCCTGCTGGTAAATACGAAGTTCTGTTGAAACGTGGACTCAGCATTGCAGATGGTCTGTTGCTGTAGTGGCTCTCATTTATCATGAGATTGGGAGGTCTCTCATGTTCTTGTGGCAACTATGATGGAACTGTACATTCTGTGGAAATATTTGCAAGAGGCAGAGTGTTTTGTGTAGCAGAAGCCACCTCTGATTCACAGAATCACAGTGTATTAGAGGCTGGAAGGGACCTTGAAAGGTAATCTAGTCCAACCCCTCTGCCAGACGAGGATCACTTAGAACAGGTCATGCAGGATTGCATCCAAATGGGTTTTGAATGTCTCCAGAGAAGTAGACTCCACAACCATATTCTGTGCAGCCTGTTCCAGCATTCTGTCACCCTCAAAGTGAAAAAGTTTCTCCTGTGTTCCAGCTTGCACCCATTGCCCCTTGTGCTATCACTGGACATCACTGAGAAGAGCCTGGCTTTGTCCAACTGACACTTGCCCTCCTTATAATTTGTGGTGATAAACATTATTGAGATCACCTCTCAGTCTCCTCCTCTCCAAGCTAAAGATACCCAGTCCCTCAGCCTTTCCTGATAAGGGAGTTGTTCTACTCTCTTAGTCATCATTCTCTGTGATGCTTTTTTAGAAAGACTGTAATTCCTTTGTTCTGTCTTACGGCTCACCTCTTTCTGATAGCTGACATAATTTTCCATCTTTCAGCGCAATCCAGTGCTGTCATCCTGTAATCAGGAACAGATAGCAGTTATACAGCTGTATTTCTTAGACGGCTGCAATTGTGCCAGCCAGTTAGCACACTGTTAAGTGGTTTTGATTGCAGTTTGGCAGCTGAAGATCTCTGGCATCCCTGGTTTGCTCAAAAGTAAATCTAGAGGAGAAAACAAAGTTGAATAGCTGCTTCCATAGGGGCAGCTAAACCCCCATAGGGTTTTTTTTGTGCACTGTCAGGTTTGTCTTGGGAGAGGTGACAGCTTTTCATCCAGATGTGATGTGAGTAGCATTAGCCTCAGATACTCAGGATGATTCAAGGACATGTTCGGGAAAGCTACACATTTTTTTATTCATAAAATTATCTAGGTTTGGCCATCTTCTTCCGTTCTTCTCTCCCATTATACAAGCAGGCTTGATGTTAACATGGAGGGTGAAAAGGAGGGTATCTGTTCTTCTAAGAAAAAAAATTATTGATACTAGACAATTAGAAGACTTGGGAATCCTGAGACTGGTTCTGATGGCTTTGCACTCACAAAATTCTGTGTGACTGTCAGGATCCAGCTTCCTGGGCTTCATCTCTTAATGCACGCATATATTTCTTCTCTTGGGGACCTGTGTGTTCTAGCTGTACATGTACACTTGCTCTGTCTCTTGACACTCAATGTAAGGATTTTTCTTGGTCTTGACCTATGCTAGATAAGATGTGGAACTGACTGTAATGATTGAAAGTCCTCTCTAGTGGTGTAGCAGAGGCCAGAAGCATCCTTGTGTGTCCAAAGCAGGGGAAATACTTCAAATATCTTCAGTTTTAGCTCTCCTTGGTCTTCAGTCTGTCTGTGCTTTAGTGATTGTGTCACTATTTGCAGTATGTTTGACCAGATTGTCTCATTACTCAAAGCCTTTGGTCCCTGAAGAAAAGGACCACATCAATATCTTGAACTTCTGGGCTTTCTGGAGCATGTACCAAAACATTCAGTGGTTTCTCCCTGAGTTATATGCAAATCATGGTGCTCAATTTAATTTAAAAGAAATGTATATGGGAACCTGTTAGATTTTAATTTCTCCAGCTGTTGTAGAATACCAAATCTGTGCTACACTTTACACTGTCAAGATCGTATGACTTGGCCAATGCAGGTTTCTTTTCAGAAAATACAGTATTGAAATACCACCATTACTGGGTGTTTCCTGGGTCTTTTGCCCTATCGAGCCTTGTACTTTTGGGGCAAGAGAAAGGCTAATAAAAATAGCATATATTAATGACAGGACATCAACACTCCAGTATATTTACATCCAATTTATCAAGACATTAATTTCAGGAAAGATAAAAGATGCCCAGACTAAAACAAAGACTCAAGCTGTTTGGAGTTTGTCATAGCCTGCAGACAGGTAAGAAGAGAAAGGTCTGTGAATAAATCCTAATGGCTCATGGAAATGTTAATTGATGTCAGCTTTAAATGTTAGAAAAGGCATATCCAAAATCAGTACACAGTTGGTAACCTAGGCCTAATCCTAGGTGATGATATGAAGATTTCATAGTTGGTATCCTCAGTGTTACCACACAGTCACGGCAACACCACTGAGGCGTTTTTATCCCTCCGTGCTGAGCACATCTTTGGACACAGATGTCTTGTTCTTTATGTCAGTATTAGAATGTGTGTGAAGTTGATTAAGTTTTAAAATGTTTTTTTTTTTTTTTTTTTTTTTTTAGAATTGGATTTGTTTTCGTTTTAAATACAAAAGAAGAAGTTGATGGAAATGAAGATGCTGGAATAGCACTTTGGAGAACTTTTAATTACATTGCAGAGGAATCTGACACCTCTCAAGCCTTTACCTCGATAATTAACGTTAGTTCTTTCACATGAAATCACCTTTTTCCTTTTTTTACGCGTTACTTTTCTATATAGTTAGAATTTTGCTACTTTGTGACAACATGATGCTTTTGCATTTACTTTACATGAAAGTAAAGCATTAAAACCATGTAGAGCATTAACATGATGTAGAACGATTTGCAGAAATACTTTCTCCTCTGGAAACCAACTTACTCTTGTCGTTTTACCTGTTTACAGGCTTTCTGCAAGAATATGAAATGGTAGATGCAGTCCTTACAGCTTTTAATAGTTTCTTGTAGAAAAATGATTCTGTGTTATTTGTGTTAATGTGATGTGCCCAGCTTTGTGTTCTGTATCTCTTGGAATACAGACATTTTAAATAGCTCTTTCACAATCCTTTGGAAAACCTGTGGCTGTAAGGTAATGTAAGTTCTTTTTTGATCATGCTGGAACTAGCTGTTCATGAGCATCAAAAACATAAACATAAAATATTCCAGCCTTGCAGCTTTTATGAGTGAGAATGCAGGCTAATGTAAAGACAGGAATTTCAGAGACGAGAGGTAAGTGGAGGGAAATAAAGTGAGCAGTCTGTGTGAACTCTCTGCAGGCAAAATTGTATTGCAGAATATGGTAACATTTTTTATTTTATTTTCTATTCTGTTCAGTGTTTAGAAACTAATATCAGGGGTAAACTGGGAGAACATCAGATTAAAGGAATTGGAATACCTTGAAAGAGAAACAGAAATCTACAAGTGTTAGGAGCTGACAAGCATGTGTGGCTGTTATCCATCAGCAGATCACAAAATAGCAGTTTAGTGTGTTTTTAAAAATTTATTCTTCCATTTACTTTGTTTCATTAAAAAAAAAACAGAACAAAAACACAGAAGCAATAAATGTTTGAGATACCCAGAGCTATATAGAGAAATGTGATCTTGTTTGAAAAGAAATTGATTGAATAATTTTCACTTCAATTTCTATTGTATATTTGATGAAAGTAATAAAGTTTTATGCTGTGAAATAAAACAGCACTGATAAGGAAAAATATATCACTGTAGGAAAAAAGTATCACTGACTAATTCAGGCTTGGATTCATCTCATATAGATTCAGTTAACCACCCATGGTTGCATAGCTTATAGTAAGAATTTAAATTCCTTTTCTAATCAGTGGAGAGAAATAATCTTTCACATTCAGCTCTCATAAGTGTATTTCCTTTGCCACTTCAGGTTTACAGTAAAGGTATAATAATAGAATAATCAGAACAGTGTACTGATAACAAATGGTGCATATGTGTGGTGGTGATTATTATTAAAGCAATATAAAAGTTGCAATATAGTAGTGAAAGAAATATCAAAGTATACTGGTATTAAATATACCTGAGCATTAAAACATACATATTTATTTTAATGAAATGAAAGTAAGTAAACAATAATTTTACTAAATTATGATTGACAAGTTCTTATTCTTTTTATCTGTTATAATTTTTACAGATGTACCATGAAGTGAAAGATGGAAACATTCTAACAGTTAACCATGTGAAAAATGTTCTTAGAAGGGAATATCCATATGCTGATGTTCAGAGTATACTGGATGTTCATTCTGAATATGACGAAGGGAGGAAGGTACGTTGGAAGTAAACTGGTAAGGAGTGCTACAGTAGGCAATGGATTGCATCTGCTAATCTAAAAGATTGCTAAATATTAAAGCACTTAAGCACAGCATCTTTGAGCTAATTTATGTTTTTGGCCACCATTCAGTCTTTACTACTCTCAGTACTTAAATTTACTACTGCCTGTTGCATTCAGGAGCACAATTTTCTTTTCTAGTAAGCGTGTCAAGATGTCTCTCACTGCAAAAATTCTTTACCCGTGTCTTCTGGTTGAGGAGCTGAAGTCTGTCTTCTAGCCAAATCATTATTTCCTTTATTTGTGCTTTCTGGTTATAATTTCCTTTGGGAAAGATAGCTACAAATTTTGATTTTAAAGGTTATAAAGAAGACATAATTTTATCTGTAATTGATTACGTAGACAATTTGGTGCTAAAATATATATAGGAATACCTTTTAAAAAAAATATGTCTTCAGCAATGCCAGTCTTGTGCTTCTGACACATGCTACTCGTTTTTTAAATTTCCTTTCAAAACTTGTTATATTACGTTCCTTTAAAAAGATGCATCTGAGCAGCCAGACAAAAAGAGTGCTGTTTGCCTTATGCTGCTTGTTCCTCACTGAATTTCATGGAAGCTTCCCCTAGAAGGGCAGTTTGAAACTGCCCTGGAAACAGCTGGGTATGCTTAGTGGAGGAAAGCTTCCCACAGAGAATATTAAAGGAAGACAGACAACCACCAGGCAGAAGTCCCCCTGTACAAGCAGGGACAGTGAGACAGTGATGAAGATCAGGGAAGAGACAATGAGATGATAGAAAGGTGGATACTGCCACAGAGTTTGTAGCCATCCAGAAAGTGACACTGAAGGAAAACAAGAAAGAATGCAGAATAGGAAGGGAGAATGACTTACAGTACATTTTTATTTTTACTTGTCCTACTGAATTTTCTGTGTTTGAGGTAAATTCAGCTTGTTCTACTTTCTTACCAAGCAAGGGTTGGCTTCTAAACAAAAAAGCCTTCCAAGTCTTCTGGGAATGCTGTCTTTGGGGATAAGGTGTAAGTTGATCCATCTGAATCTAAACTGTCTTAAGGTCCTTCTCCAGTTTTACTGAATATTTTTTGTTAGGATGTTAAGCAAAATAAAATAATATCTCATCCAAATGACAATGTGAAATTTTTTAACTGCATACATAGGTCTATAATTTCTTGTCACATTCTGTCTGACAAGTGAGTCCCATGTGTCCTGCTTGGTTTCCAAATGTTTCCTGCTTTGTTCCTGCTTCTCAGAGAAAGGTGAGACAGTGAATAATGCTTGGAGATTAGAGTTCATCGTCTCCTGGTATTAGTTTAATATTTTGCTACAGTCAGCTGCAGTCTGTTTAATCCTGTGATATTTCTAATATGTTCAGGCAGGAGCAATCTTTTATAAAAAGACTGGCCTGGGTCCGTTGCCTCAAGCTCTGTTTAATGGCGTGCCCTTTAACAGAGAAGAGATGGATGCTGCAGAATTAGAGACAGTTATTCTTCAGAGGATTATTGATGCCACTGGGTTCTTCCAGAGGGCAGTGTTCATGGTATGTTTAACATTTCTGAATGAATCCACAATGAAATATTTGCTAGTGAATTGTTCAAGTCATGTTTTTATATTTTTTTTCCATAATGAGATGGCTTGAAATTAATAATACTACAACGGAAATTACACTGTTACATTAATTTACTGTCATGGTTTTGAAACAGTATATTTAAATTATACACGACTGAAGGATAAACTATGAAGCATATACTATGATTTTTTTCAGTCAGAAAACGAGAATGTACAGCAGTTAGTAATTGAAAAATGTGTGTCTGATACTTTGAAATATGATCTGTGCGATACTTGGGTGTTTTTGACTTGACATTGTCCATACCTTGGTGTTTATAGACGCTTTAACGGAAAGATTATAGAAATACTTGGTCTTTGTCTTGAAGATATAAAAGTAGAGATTTAATTTTCTTTTTTTTCTCTTGCTACAGGGATTGTTAAATGATCATATGAATGCAATGGATTTTCTCATGGATCAGCACAATGTAGTTTCCCGTATAAACCCCACTATTCTTGGAGCAGAAAGAAGATACATACAATTCAGAGCCACATCTGGTAAATAACTTCTCCTGGATCAGTTGTCGTCGTGATTTTCCTTTTAAGTCTAACATGTTGTGGTTTATATTTGCAGTTCCATTTGATGTGGAAGACTTCTCTACTTTCTCGTTTTTGGACTCGCAAGATAAAACTGCTGTAATTTCAGACAACATGAAGTATTTGACCAGAAAAGGTATATTCAATGTGAGCTATACATATATGAGGGAGGGTTTGTATACATTTACATAGATATATAGATATATAAATGTATTATGAATTATTGAAAATTGCCAGTAAAATATCCAAAGTATCCCAAGGATCTCATGTAAAAAAATTAATTTCTCAATATCGCGGTATATTCTTTCAGGGCTAGCTCACATCCTAATATAATAACCTATAAATAACAGGGCAGTTACTTTGGGTTTAGTAGTTCTGGAATTGGATGGATGTCCTGGGTAGTTAATTTTTTTTTTTTTACAGACATGAAGCTTAAAAGCTTTGCAAGACTTCTGCAGCTTCAGACAGATTGTTTTTACACTAACGTGGTTTTGCTTGAGGATATTAAAGAAAGAATATTCCTTTTTTCAAGCAGCTCTTAGTTGCAACACATGAATGATAGTATAGTCTGTGTAGTATCTATCAAAATTAGACATTTCTGCAATTTAAGGAGTAATTGATTTTATTCCTTGTTTATTAGCAGTTGGTATCTCTTTATTTTTCCTTTACTTAAATGAGTTTAGTTTTTATATGCCAAGCTTTATTTTTATGTAGAAAAGAAAAAATACATATATTCTGATGGATTATCATTCATTTATGTATTTTTATCTTGCTAAAACTCACACTTTTATGTACATTTGAAATGCTTTTAATGTAAAATACCCTTATTACATATGCAAGTACCTTCCTTTGGAGTTAGAAGAAATGACAGTTGCCAAAGGGGGGTCATAATAATACATGGAAATTTGCTCTAAGTCTGTACCTTGTTAAGTTCTAGGAGAAGACAGTTAATAACTGCTCATTTACATGAATCCATAAAGAAGCAGAATAATGCTGTTAACAAAATCATGCTGTTCTTTCAGTAATATTTCTGCTGTAGTAACAGTTTGTACTTATCCCATTATCAGAAGGAAGTGACATAAACTTATATTTCTGTAACCTTATATTTTTATAGAATAAAATTATTTAGCTCTATTTGATTCTCTATTCTACAGCCACAGGGATGTCCCAGCTAGTTGTCAAATGATGACTGGCTTTCAAGATGTGGGCTTATTTTTACAATTCAGATCTCTTGTGTAAAGCCCATAACCTTTAAGCTGGAATCTACGTTTCAAATCTCTGCTACCAGTGTCGAGACTGCAGCAACACTTAATAAAAAACAACCTCTTCTTGGAATCTCACCAGCATCTTGTAAAATTCTCATCTATATTTATTAACTTTTAGGGGTTATATGATAGACTTGAGTAGACTGATACTATTATTCTACAGATAATTTTGCATAATTTTTTGATATACCATTGCCCCTCTATGAAAAATAAAGAACAGAAGGCCATAGGCCAGGAGAATGGAAACTGTGTACACACCTATGCTGTTGTTTACTTTCTTTGGACTGTGTCTGATATATTCCTGTTCATGTTCAGAAATGCTAAATTTTGTCCTGCTTTTGGCCAAAGGACCCTGCCTTTGCTGCCAGGGGAAGTGAATGGCCCAGCTCATGATTTTTTGCAACTATTTTATCCTTTTCATTTCTGGCTATATGATGAGCTTTCAAGTGTTCACAAGGAACCACTGGTAAAGCAGACCTGTTAATGTGAGCTAGCGTATTATTTAGGGTCATCTTGTTTCAGTGGTAGAACAGCAGATTGGCTACTTTAGTCGTTTGCTGATATTAACATGATGAAGTAACCCCCTAAGAATTTTATTTCAATTCAGAGGGCAAAAGACTCTGCTGTGGCAAAGATTATTCTGACAGTTAAAGTCAGCAGTCAAACAAACACATGAACTTCAAACCTCAGGCAGAAATAATTCATTATTCATTTCTCCTCAGAAGATTATCCAGAATGTAAAGCAGGGTAATGTTTAATTTTCAGATGAAGATGCATTATATGCTGTTACTATCTGGATTATTGCTGATTTTGATAAGCCAGCTGGGAGACGATTGCTCTCTAATGCCTTGAAACACCTGGTGAGTTTGTAGCAGTTCTTATTAAAATAATAACTATTAATATGTTCTTAACAACACCATGCATGTTCAAAAATTACACTCTTAAATAAAGGTGTAGCCATACTTTTCTTGTGAGTCAGGTGCAGAAATAAGAGGCTGTGCTTTCATTTTGCTCTACTGTCCTGCAGCACTAGCATCTTGCAGGCCTGTGAATGTTTATTTGATTCATGGACTCCTAACACAGGAGACAAACTGTGATGCTGTGTGTTAAAATGGTGAATTTCTTCCTAATTACAGACCTTTTCCCATGAGGTAACCTAGCATGTTACCTGAGTGAGGGAAGTTAGCATAATGCCTGTTGATGTGAATCATTATGCCGCGTTCTCTTGTATTGTATGACATAGCTGTGGCCATGAAGTGTCCTGTTTTTCCACGTTTGTATGCTTCTGAGACAGATTTATTTGCGTATTTGTTTATTTTAATATGCTAGGAGGATCGTGTACATTTATGATTTAGCTGATTTTTAAGTTCTGTGGTATTGGTAATAAGAATTACAGTATGTGAGCAAATGTTACTTGAGTGGCAGAAAAAGCCCCAGTTCAACAGAGAATAGAAGATTAATTTGACAGAAATCGTGAAGACATTGAGATTTACTAATAAGGAATGAAACAGGAACCACTCTTAAGAGAATTCTCAAACTGATATGTTGCAAGGACCATGTGGTACTAAATGTATCTTAAAACTGCAAGAGGAATACACAGTGCAACTCCTTGTTACAGTAAAACATTTCGTTGGACTGCTAGATCTGTAACCCAAGCTTGACAGATGTATTCCTTCTGTACTTTAATTTTTAAAATGCCCTTCAGAAGGGAAAATGTGCCATAGCTTCCAACTAAGAAATGAAAACTGTCTGGTCAAGTCCCCATGTGTTGCTGAGAGGAAAAACATTAGGAAAAGCTGTTCTGAATAAGGTTTATTGGATCTTCTATGCAATAACAAGTCAATTGGTTATCTTCATTCTAATGCATAGATTTTATTTACACAAACCTCATATACTGCTTAGTCTAGTGATTTCTGAATTTCATGACAAGAAGCTGAAAACACAGGCTTTATTTCTAAAGCCCATTAATTTGTGTGGAGATTCTCTACTCCTTTCCAGTCCCTTTTTTTTGTTGGGTCAGACTCTATCAGAATTTCTAGAATTCACCTAGCTTAGCCTTCCACTCAAAGAGAGACTTTGCCATCATTAGGTCAGGTCAGCTGTAGGTTTATCTGAAGAAGTCCTGAAAATCTCCAAGCAGGTGACTCCATGTGCTCCCTTGAAAATCTGTTCCGGTGGTGTGCTGCCTTCCTAGCGTAGTTTTTCCCATCAGGCCAAAATTTGTGACCATTACCCCTTGTTACACTCTTTGCCGCTGCCAAGAAGAGTTTGGCCCTTTCATGTCTTTTATTCCCCCTTCAGCAGTTGTTACTTCATAACTTCCCCTTTGCCAGACTGAGCAAGCCCACCTTCTGCAATGCCTTCTTGTAGACCTTTGACAGTGTTGGTAGCCGTTTGCTGAGGCACCTGTATCATCTCAACATCCTTACTGCACTGATGGGACCAAAACCACAGCAGCCCAAGTGCAGGCTCACAAGTGCCGAGTGATAACTTTCCTTGACTGGTTTGACATATGTCTCCTAATGTAGCCTAGTATGCCTCCTGTCCCTTTCTCAGTGAGATCATGCCTCTTAGGAAGAAAAAACTACACATTTTCAAGTAAGTGTTTTAACAAAATCTTTCTTAAGGGCTGCAAATTAAAGTTTGCAATTTCAGTGTGTTGATTATCAGTGATTTTGTTCCTTATTTTTGTATTCTTTACTGCAAGAGTCCATTTACCTTGCCTTCCATTAGTAGTGTCACTACCCTCTCTAGTAAAATTTAAATGGCTTCACTGATTTTTAACTGTAGTGGTTTAAGCAGTTACCTGCCCCCCCACCCCTTTTTATAAACCCTGGCTAGGACTCAGAAACACTG
>VWZI01007811.1:8133-24812 GCA_013396835.1 Psilopogon haemacephalus
TTTTTTTTTTTTTTTACATTTGTGTTTAAAAGCAGCTCTAAGTGAATCTGGGTCCACACATCAGACACTGCTCTCTCTACCTGCACAGAGCCATTCATAGAACCATAGAATGGTCTGGGTTGGAAGGGACCTCTGAAGGTCATCAAATCCAAACCCCAAAATGGCAGGATCCAGAAAAGTAGCAGGTACTGCTCCACTGTCAGCTGGGTACATGGAGTTTCCAGGAGTCTTCTTGAATTCAACTGCCAGATAGGTGAGGGACTTTGGTATTGCTGAACTGCACTCTTTTTAGGACAGATTGCTTTGTTCTCATTGGCATTTTCCTGTCTGGGAAGTTCAGCCACATGCAAGCGCAGTTCTGTCCAGCCAAAGGGATGTGCCTTCAGCTGTGCCACCTGTGTGATCAACTGCCCTGAGCTTGCTGGGACAGAGCATCATAGAATCATAGAATCAGTCAGGGTTGAAAGGGAACCACATGGATCATCCAGTCCCAACCCCCCTGCCATGCCCAGAGACATCCTACCCTAGAGCAGGCTGCCCACAGCCTCTGCCAGCCTGGCCAAAAACACCTCCAGGGATCTGGCCTCAACTACCTCCCTGCAGGGGCAACCCATTCCAGCCTCTCACCACTCTCATGCTCAACAACTTCCTCCTCACCTCCAGGCTAAATCTTCCCACCTCCAGCTTTGCCCTAGCCCTGTCACTACCTGTGAGCTTAAAAAGTCCCTCCCCAGCTTTTTTGTAGGCCCTCTTCAGATGCTGGAAGGCCACGGGAAGGTCCCCTGGGAGCCTCCTCTTCTCCAGCCTGCACAGCCCCAACTCTTTTGGTCTGTGCTCACAGCAGAGGTGCTGCAGCCCTCTGAGCATCCTCGGGGCCCTTCTCTGCACACCTCCAGCATCTCCACATCCCTCTTGTCCCAGGGACTCCAGCACTGGATGCACTACTCCAGGTGGGCTCTCAGCAGAGCAGAGTAGAGGGGCAGAATCACCTCCCTGGCCCTGCTGGCCATCATCTCCATCTCCAAACCAAAAGGCGCATATTGGGAATGCCACTCCATGAGAGCCTCCTTCTGCCTGAGAGGAAACTCTTTCAGCTGTACCATACAGTGTGATGCTAGGACGTACTTAGCCTGCCTTGCAACACCTCCCTTCAGAGGAGACTGAGCCACCCCTTTCCCAGAGACATGGAATATTCAGCAGTGCAGAAGGATATCCACAGCCCAGCCCGTGGCCACCTCAGATCCAATCCCCTGTTGCCTTGATTACAGCAACATCTGCCTCATCTTTGCCGATTCTCATCTCAGGTGGCCACGTCAATAATAAAAATTATTTCTGTCAATAATAAAAATAAGTAGCAGAGCATCCAATGTATTATTGATCAGATAATAAATATTTTACTCTATTTCAATTATTCAACATTATATTTTAATTCTTTTTTTAATTAAAAAAAAAAGAAAAAAATCCAATCAACAACCAAGTCAAAGGCCCATGAACAACGAAGAAAAATTCCCCAGGTGTTGAGAGGGTTTTGGGAAGAATGTAAAAAAGGATAAAAAATCAGTGTTAAAAGTAGTCATGCCTCTCTCTCTCCTTTTGGAAACCTGTTTTCAGGTTTGATAGAAGAGCAGAGAGTTTGATGCACTTTTATGATTCACCTGAGCCGGTCGGGGAGGGTAAAATATCTTCCCTGTCTCAATAATTTATCAGAAATAATGTTACAGTGAGAAGCATACAAAGGGTTGAATCCTAATGGAGCAAACGGGCAAGTATATGCTTGTGTAGCTCTGCATTTATGTGCCTCCTCTTTCTGTTCTTAAGTAAATCATGAGCTTCTTCTCTTAGGCTACAGTTTGTGACAGATTTGCTTCTTTTTTTACCCCCTCAGGTGAAAAACCTCAGTCTTCTACTTCCAGTTGCAGTGGATTGTAGGAGCATGGACTTGGCAATCGCCCGCCCAGTGTTAAATACTCTTCCAGCTTTTCTCAGTGCATTTCCTGGCAGAGCTATCACAGAATCCCAGCACTGTGCATGCTGGAAGGGGCCTCTGTAATCAGGGCAACAGGGGATTGGATCTGGGGTCATCTTGCCCAACACCTCTGCTAAAGCAGGGGCACCCACAGCAAGTTGCCCAAGATCACAATGTCCAGTTGGGTTGCAACATCTCTGGGCAGCCTGCTCCAGGCCTCAGGCAGCCTCACATCAAGGAGTTTTTTTTCCTTCCTGTTCTGATGAAACCTCCCAGGTTCCAGTTTGTGCCTGCTGCCCCTTGTCCAGTCACTGGGCAACACAGAAAAGAGCCTGACCCCATCTTCTTGCCCACCACCCTTTAGCATTGCTCAGATCCCCCCAGGGGATGCTCTTCTCCAGTGCAGGAAGGAGCAGAGGTTGCAGTCAGGCCCAATCTGTTCCAAATTATTCCTGCCACTCCTTCCTCCTCAGGGGAAAACCTCCTCACAGGTCTCCCCTGCAGCAGCAGAAGGTAACTCTCCATGAGCTGCTCCTGTGAGGAAGGGTCCTGAGTCCTCTCAACCACAGCCTCTCCAGCACCAATGCCCTCTCAGAGGTGCCTACAAAAAACATAGGGAGAGACTTTTTAAGGTCTCAAGTAGTGACAGGACTGGGGGAATGGAGCAAAGATGGAGGTGGGGAGATTGAGCCTGGAGGTGAGGAGGAAGTTGTTGAGCATGAGAGTGGTGAGAGGCTGGAATGGGTTGCCCCTGCAGGGAGGTGTTTGGGGCCAGATCCCTGGAGGTGTTTCTGGCCAGGCTGGCAGAGGCTGTGGGCAGCCTGCTCTAGGGTAGGGTGTCCCTGGGCAAGGCAGGGGGCTTGGGACTGGCTGATCCTTGTGATCCCTTCCAACCCTGACTGATTCTATCATTCTATGATTCTATGATTCTCTTGATAACTGGAAAAGTCTTTCCCTAGCGTGCCAAGTCCTCTACCACTTCCCAGCTCCTGCTGCTTCGCTCCTACCTGTAGAGAACAAAACAAAAATTCAGCACTAGGAGCTTCCAGTTCCTTGCCTTAGTGCAGCCCTATGGCTGCAGCCTCAGTCAGCTGCTCACTAAACACTTTAGTTAATTGGCAACAAACTGGGAGCTATGAGCTGATTGCAAGAAATTATTAATTTCCAAAAACAAAAGGTTGCCTCCCTTCTAGCCCGGTTTGATTCTGCACAGTCACACATATTAGCGTGTAACTGCCACATCAATTGGCAATCGTGGGCTCAGAAGGAGCTCCTTATGAGCAACTCTTATGCCTGTAGCCTCAGTAGGTGTCAATCAGCAGCCTGCCACTGAGATCAGTGGAGCTCAGCTTATTTATAGAGCTGCAGCTCCAAAGATTCACCTGGAAAATAAGCCCTGCTCTGTTTTCTCATATTTAAGCTGTGCAGAGGAAGAACAAATTTTCCTCTCTGTTTTTATTTACATAAAAATGCAATTCTATCTACATCTCCACCTATTCTTAGAAGCAAAGTGATTATTTTTCTTTGCAGCAAACCCCTCAGCTAAAACACAAATATTCAAACCCAGTAATGCTACAGTTCTCCCCAAGCCACATTTGCCACCTTGGTTTTGAGTGGTATATTGGTCAAGGGCAAGGACTGAACCAGCCTCTAGATGAGTGACAGAGGCTCTCTGTGAACCTTCTGCCTTCCCAAAGGGAAGAGAAAGGGAGGAAGGGATGGGAAAGAAACTAAACCAGCTGGGCTGGAAATGAGAACAATCCAATGGGATAGAGGCAGAGATATAAACCAAAGTGGAATCCAACCCCTGGCGGCAATCACATCTCCATTGTCACCACTGATGCTGGAGACAGGCACTGGGGAAGTCCCAGACTGGAGTCAGCAGCAGATGGGAACCAGATTCAGCAGCTGGATTCAAGAACTAGATTCAGAAACATACAGATCAGGGTAGAAGGCAGAAGGGGCAGAAAAGGCCACTGAATAAGAGGCTTGACCCCGGTGACCTCTCAGCCTCATCCTGAGGGGGAATGGGTTCAAGTTGGTGGAGGGGAGATTTGAACGGGATGTTAGGAGGAAGTTTTTCACAGTGAGGGTGGCGAGACACTGGAACAGGTTGCCCAGGGAGGTTGTGGCTGCTCCCTCCCTAGAGGTGTTCAAGGCCAAGCTGGATGAGGTCTTGAGTGACCTGATCTAGTAGGAGGTGTCTCTGCCTATGGCAGGGGTTTGGAACTGGATGATCTTTGAGGTCCCTTCCAACCTAAACCATTCTATGATTCTATGATTCCATGATTGCATACAAGGAATGCAATCCCTTGTTGGTCTGTTGAGGGTCACCTGTCCTGTCTGCTCCTCCCCACAGGTGCCACCTTTGACTGACTGCAACCCGAGGTGGGGCACAAGATGTGGCAGTGGAGTTGGTTTGCAGAGGAGCAAGTCTAAGCCAGAGCCTTGCTGCAGCCCAGCCCTTGGCAGAAACTCTCCCTCTGCTAGGAGCAGCCCCTGGCTGCACAATCCTGCCCTGAACTTCAAAAAGTGCCTCACTGAACAGAGCCTGAGCTGGGGGTCAGATCTCTGAGCAGAAATAGTTCTCATTTAGCTTAGACTAGGACAACATTGCTAATATGAGCAACTGTGCTGCTGGTGGTGGTACCTGGCTTCTGTCCAACATAAGCCTGTGGTGAGATTGCAGCCCACACAGCAACCATGTGCTGGGCTGCAGCAAGAGCAGCTGTGGGCAGCAGGGCAAGGGAGGGGATTCTGCCCCTTTGCTCTGCTCTCCTCACACCCCACCTGCAGCACTGTCTGCAGCTCTGCAGCCCCCAGCACAAGCAGCACATGGAAGTTTTGGAGGCAGTGCAGAGGAGGCCACCAAGATGTTGAGAGGGCTGCAGCAGCTCTGCTGTGAGGACAGGCTGAGAGAGTTGGGGCTGTGCAGCCTGGAGGAGAGAAGGCTTCCAGGAGACCTTATAGGAGCCTTGCAGAATCTGACAGGGGCTTACAGGAAGGCTGAGGAGGGACTACTGACAAGGTCTGGTAATGGCAGGAGGAGGAGGAATGGGTTTGAACTGTCAGAGGGGAAACTGAAAGTGGATGTTAGGAGGAAGATGTTTGTAATGAGGGTGGTGAGACACTGTCGCAGGTTGCCCAGGGAGGTTGTGGAGCCTACCTGAGAGCCTAGAAAGTCCCTCCCCAGCTGTTTTGTAGCCCCCTTCAGATACTAGAAGGCCAGAAGAGGGTCACCTGGGAGCCACTTCTTCTCCAGCCTGTGCAGCCCCGACTCTTTCAGGCTGTCCTCGTAGGAGAGATACTGCAGCCCTCTGAGCATCCTTGTGGTTCTTCTCTGGACACCTCCAGCATCTCCACATCCCTCTTGTCCCAGGGGCTCCAGAACTGGATGCACTACTCCAGGTGGGCTCTCAGCAGAGCACAGCAGAGGGGCAGAATCCCCTCCCTGGCCCTGCTGCCCACACTGCTCCTGCTGCAGCCCAGCCTCTGCTTGCCTTTCTGCCCTGCAAGTGCACACTGCTGCCTCATCTTCAGCTTCTCCTCCACCAGCACCCCCAAGTCCCTCTCTGCAGGGCTGCTCTCCAGCCAGTCCCTGCCCTTTTGCTCAGTGCTTTTTTGCTGAGGGGAAACTGGCATCGGGTTCAGAGCCAAGACTTAGAAGCAGGCACCGAAGCTGTCGCTGTGTTTTGTTAGCAAATGTGGTTTGCATTTTCATCCAAATGTTGCACAGGAAATTGCTGCTTGCCACAACATTTTTGATGGGGAAAAGTCAAAATAAAATGCTTCTCTCATTCTGAATGGGGAAAAGAAAACATCACGTGTGCTGGATATTAGGAAGTTCTTCCCAGAGAGAATGATTGGCATTGGAATGGGCTGCCCAGGGAGGTGGTGGAGTCCCCATCCCTGGAGGTGTTCAGGAAAAGCCTGGGTGGAGCACTTAGTGCCATTGGATAGGGCTGGGTAACCACTGGGTGCCTTAGTGCCATTGGGTAGGGTTGGATGAGATCCAGCCTCATCCAAGGTTGGACTGGATGAGCTTGGAGATCTCTTCCAACCTGGCTTATTCTACTTCTATTCTATTCTATTCTATTCTATTCTATTCTATTCTATTCTATTCTATTCCACTCTACTCTATTCTACTCTACTCTACTCTACTCTGCTCTATTCTACTCTATTCTACTCTACTCTACTCTACTCTACTCTATTCTGTTCCATTCTAATTTTCTATTCTATTCTATTCAAGATCACATCCTCTCCTTAAGCTGCCTCCATTCAGTTCTTTGCTGGTCTGTCTGATTCTGATGTTCTTGCATTTTGGAAACAAAGAGCCACAACCATATCAAATATTTTGTTCTGGGTTTTGGTAACATTTTTGTTCTACAGAAAAGGCAAAAAGTTACTTGGAGCGTTTCATAGAATCATAGAACTGCTCAGGTTGGAAGGGACCTCAAAGTTCCTCCCTGTGCCATGGACAGGGACACCTCCCACTAGAAGAGCTTGCCCAAAGCCTCATCCAACCTGGCCTTGCGCACCCTCAGGTAGGGAGCAGCCACAACCTCCCTGGGCAGCACAGGCCTGCCAGAGGAAGAGCCAAGCTGGTGAAGGGTCTGAAGAACAGGACTAGTGAGGAGCAGCTGAAGGATCTGGAGGTGTTCAGCCTGGAGGAGTCTGAGGGGACACCTTCTACCTCTCTCTCCTCTCTGGTAGGGGTCATTCTCTTTTTCTGAGTAACAAGCAAATAGTGATAGAACAAGAGGGAATGGCCTCAAGCTGCAACTGGGTGGGTTTAGACTGGACATTAGGAAATTTTTTTTCCAGCAAGAGTGTTCAGACATTGGAGTGGGCCCAAGGAGGTTGAGTCACCAACCTCAGGTGTCATTTGGATGTGGTGCTTGAGGGTGTGGTTCAAGGGTGAATTTTGTAGCGTAGGAATAATGGTTGGACTTGATGACCTTGGGGCACCTTTCTGACCAGAATGTTTCTGTGGTCCAGTGACAAGAGGAAATGGCTTCAAGTGGCACCAGGGTTGGGTTAGGTTGGACATTAGAAGAAACTCTTTCACTGAATGGGTTCTGCAGCACTGGAAGAGGCTCCCCAGGCAGATGGCTTAATCCCCATCCCCAGGGCGGGGGGTGTCAAAGAGGCAGAGGTGTGGTGCTGAGGGCCATGGTTTAGCACCAGACTTGTTAAAGGTTGGGCTTGATGATCTTAAAATTTCCAACTAACACAATTCTATGATTCTCTAATTTTTTTTTTCTCTTTTAGTTTAAAGGGTTTGTGTAGAACAGAAGTTCCTTTCTCTGGCCAATCTGCTGTGTGGATGGGATGAATAATTGTTCAGGCTGTATTTTCATCAGAAGTTGTTTACTTTGGCTACTTACTCGTCATTCTGTGGGGTATTTGAGCTGTCACTGAAGTCATTTTGGCTTCCCTTCTGCTCCTGGAAGAGGGGACAATGTGTTTAAACAGAAAATTCAAAAACACAAAGCAAACCAAAACCCAAAGCCAAACAAATGGCGAAGAGCAACTAAAGAAATGTCAAAAAATTCCTAAAAACTTATTTCTGGCAATCCTGGTGCCCATGGATGTCACAACCCTTCTCAAGCAGCTACACAAACAGAGGCTGTTTGTGCAGCAGTGCTCACAGCCCCTGGCCTGGCACTTTTTGCCAACAGCAGTCTGGAAGAGCAAATAGCTACAACTAGTGGTACAGCAACAAGCATTTTCCCATCACAAATGAGCATGATTAGTCCTATCTTGGTAGTGTTTTGTGTGGTATGGGGTTCAGCTTGCTGCAAGGGCTCAGGACTGCAGTGTGCACTTGCAGCCCAGAAAGGCAAGCAGAGGCTGGGCTGCAGCAGGAGCAGTGTGGGCAGCAGGGCCAGGGAGGTGATTCTGCCCCTCTACTCTGCTCTGCTGAGACCCCACCTGGAGTACTGCATCCAGTGCTGGAGCCTCTGGGACAAGAGGGATGTGGAGATGCTGGAGGTGTGCAGAGAAGGGCCCTGAGGATGATCAGAGGGCTGCAGCACCTCTGCTATGAAGACACTCAAAGAGTTGGGGTTGTTCAGTCTGGAGAAGAGGAGGCTCTGAGGGGACCTTCTTGTGGCCTTCCAGGATCAGAAGGGGGCCTACAAAACAGCTGGGGAGGGACTTTTTAGGCTCTCAGGTAGTGAGAGGACTAGAGGAAATGGAGCAAAGTTGGAAGTGGGGAGATTCAGACTGGAGCCTGGATTCAGACTCTCAGCATGAGAGTGGTGAGAGCCTGGAATGAGTTGCCCAGGGAGGTGTTTGGGGCAGGATCCCCTTCTTTGCCCTGCTGCCCACAGATGCTCTTGCTGCAGCCCAGCACACAGTTGCTGTCTGGGCTGCACTCACACTGCAGCCTCATCTTGAGCTTTGCATCAACCCAGACCCCCAGGTCCTAGGGGGTGTAGCTAAGTAGAGAGTGAAAAAAGCAGCTCCTGAGTGCAAGAGGCTTTAAAGGAGTAGTGGAGCAGGTTGAGGCCATGGACCCTTGTGGCTTCCAAGTGTATCAGGCAGGGCCAGAGCAAGCTGGGCTCATGGCCAGGGTCCCTGTGAGACAAGAAGACGTGGCCAGGTTGTGCTGAGGAAGGAGACAACCCAATCATCCCACTCTCCAGCACAAGGTCTCTGGGAAATAACTCCATCAACAATGGGAAACGTTGCCCAGGGACGCACAGCTCCATCTAAATCTCCAGAAGCACTAAATCTGTCCAAGAAATAGCACCAAACATTTCTCTTGGCAAGCTCTACACCTTTCCCACGGTGCTTTGGTGGCTCTGAAGCAGAGATAAGTCATTGCAGAGCTGACCAGAAGAACACTGGCTTCTGCAGGCTCCAAAGCAACCCCAAACCCAGCTGCTCACACTCAGTCTCCAGGCACAAGGCAGAATCAAAGATTCACAGAATTAATCAGGTTGGAAAAGACCTCTAAGATCATCGAGTCCAACCTATCACCTAACACCTTCTAATTAACTAATCCACAGCACTAAGTGCCTCATCCAGTCTCTTTTGAAACACCTCCAGGGATGGTGACTCCACCACCTCCCCAGGCAGCCCATTCCAATGCCAATCACTTTGTGAAGAACTACTTCCTAACATCCAGTCCAAATCTGCCCTGGCACAGCTTGAGGCTGTGTCCTCTTAGAACGAGAGTCATTGGTTGCCTGGCAGAAGAGACCAATCCCATCTGGCTACAACCTCTTTTCACGTGGTTGTAGAGAGCAACATAGCTATTTACAGCAATGCACAATATCCAAGCAGATATTTACAAGGTATAACAGATATTTACAGATATAGATATATAGTAAAAAGGTAATACAGAAACACCACAGCCCTCTCAGAGATCAAAATCCCCAAGAGGATTTCCCCTACCACCTTTCCCCCCTTCCCCAATCTTATCTCACCACCTGTTGATGCTGCAGTGAGGCTGAGGTAGATTGGCCAGGGGGGATTAGTAGTAGGAAAGAAGTTAGTAGAATTATTAATAATCAGCTACAAAAGGCAGAGACAAAAGGAACAATGCAAGAGAAGCAGCCACAGTCCAGCGAGGTCTGAAACTGTCTGAACTATCTATGTTTGGGGTACAATACTTAAAACAGTTGTTTTTTTTTTCTTTCTCAGTAGAGCTCTGGGTGAAGTGTCACCATGTATTTCCATTTCTCAGCCAATAGTCTAAATTTCTCACTCAACTTCTCCAATTAGTTCAAACCAGCACACGTGCACCAGCAGGCAGGCACTTCAACAGGCAGCACACAGCTGCCTGTGTGTCATCACCACTGTTTTTCCTCCAGATCCACGTGCAGAAAGTTCTGCTCAGGGATGGAGCATCCCTTGCTTTAAGCAGCAGCCCTGGAGGTGTTTAAAAGTCGCTTTGGATGTGGTGCTTGGGAATATGGTTCAGAGTGACCCATGTAGAGCAGGGTTGTCAGTTGGACTTGGTGATCCTGATGGGCTTTGCCAACTTGAATGTTTCTGTGCTGCCGTGAATATGTCTGTAGATTATTTATAATCTTAAACTGGTGGTGCTCAGCCAGGGGCTGGAGCCTGTGCATATAGTTGGGTTGGTTTTTTTTTTGGTAAATCAATAACTCTCACAGAGTGTATTTTGAGTTGGAGTGTGTGCTCAGACTGAAAAGGAGATGTTCATAGGAGTGTGGGGCACCCAAAGCTTTCCTGGTGTGCCTGGCTTTTGGAAGCCTTGTTCAGCTGTCACCCTGAATTGAAGCATTCCCCAGAGAGGACTTCAACATGGGTCTTTATCCTCATAGAAAGTATTTTTACCTTGAAACACTGGCTCAGGTTGCACAGAGGTGGTAGGTGTCCCTTCCCTGGAACCATTGCAGGTCAGGTAGTTTGGGGCTCTGAGCAACCTGCTCCAGTTGCAGATGTCCCTGCTGAACTGTGGCAGAGGTTGGACTGGAATCATAGAATGGTTTAGGTTGGAAGGGATCTCAGAGATCATCCAGTTCCAACCCCCCTGTGCCATAGGCAGGGACACCTCCCTCTAGAACAGGTCACTCAAGGCCTCACCCAACCTGGCCTTGAACATCTCCAAGGAGGGAGCAACCACAACCTCCCTGGGCAACCCATTCCAAAGTCTCACCACCCTCACTGTAAAGAACTTCTTCCTAACATCCCATTTAAATCTCCCCTCTGCCAGTTTAAACCCATTCCTCCTCGACCTTGTGAATAGTCCCTCCCCAGCCTTCCAGTAGGCCCCTTTCAGATGCTGGAAGGCCACTCCTCAAAGCCTTCTCCAGGCTGAAGGGCCCTGACTCTCTGGAAGGTCCCTTCCAACCCAACCCATGCCCTGATTCTGTGATTCTGCCTGCTGGTACCTCCCTTCAGGTACAAAGTGTTGTCAGCTCCCATGCAGCCTTTCGTGGAAGTGAAACCTAAATGTGGAAGATGCTCAGAGGGCTGCAGCAGCTCTGCTATGAGGACAGGCTGAGGGAGTTGGGACTTTTCAGCCTGGAGAAGAAAAGGCTTTGAGGAGATCTTAGAGCAACCTTCCAGTATCTGAAGGGGGCTACAGGAGGGCTGGGGAGGGACTGTTCACAAGGTCTTGTAATGACAGGANGGAGGTGTCCCTGTCTGTGGCACAGGGGGGTTAGAACTGGATGATCTTTGAGGTCTCTTCCAACCTAAACCATTCTATGATTCTATGAAATGGTAAAGCTTGGAAGAGTCTGGAAGGTCTCCTGGCAGCCTTCTCTTCTCCAGGCTGAAAAGCCCCAACTCCCTCATCCTGCCCTCAGAGCAGAGCTGCTGCAGCCCTCTCAGCATCTTCGTGCCCCTCCTCTGGACTCTCTCCAGCAGTTCCATGTCCTTCTTGTGCTGGGGGCTGCAGAGCTGCAGACAGTGCTGCAGGTGGGGTGTGAGGAGAGCAGAGCCAAGGGGCACAATCCCCTCCCTTGCCCTGCTGCCCACAGCTGCTCTTGCTGCAGCCCAGCACACAGTTGCTGTCTGGGCTGTCTGTGCACACTGCAGCCTCATCTTGAGCTTTTCATCCACCCAGACCCCCAGGTCCTTTTCCTCAGGGCTGCTCTCAGCCATTCCCCACCCAGCCTGGAGTTGTGCTTGGGATTGCAGCGACCCAGGTGCAGGACCTTACACTTGGTCTTGTTGAATTTCATGAGGTTAGCCTGGGCTCACATCTGCAGCCTGTGCAGGTCCCTCTGGATGGATCCTGCCCTCTAGCCTGTGCCACACAGCTTGGTGTCATCTGCAAACTTGGTGAGAGTGCACTGATTCCTCTGTCCATGGCACTGACAAAGATGTTAAACAGCACTGGTGCCAGCACTGACCCCTGAGGGTTGCCACTTGGCACTGGTCTCCAGGTGGATGTCTCCAGGAGATAGTTCTTGAGAAGGTCGCAATGAGCCATGGAAGAGCTGTGTTGTTGCCTTCCCTTTACAGTGAGGGTGGTGAGACACTGGAACAGGTTGCCCAGGGAAGTTGTGGATGCCTCTCCCCAGAGATGTTCAAGGTTAGGTTGGGTGTCACCTAGAGCAACCTGGTCTGGTGGAAGGTGTCACTGCACATGGTAGGGGGATTAGAATTAGATGGATTTTAGGGTCCCTTCCAACCCAAAGCATTCTATGATCCTAACCTTGTCTCAAGTCCCTTGTTCTGAACTCTGAGGATGCTGGGGGCACAGCACTGCAGGGGCAGCATGGCTGCTGCTGCACACATACTTAGCACCTCCTTGCAGGGCAGGGCAGCAAGCTGTATTTGTGATGATCTGGAGACTGTCCCTAGCAGAAGACTCAGCAGGGCTAATAAAATGCATAGAATCGTAGAATCAGTCAGGGTTGGAAGGGACCACAAGGATCAGCCAGTTCCACCCTCGCTGCCATGCCCAGGGACACCCTACCCTAGAGCAGGCTGCCCACAGCCTCTGCCAGCCTGGCCAAAAACACCTCCAGGGATGTGGCCACAACCCGTTCCAGGGCCTCACCACTCTCATGGTGAACAACTTCCTCCTCACATCCAATTTGAATCTCCCCACCTCCAGCTTTGCTCCATTCCCCCTAGTTCTCTCACTACCTGAGAACCTAAAAAGTCCCTCCCCAGCTTTTCTGTAGGTCCCTTCAGATCCTGGAAGGCCACAATAAGGTCACCTCGGAGCCTCCTTTTCTCCAAACTGAGCAGCCCCAACTCTTTCAGTCTGTCCTCACAGCAGAGGTGCTGCAGCCCTCTGAGCATCCTTATGGCCCTTCTCTGGACACCTCCAGCATCTCCACATCCCTCTTGTCCCAGGGGCTCCAGAACTGTATGCAGTACTCCAGGTGGGGTCTCAGCAGAGTGGAGCAGAGGGGCAGAATCATCTCCCTCGACCTGCTGGTCACACTGCTCCTGATCCAGCCCAGGCTCTGGTTGGCTGCAAATGCACACTGCTGGCTTATGTTGAGCTTCTCGTTCACCAGCACCTCCAAGTCCCTCTCCTCAGGGCTGCTCTCCAGCCAGACCCTGCCCAGCCTGGGTGTCTCCAGTTTTGCTTTCTGCAGGACTGTTTCGCGGAGGACAGGCTTAAGAGCAGCAAATCTCTTCGCAGCGTCTGCAGGCAGCTGATGCAAACCAAGAGCCCCATCTACTGTCCTGTTCTGCAGGGCTATCGACGTGTCTGGCGTTCGATAAAGGGCTGCTCCTCCTGTCAGGTTTCCTGCCTGTTGCACTGAACGTTGCTCAATAGCTTATTAGAGTTTACTAATAAGGAAACCTCTTGGAGGAATGGATTTTTCTACTCAGCACCTGGGCTGTGTGCAGAGCTCAGCAGTTAAAAGAGCACCAGAGAAGGGCAGCAAGGCTGGGGAGGGGGCTGGAGCACAAGACCCTACGGAGGAGCAGCTGAGGGAGCTGGGGGTGTGCAGCCTGGAGAAGAGAAGGCTCCAGGTGGGACCTTGGTGCTGTCTGCGACTACCTAAAAGGAGGTTGTAGCCAGGTGGGATTGGGCTCTTCTTGCAGGCACCCAGGGACAGCAGAAGAGGACACAGCCTCAAGCTGTGCCAGGGCAGGTTCAGGCTGGATGTTAGGAAGAAGTTCTGCACAGAGAGAGTGATTGGCATTGGAATGGGCTGCCCGGGGAGGTGGTGGAGTCCCCATCCCTAGAAGTGTTTAAAAAGAGATTGAATGAGGCACTTGGTGCCAGGGTTGGGTTGAGTTGAGTAGAGAATTTTGGGTAATAGGTTGGACCTGATGATCTTGAAGGTCTCTTTCAACCAGCTTGATTCTGTGATTCTGTAGTTGCAGCTCATCCATCCTAACTGCAGGTGAGGGAATACCACACAGGACTCCTTTCCAGGGCACCATACTGCACATTGTGGACTGTGCAGCTGACTCCAAGAGCCATAAACCAGAAGACTGCCCTGTATGTTTTGGATGGCACTATCAGGTTTGAGCAGCAGCAGAGAGAATCTCTTTTCCTGGGTTTTGCCAGCTCTGTAAGATAGAAGCTTCCTTAATGCAGTGTATGAGTTGCATGGCCCAGGGCTTGTGTCCATCATCACCAAGCTGTGCACTGACCTGCCTGCAGCCTGCCAGCAGAAACACTTTTGTGCTCTAGATGGGACCCCCCAGGTGTTTTTTTTCACAAATAACCCAATTTCCTAGGAAAAATAAAAAACAGAACACAAAAATAACTTTATCCACAGCATGGCAACAGGGTTAAGACAAGAAAAGGTTGTGAGACATGGAAGTATAGGACAGCACTTAAGGAAGGGCTTGAAGAATGCTGGGGAGAGACTGCAACAGGGTCTGCTGTGATGGTTTGAAGCTAAAAGAGGGAGATTCAGACTGGAAAGAAGGAAGGGAATTTTTACACTGAGGGTGGTGAGAGCCTGACCCAAGTTGCCCAGGGAGGTGGTAGATGTCCCATCCCTGGAACCATTCTAGGTCTGCTTGTCTGGAGCTCTCAGCCACCTGCTCCAGTTGCAGATATCCCTGGTGACTGCAGCAGGGGTCAGAGTGGATGAGCTTGCAAAGTCCCTCCCAACCCCTAGTCAAGGTGTAGTTTAGGTCAACAATAAAGATACTAAGTGGAGAAGATTCTTTCCCCATCCTCGTGGCCTCATAATCAAGATTCTGCTCCACTTAGTATCTTTATTATTGAGACCTGAACCTCACCTTGAGTGGGAGTTCCTGCCATGGCCACAATAACAGAAGCAAACTGGATTTATCCCTGTCTTGGTCACCATGAGACCACCTCTGCTCCCCATTTGGGCCACCCACTACAAGATAAACTTCAGTGTTGAGTGCTGGGGCAGTGCAAAGAGGCACTCAGCAGCTGGCAGTGAGCGTTGCCATTTTACAGTAGTGTTTCACACCCACTTTGGTTCTGTGTACTGAACAGCCAAGGCACAGATCAACTGCCCTCATTTTTACAGGGAGGCTTTGAAACCCTTCTCTGCCAGAACAAGAAATGCTTCATTTGCAGCCAGCTTCATCTACAATGCATTGCACAGAATCCCAGAGTGGTAGGGGTTGGAAGAGAGAGACCTCTGCAGATCACAGAGCTCAACTCCCTTGGCGAGGCAGGTTCACCTAGAGAAGGTCACATAGGAAGACATCCAGGTAGGTTTTGAATGTCTCCAGTGATGGAGACTCCACCATCTCTCCCCCTGCCATGGCAGGGGTGTTGGAACTACTTGATCCTCGTGGTCCCTTCCAACTCTCACTGATTCTGTGCCTAATCTGGATGGAAGCTGCAGCATAGGGGAAACTTCTTGACTGGAAGGGTCCCAAAGCACTGGAACAGACTCACCAGAGACTCTGTGGAGTCTCCTTCTCTGGAGCCTTTCCATGCCTGTCTGGATGTGTTCCTCTGTGCCCTGAGCTAGATTGGATGGTCCTGCTGTGGGTTGGACTCCACAATCTCTTTGGGTCTCTTCCAACCCCTAACATCCTGTGATCTGGATGCACATTTGATTACTTTCACTTGCAAAAGTGTCTCCTAGCTGAAGCAGAGTGGCTCACCTGCTATGATTCAGATGAGGCAACCAGTGTGACCTTTTGAAGCAAAGCTCTTACCCATGGAGTCTTTTGACTGTAGTTTTCAAGAGAAAGGTGAGAGATACATTTCAGCTTTTACCTTCTTGGATCAAAACAATTAACATGAGAGCTGTGTCAGTCAGATCAGCTGTCTGGCTTAGAAGATGTGTCTCTGCCTCACCCAGCCTTGCAGTTCTGTCCAATAACCTCAGTGAGATCACAAACCCATGCATTTCTCAGCAGGGATCCTTATCCCAGCTGTCAATCTGAAAGCAAACAACTCTACAAGCAGCAGCACTGGTCTAAGAGTTCAATCCTAGTTTCCTTCCACATTCCCACAAAGATTTGAATCCCTCTCATTTAAATTGGTCTTTCCTGGGTCTGTCCTTTGTTCCTCTTATTAATTCTTCTTCTCTTCCCATCTCACAGATTCACAGATTGCATTGGTTTGGAAAGGACCCTCAAAGGTCATCTTGTCCAACACCCCTGCATTGAGCAGGGACACTTCCAACTAGATCAGGCTGCCCAGGGCCACATCAAGTCTGAGCTTCAATGTCTCCAGGGAAGGAGCTTCAACCCTGGGCAGCCTGTCACAGTATTTCACCACTCTCACTGATGTTCTACCTAAACATCTGCTCCAGTTTCAAACCACTGTGCTTTATCCTGTGATCACAGGCCCTTTGTGGTGGTTTGGCAGTTCCCTGCCCCCCTCTACCTTTTGGTATAAACCCAGGCTAGGACTCAGAAACACTGGAAGGTGATAAATGAAGCTTTATATTTACAGCAATGCACAATATCCAAGCAAATATTTACAAGGTATAACAGATATTTACAGATATATACAACAAAAAGGTAATACAGAAACACCACAGCCCTCTCAGAGGCCAAAATCCCCAAGAGGGGTAACCAACCACCCCCTACCACCTTTCCCCCCTCCCCCAATCTTATCTCACCACCTGTTGATGCTGCAGATAAGCTGAGGTAGATCAGCCAGGGGAGATTAGCAGTAGGAAAGAAGTTAGTAGAATTATTGAGAATTAGCTACCAAGGAAGAGAGACAAAGGAACCATGCAAGAGAAGCAGCCACAGCCCAGAGCAGCCTGAAACTGTCTGAACTATCTATGTTTGGATTACACTTTTTAAAAACATTTTTTTTTCTTTCTCAGTACAGCTCTGGGTGCAGTGCCATCCT
>VWZI01007812.1:0-109010 GCA_013396835.1 Psilopogon haemacephalus
GACCTGGACAGGCTGGAGAGGTGGGCACAAGCCAATGTCAGGAGGTTCAACAAGACAAAGTGCAAGGTTCTACATCTGGGTCGAGGCAATCCCAAGAAAAAATACAGGCTGGGCAGTGACTGGCTGGAGAGCAGCCTTGAGGAGAGGGACTTGGGGCTGCTGGTGGACAAGAAACTCAACATGAGCCAGCACTGTGCACTTGCAGCTCAGAAAGCCAACCAGATCCTGGGCTACATCAGAAAAAGTGTGGCCAACAGGTCGAGGGAGGTGATTCTCCCCCTCTACTCCACCCTGGTGAGACCTCACCTGGTGTACTGCATCCAGTTCTGGAGCCCCTATTACAAGAGGGATGTGGACATGCTGGAGCATGTCCAGAGAAGGGTGACAAGGATGATCAGTGGGCTGGAGCACCTCTGCTATGAGGACATACTGAAAGAGTTGGGGCTGTTCTGTTTGGGGAAGAAGAGGCACTCAGGTGACCTTCTTGTGGCCTTCCAGTATCTGAAAGATAAGTACAGAAAAGCTGGGGAGGGACTTTATAGGCTATCAGGTAGTGACAGGACTAGGGGGAATGGAGCAAAGCTCGAGGTGGGGAAATTCAGACTGGACATGAGGAGGAAGTTCTTCACTGTGAGAGTGGTGAGACCCTGGAATGGGTTGCTCAGGGAGGTGGTTGGGGCCCCATCCCTGGAGGTGTTTAAAGATGAGGACTGGATGAGGCTCTGTCCAGCCTGATCTAGAGTAGGGTGTCCCTGCCCGTGGCAGGGCATTGGAACTAGATGATCCTTTGTGTCCCCTTCCAACCCTGACTCATTCTATAATTGTATGATTCCATGGGGTTTTCAAGTCCAGATTGGATGAGGCCTTGAGAGACCTCTTCTAGTGGGAGGTGTCCCCACTCGTGGTGGGGGATTGGAACTGGATGATCTTTGAGCTCCTTTCCAACCTAAACCATTCTATGATTCTATGATTCTGTATTTCCGAAGAGGCAAACTTTGTACTGAGGTATGCTGAGTATCTGATTTTCCATTTGATAATGTTCTTTAGCTGGATTTTGTTACTCATCTGTGTTGGTTTGAGCTAATTGGAGAATTTGAGTGAGAAATTAGACTATTGGCTGAGAGAGAGTTAAACATACAGTGTCACTTCACCAAGTTTCACTGAGAGAAGAAAAAAAAATTGTTTTAAGAAATGTTCCCAAAACAAANNTGCCTTTGAACTAATTCAGAGTTAAATCACTAAAACGACTAATTTCTTCTCCTACCACTAGATCTCTCTGATCTTCAGCTTATCTGCAGCATCAAGAGGTGGTGAGATAAAGCTGGGGGAAAGGGGGGAAAGGTGGTAGAGGGGTTTGGTTACCCTCTTCTGGGAATTTTGGTCTCCGAGAGGGGTGTGCTGTGTTTATTACCTTTTTTACTGTATATTTCTGTAAATATCTGTTATATCTTGTAAATATTTGCTTGTATATTTGCATTGCTGTAAATATAAAGCTTCATTTATTAACTTCCAGTGTGTTTTTCTGAGTTTTAGCCGGGGTTTAAAAAGGTGGGGGGAGCAGGTCACTGCAAACCCACTACACTCATCACACATGTATATGTGTATAGAGATATATATACACACATATATAAGTATATTTATAACATGAAGACATATTTTTAAAGCAAGTTGAATAAATACAGCAAGCTGCCATCAATCAAAAAAGCTTTCCATCCACAACATTGATCTCTGCTGTCACTTACACAAACTGAGTGACTGACAAAAGAAATAAGTTAACATCTTCCATCAGGTAGCACTAGAAAGGGAAGGGACACTGTTTTGGTGCCTTGCAGATAAACAGTCCAGAGCTTTTTGCAGCCAAAAGAATGTAGAAGGTCTCCTTTAAAACATGCCATATGAATTTTTTTTCTCCTTTGATTAGGAAGTGGCTTTTTAAAAGGAAATTTTGGAAAGTGATTGCCCGTTCTTTCACTATTTCTGCAGCCAGAGAGTCTGTTTTTCTCTTTCAGAAGGTCCTTTTTGTTTCTTCTCGTGCTCGGAAGTGTTTGGTCCTTTCTGCTTAGGGAGATCTGGCTTTGCTCCATTGTCTGCCACTTCTCTGAGCCTGTTGACCAGGGTTTTTCTTCCTTTCTTTCCTTTCCCCAAACCTGAATGCCAAATATTTACATGCTTTTCACAGGGGGAATGGAGGCAGTTATGAAGAAAGAAACTACAGCTCTAAAACCAAATGTTTTTGTGTATAGTCTCCAACAAGTTCTGCCTCCATCTCCCACAAGAGCCAGAGGCTGCAAGACACGACTTAATTCTGTATTCTTGTCATTGTCAGTTAAAACTTGCCCTATTTGTAGTTCTGGAGAGTGAAGCCATACTTCTTCCTTATCTTTTTCAATAGGTCTGAGTTTATTGATGCCAGAATTTGTTTCTATAGCTTGTTCCAAGGTCAGGTGCTTGACTACACTTATGATACTTTGTGATGGAGTGATGGTTCTGATTAATTATGCAATATGATTTTCTGAAATTATTATTATTTATTAACTTTTATATCCAAACTTTTCCACCCCTGACCACTAATTTTAATAATAAAGAGATTCTTTTGTAACAGTCATGGAACACATTACATAAAAAATATCTAGATTTAGTATTAACTACCAATATGCATAAATTATTTGATTCAATTGAAATTAATTAACTGGAAGAGATTTCTTGTGGTCAATAGGGCCACTTGGCCCCTCTGCATAAGGCAGAAGTCAGGTAAATGCAGAGCTTAAGGTATTTACTCACAAATATTATTTTCTCAACTTGCTAGGCTAGCAATGAATTGAGACAGTACTGAGAACACTTGCAAGGAGTTTTGTCTGTTGCCTTTCTGGCCAGTCTGGCCTCTGGCTGTTGTTGGTACTGAGACTTTGGAGTTCCTTTCCTGGCTCCACAGGCTGCTGGGGGAAGGAGGTGGACAGGCAGTTTCTGACTTGGTCCTGGCTTTTGATGATCTGCATGCCTTCAGGGCTTACTCATCTTTGGAGAGGTAGAGCTGCTCCAGCAGGTGCAGGCAGATGTCTTGCAATATATCTCAGCAGGTGTGTATATCACGCTGGCTGTTGTATGCAGCTTTCTCATGAAAGCTATTCAAGTTGCTTCTGGTAAATTCAAAGCAGGAATATGACTTATATTACTATATATAATAATGCATTAGCATTGCTGGTAGGCATCACAGGCATGGATACAGCAGAATAATGACAAAACCATGGCAGATGCATATTGTGTTACCTTATCCGTTTTTATATCAATGCCTGAGATCGTTTGGACCTTTGGACATAATTAGCTTATCCAATCAGCGAGGCAGTAAGCCAAGCTTACCATATTTGGGTGAAACCACAGGTTTGATATAACCATTAGGGCAAGATAGCATAGGTCTAGCATAGGCTTAGCACAAGGCAAGTGCGTGCACCTTGTTTACTATGGATATAAGCAGGAGAAAAACAAGTTGTGTAAGCCAGAGTGCTTAGACTCCATGGCTCCAGGTCTTCTGTCCTTTTCCCCGTGGTTGCTTCTTCCCAAACAGAAGGAAGGAAAGCTGAAAAATGTCTGGGCAAGCCAGCACATGTATATGCGTATTTTGACCCTTCAGGTCTACCACAACATACTTCCGCATCATCTACATTCCCTAAAAGGAAAATATTCAAGCTAAATAATCACCTCTTCACAGATATTAAACAAATTTGTGTGGATCTATCATAGACTATTAGCACACGATTAAAGCATGATTAGTTGATAGTAAAATCAAGCAAACAAACCAGCAAGGCACACAAGCCTGGTGCCAAGATAGTAAGAAGTAAATGCCTTGGTCTTTATGAATGTTAGTTGGTCTTACTGTTAGAAAGTGTACCTTTCTTTCATGTGATTTTTCCTCTTTTCCATTTTCAGCTATGAGTTTCTTTTATATATTCCTCTGTTAACACAAAAGTCTTTTATGTATCCAGGATGCTTTTTTGTTTCTTTGTTTTTACTGTGAAGGTTTTCCCATCTCTCAACTAATTTTTACCCCTCTGCTTGAAAGAGAGAAAGATTCTTTAAAATGCCATCATGAAATAGTCTCAAAGTATTTTGAGGGTATACTTCCTTTTCAGAAAATGAAAGAAAGACATCCTAAAATTACAATGAAAAAAATGTACATACTCTTCCTCAAGCCATGCAACATTATAGTGCTTAAGTAGAAAACATGCACATTTCTTTGCAGGCAGAATATGATCCTGATATTTCAAAATTATAGTAGAGGAGCCAAAAAAAGGCAATTATATGTCTTAAAATGGCAAAGCATACTTTTGAAGAAATTTCTGGAAAGTGGTAAATGATGATGGCAAATGGCATAGATTTCTCCAGTTAAAAAAAAATATTCAGAAGATGATATGAACATTTATGAAGTGTTTGTCAGACTGTATAATACAGAGTTTGATTTAGTGTCATAGCACTAAGGATAACCTATTGCTTCAATAGTTGAAGATACACAATTGCATGTGGTTATTATGAAAGATCTGATAATATGACAGGTTTAATATTATGTAAACCAATGATGAGACCAGCTTTCTGAAGATAGGTATACATAGAATCATAGAACAATAGAACTGTCCAAGTTGGAAGAGACCTTTGAGATCATCATGTCCAGTTGCTCACTAAAGCTCACAATGTCATGACTACTGCTATGCTGCTATCAATAAACCATGCCCCCAAGCACCACCTCCACGTGTCTTTGAAATATCTTCAGGGATGGTGACTCCATCACCTTCCTGGGTAGCCTGTTCCAAAGCTTCATAATTCTTTCCATGAAGAAATTTCAACCTGAAACTCCCTTGGCACAGCTGGGGGTCATTTCCTCTTGTTCTGTTGCTTGTTGTGTGAGAGAAGAGTCTGTCCCCCATTTTGCTGAAACCTCCTTTGATGTAATTGTAGATGGTAATAAAGTATTCCCTCATCCTCCTGTTGTGAAGACTCAGCAACATCAGTTCCCCCAGCCATTCCTTGTAGGACTTGTGTTCAAGGCCTTTCACTGTCTTGGTGTCATGGTGGAACTGACTGGGTCAAAAATAGGCCTATACATGTGCTGCCTTGCCCAGACATGTTTTTCTGATCTCCTTCCTTCTGTTCTGGGGAGAGGCAACCATGGGAAAAAGGACAAAAGACATGGAGCCATGGAATCTGATCACTCTGACTTACCCAACTTGTTTTGCTCCTGCTTGCATCCCGTGGTAAACAAGTTGCATGCATGTGGTGTATGCGGCACTTGTCCTAGGCTTATGCTCTCTCTCTAATATGGTAATAGCAAGAGTGTGGTTTCTCTCAGATATGGTCAAGGTCAAGCTTCTCTTACTGCCAAGCTGATTGGATAATCTATATCCAAAGGCCCATGAGTCTCAGGTATTGATATGAAAACAAGCAGGTAACACAACATGCTTTGCTCTTGTTCCATGCTTTAGCGTTATTCTGTGCTTTGCTGTTGCCTACTGGAAATGATAATGCCTTATTACTTTATAGCATAATTCTTTGCTAAGATATAATCCAGCCTGCAAACTACTTTGAGTTTACCAGGAAGAGCTTTAATTGCCTTCACATAATAGCTGCATAGCCAGCAGCCAGTGTGACACACCTGCTGAGACTGTACATCACAAGACATCCTTGCCTGAATCTCCTGGGACAACAGCCCCAGAGGCACACAGATAGTCCAGAGAAAGCCAGGACCAAGTCAGCGATTGTCTGCTCCCCAAAACAGTGTCCTGTGGAGCCTGGGGTGAATTTGAAGTCTCAGTAGTATCCAGAGTGTCCAGAAAGGCAACCAGCAGAACTTCCTGCAAGCATTTTGGGTACTGTCTCAATGTTTTTAGCCACACAAGTCGAGAAAGAATATTTGTGAGTAAATACCTTAAGCTTTTGCCATTTACCTAGCTTCTGCCCTAAGCAGAAAGGCCCTGTGTCCATCTAACCAGCAAGCAGAGTAATTAACTGAAATAAACCTTCTCTTCCAGTTTAACTGAGTTCAGTTTGATTTAAATATTTATATATTGATAGTTAATACTGGATCTAGATATCTTTTATGTAATGCATTCCATGACCATTGCAAACGAACTGTTATTAATAAACAATATTCATTTTGAAAATATAATCTCACATTAATTAATTACACTCCTCCATTACACTTTGTTGGTCTTTGGACGTGCTCCAGCATCTCAGTGTCCTTGCAGTGAGTGGCCCAAAACTGAACATGATATTCAAGGTGTGGTGTCACCAGTAATGAATTGAAAGGGATAACCACATCCCTAGACATGCTGGCCACACTATCCCTGATTCAAGCATGTTATGTTAACATGATGTTATGAAAAAATAATAGCATTTGAACAAATATTATTAAATCTTTTTGCAAAATTAAATGCAGTTAGAAGTCCCAAAGTACTCAGAATAGCCAGCGAATCTCAGTCCAAAAGAACAAACAGCACATGGTACCACTGGCCCTCTGTATCTTCTGCCCTTTGCAGTGGATACCAAATCTATGCAATGGCCTCAGCTACTGTGAATCACTTTGTGCAGCCCAAAGCCTGCCCAGAAGACTCAATAAGCGATCCTGAACTGGGAGCTCAAACTGGTCAGAAAACAGTGCCAGTGAAAGCACTGACCTTCACTGATGAAATAGGCCAAGAAGTTCTGATCATTAATCAGACTACAGTTTTGAAAGAATTCGAGCAACAAAAGGATCTTTCCCTAAAGATAACAAAAAACCACAACCCACCCTAAATCAAATGCAATTAGTATGATTTGATCTCTCTGCTCCAGTCAAAATCCATGAAATATACTGGGAAAGAGGCCACATGGAGAGCTTAAAGCTGAACTTCTCAGGAAAATACAGGTAAGAATGGTGAATTTGAACTACCCAAATACAGGACAAGCTATTTGTAAATTAATTTATTCCAAAGAATTTATTTTATAGTGTCAATACTCCTTTGCGATTAGAGCAGAAATGGTTCCAAATTACATGTCTAGAAGATATTGCTGCAACTGTAACACAAAATTGAAGTGAGAATTTTCTTTCAGGTGCCAACTTCAATCATGATTAACTGCTAAGCTTCATCTGCTGCAAATGTACTATGAGGTCATTAAAGCCAGTTCAGAAATGTCTCCATCCACTCAACTATGCCAAATGCCAGCTGTTTATGAGATAGGAGAAGTGGATCAAAATGATTTTGGTAGTGTGTTCAACCTGTGATAGGAGTGCATTTTCAGAGTTCTTTATCATATTAAAGTCTGTCTTGGATTGACAGTGTAGAAAATCACTCATGACTTTGAGAATTTGCAGAATAATGTTTCACTTCAACAAACATGAGGTATTTATCTAGTCACATCTTAACTCAGTGTTTGGAAAGGATTTAACCCTTCACAAATCACTGTCTCCCTGTGCCACATTAAATCATATCCAAATCTTATCCAGATCTAGGAAAAATGGAAGATAATTTCCCAGTGTGGAGACAAATACATCAGTCTGTCCAGGTTCTCCATTTAAAAGAAAGGATGAAACCTACTTGTCCTGGTATCGGTGTGATTAATGCCCAGGGTTGGTTCAGCTCCTGGGTTCCCCCTCCCCCTTCCATAGCAAGGTCCAGAAGGGGTGCAGTGGTGGGGAGCACACCACGAGGCCCTGGGACCCAGGAGACCTCAGGCTGCACGTACGCGTGGGACTATTTTGAACCAATTGGCTATTCAGTGGATGCTAAATGCCTATTGGTCAGTTCCACGCTCCCCTATGAGGTATTTAGGGAGGGTACAGCAACCGTTAGGGGGTCTTCTTTGTCTCCCCCTTGTGCTGTGAGGAACTCCAGCCTCAGCACCCGCCATTCTCAGCCACGTGCTCGGCGGCAGCAGCAGCAAAGGCAGCGGGACAGGCATGGCAGCTTATAACAAAGCGGCAAGGCAAAACCCTCTCTCTTTTCTCTCTCTATTCGGGATAAGTCTGTCCTTCTCTCTCTCCCCTTCCCTCAGGAAGAAACATTGTATCCCCTCACGCTCTGTGGGCATTTATAGGCGTGGCTGGGATCTGTTTTGTATGTAAGCTCTCTGTTCCCTAAGTTCTGACTGTTTAAACTGTTTATTCTGTGTTTTAAGCAACTCGTGCATTTATTCCTGCCAACCGCGTATCTAGACAACCTGAGGGACTCTTCCAGGACCCCCTCCGCGATTATCAATAATAATTAAATTGATATTCGTGACACTACTTGATGAAGAGAAGGCAAAAGCATTTTTCTTCTTCCCAGTGTAGCACTGTATATTGAAAAGCAGCAAGATACTTATAAGGCTACCTGATGACAGCTTGACAACACTAACCTGTTCAGCTTCCTGCACCTCTCCTGCTCCACCAGCTCAGGTTGAAATAGGAGAGTGATTACCAATAAGAGGCCTATAAAATTAAAACATAGCCATATACCTGTTCACTTTCAATAGGAGCCATAGTAGATAACCCCATCTCTTAAAATGAAATGTTCTCACAAATTTTCCTCCAGTATACTGTACCTGGTAGGGATAACTTTCCTGAACTGTCATCTTTAAAGTTTTGCAAGTCACTAAGAGTTTGTCAGGTTAGACACTAATAGACAAGAAAGCTGTTGCAGTGTTACATCCAGGTTCTCTATTTTCCTCCAGTAAAATGCTGTATTTGTGATGAAAATGACAGGCCCTCAATTTTCTTTTCAACACAATGATATGCTGCAAAGAATCCCCCGAAAATAACACATGCTGATGTACCTAAAGTAGTCAGAAAAGGTGAAACTTTTTTTTTTCTTTTTATTACTGCAGGAAATAGGCCTTGCAGTTTTGCTGTATTTAATAGTATCTTTCCAAGTGACAGAGCCCCTCAGAGCTACAGAAGAGAAGGTGATAATATTATCTTAGAGAACCAGATGGAATATATTCAAAAGATACTTAAAAAAAAAAATTTAAAAATATTTATCGGGATCTTTCATTACCTAGGCTAGTTCTCTGCTTGTCTTTTTTTCTGGCTCCTTTAACCTCTGTAGGCACAACACGTTTGAAGGGTAAAGCAATAGCACATGTTATTTTCATTCCTGTGACATCAATGTTTGTGCCATAGATCAGCTGTTTGGAGGAGAATAAAGAAAAAAATGCCAGTATCTCACTTGCTTCTGCAGTAGAATACATCATGCAATATCTCTGCTGCACAATACAAAAGACAAACTGAGTGATTTTGGGGAAACTCAAGCACACTGTCATGCATTTGCTTTTGGCAAGGGGAAAATGTGAGAACTTAACTACTTCTCTGACCAATTTGCTCCAAACTATGAGTCTACAGAAGCAATCTAATTCTACCAACACTTTCTTCTAATGTAGGCTTAGAAAACAGCTTGCTAGACCTTCCACTCTTTTGATTGTTAGGGAGAGGTTATTGTAGGGCTTTTGAAAATTAGTGACAAGGATTTGGGGGATTATATTCACAGCTGGTGTAAATTAGCCTGACTCTCCAAGAATCAATGAATGCTGGAACGTATGTGGAAAAATGTTAGATTTTGTTTCTCCTCCTGTAAAATATACATAAACCTTTTTACCTGCATCTCAGGGGCGCTGTAGGGTTGAATTAGTCAAGCAAGGTACAATTCTTTGAGTTTCTTGAACAAAATATACTGTAGGAATGCAAAACAGTGAGGATCCAGGGTGGTAATATCTCCTAAATTCTGCTTACTCTGTTACAGCAATTCCAGGTAAACTAGGGCAGAGAGCTATATACTGGCAATAGCTCCTCATAATCCTGTGTGAATTATTATTGGTCAGTGTATAACACACAGTATCCCACACTTCACAGAGGCACTGGGTTGAGTACTATCGTATTTACAGATATTACGTTACCTATAGAGAAAGACAGCTAGGTTTAGAAGTCCTTGATTAGTTCCCCAGTGTCAGCCCTGGTTGTAGCCCTGACATAAATAAGTTGCTCCAGGTGATATCACAGAACCATAATGAGGTCTAGATTATAGCTACAGAAGATATGTTTGCCTCTCTTTTCTTCTTCTCATTAACACATATGGTTTACTATAGGTAAGGTGATTCAGACTCTGTTATTTCTCTCAAATCTTTTACTGTGGGATGAGAAACATGTCTGCAAAAATATAGGCTGAAGTTCATTATCTCTTTTGCTGCTTTGTTTTTTTCTGTTTGTTTGTTTGAATAAAAATCCCTAACCAAACAAAAAGATCAAGTATATGCCTTTAAAGTTCCAGGTCAGCTAATATTACTACAGGAACATGAGAAAAGGAAACATGGTTTGCTTGGGTAATTGTAACCTTTGGTGTAGGTCTTTCTGTTTGAGCAGACCATCATCTGTCAGAAATTAACTAGACTCATACACCTGAAGTCAGTTTGCACTACTGCACTGTAATGCAAATTTCTCTCCTTCCCCAGTTTTACTCTGTTCTACCAGCCCATGTCTTCCACCTGAGGTCTGGCACTGTGACTTTTCTCCCACAAAATTTGCCACAGCTAGAGACTTGGCACATTATCTGTCCTCAGGGAGTAGGTTTGGGTTGTGTGGATGGCGAGGGCAGCCAAGATATACAAATACTTTTAGGTGAGGTGGGTGAAAAACTGTATTTCAACACAGAAGGTGAAAGTCTATTACATAATAGACTTAAATTATGTGGCCTGCTAAGATCCATGCATGACATTTCTAGTAGTTTGGAAGATATTTGTTGTGAGGCTGGGGCTCAGAGTGTGATAGAGGTAAAGCATGGCCTTGTACTAATTATTTGGTATGGGTTTTTGTTGTAGTAGGTTTTTTGTGGTTGGGTTTGGCTTCTTCTGTGTGTATCAGTCTGTTTCAGAATCTGCTAAGCCTCCACTAAATGGGCAATCATTGCATAACTGAACAGGAAGAAATAGGAGTAGATGAGTGATAGACACAGAACTTTGAGCAGAAGTACCAGATTCAATTGCTTTCTAGAGTGAGAAACTGAATAACTGGCCTGCAGCTCCTTCTTTTCCTTTATCTAAAGCGATATGACAAGCCCAAAATTGAACAATATGGAGAGAGGGATGATTATTAAATCTATGGTTTTTAGGAAATGTAGTCTGAGCTAAAACAGTCTTGAAAAACAAAACAAAACAAGATCAGAAGTCTTAGCTTATTAGCCTGAAATTTGTTATGTATTTTGTATGCCTTTGTAACAATTTTCTCTTGAATACTCCAAGTATTTCAAAGAGTCTAATATCCTTGTATTTCAAAATAAAGTGAAGACCTGATAAATACTATATAAATAATATGATAGACTTCAAAGATAAATAACTGTTAACTTGTCACTGTTGGAAAAAAAAACACATTTTAGCAGCATATGAAGAACTGCTAAGTCTGAGATTTGTTCTCTCTTTCAGCTATTTATCTTCCTACCAGATAGAAACCTAATAGCAGAAACCAAAGAAAAGTTTACGGAATTTGGTGTGGGAATCACACACACAAATCTCACATGTGTTTTCAGAAGCCAAGCATTTATAATTTCAATATGTTTTTTAAAAGGCAGGTCAGAAGTCATTATAGAATCTTACAGCTTTTAGCATAATTTCTTGTTTTATCAGTTAAAGCAATTCTTCATCCAGAAGAATACAGTACCAAATACACTGTTAACTCCTGATTTTAACAATTTACCACTCAATAAGTCATTATAGAAAAAGGACAGAATTCAATGTAAGCAATAATATACTTTACAATGAATTGCATACATTAAGGTCAATCATTATAGCATTTCAGCTCCTCTTTATATCTGAAAATACGTATTTTCTCTAAATGATCATCCTATGTGTGGAAGGAAATTAGATCAAGTGGAGGAAATTAGATCAAAGCTTGCAACAGAGAACAGGAATAATGTTGTTAGAAGAAAGAATTGAGTAGCTGGACTTACCTCAATGGGATGTGGTCAAGGCACCATTGCTATACACATTCAAGAACTAGTTAGATGAGACATGAATGGAGATTCTAAATCGAATTGCCTGTAATAGCTGCAGGATCCATTTGCAGGAAACAAGTAGGCTTTGCTTGTTTGACTTCACTGACAGCAAACAAAAATCTGTTTTGGTGACAAGCAGAGACAGATAAGGGTCTTGATATTTGGTTGTCTTTTTGGTATCATGAATTTTAACATCACTAAACTTGAAATGACTACTCTGGGAGCAAATGCATTTGGCTCAAGCAGGTGGAAGGCTCCACAGAATAACAACGAAGTAAGGACTTTTAAGCACATATAGGTCAAACTCTACTTAAATGATTTTCCATTTAGAGGAAGGTTTATGCTCTCTATAGCAAAACCAAGAAGAAATAAATTCTGAAAACAAACCAATGGGAACAAAAAGCAGGATCCTTTTACATCTTTCATAAGGATGTTGGCATAAAGGTAAAATTAACATGTCTTAATTTTAATTTTAGCCACTTGCACTTACCTGAATGTAGAAAAAAATACACATAAATATCCTGAACAGTTATGAAATAATATATTTTTTAACAAGGATAATGAAGAAATATAAGTTACTTGGTACAATTTTGCTTCCTCATATGCAGCTTAAGAACATGGGAAACCAGAAGTAATTTGAAACAAAGGTCATTCTGATCTAGAAATGCTTCCTTTCAGATAAAGATTATTTTGCTCTCTGAGGATAGAAGCAGCTTTAGAGAAGTGTGATAGATTCATTCTTGTCTCATTTCACACTTCAGAGTTGATTTAACTATAACATATAGGAAAATGCTCTCTCTGGCCAAGATAATGTACACTCCATGCTGAATTAGACCACGAAGAACGACTGGCCACCTGAACATACCTTTTCAATTATCTTACATATTGATTACTCAGCAGTGGAGGTAGATTTTAACAGGGATAACTTTTTCCATTTGTTATTTACTTACAAAAAGAAAAAATGCAAGCTATAATTAATGCGTCTCTGACAGTCTAAAGCCTTTCCTTGGATAAAGCACTGGCAGTGAAAGCAATTTCTGTGTTTAAAGCTGTTAAATCAATACAGAGTCTGGGCCTCTGTAAAGCTTTATTATTACAGGAGTGGCTTGAGCACAGATGAAACTTGGGAAGCTTGTCTACACCTCTTACACTCAGGCCTAGGCTGATCCATTATTCTTATACCTTATGAAGGTCACACTCAAATTTGACCAAGACTTGGACTGTACTCAGGCAAGAAAGCTCATATACACCCTGGTGTGGATTCTGGCACTGCAGAGCAGTTACTATGAGTCCAAGATATGATTACGCAGGTAGCATGAGCAGAAAAGGGCAAAACCAATAAAAACATGTCGTGCTACCCTTAACTCTACCCTTTACCCCATGGTAGAGGTATATGCAAATAGAAGAGCATCAAAGCTGAAGTCTCTGTTTACGCTTCATTCTCATAACAAGTAAAAGGATCTTTTGCAGCCTGGTAGGAGAACAAAACTCCTCTGACAGGGACAGCTTATCAGTCATAGTGCTGTCTGGTATGCAAGCAGTAATGGACACACCTCCCAACTCCTAAATAAAGTTTATTCTCCCACCCTTTGAAATTCTAGCTACCCTTCCTTCAAACAGCCTTTCAATAGGCTGAAACATCCCACAAAAGTACTTAAATAATGTCCACCCTAGATTTGAGTTCATTGCCCCCATTGGGTCTCATTGTGTTGTCTGTTCATTTGATCCAACACAACAGAACTGCTTTCTGAGTGGTTTCTATGCAATACAACCTTTGTTCTTCCACTACAACCAGCAATAAGGGTTATTCCTTTTTGACCTGTGCTAGTTTGAGACTAATCAAAATATTTTACTGAGAGAAATTAAATCCTTAGCTGTAAGAAGAAAGAAAAATAACAGTGACCTATACCCTTCATTCTTCTGCTGAAAGAAGCAACTAGTCAAAATATAGATAAGGCACTCCTCATGCACTTCTCAGTTTGTTCACAGTTCTTGCTCTCCTTCTCTGTTGGTCTGAGTGGTTGCATCTGCCTTAACTCTTTAATCCGATCTAACTTTTTTCCTCTAACCTCCTTATCATCTCTTTGACATTTCACCTCAAATCTCTCCAGATTTATCATGAGAGATATATGGGGATTGATCTGCTTATTTTTGAGGGGATGGAAAGAGGGGGAAGTGGGGAGCAGGTTTAGGTCGGGAGTCTTGTGCAGTCTGATTGTTTTGGGATGGATTTTCTGGCTGATTCTAGTCTGGTGAATTTAGGGTTGGGATGGGGAGGGTGGACAACAGGTAATTCCCAAACCATCACATGACCCTATCCTATAAATTCCAGAGGGCTGCATCCAAACAAGGATAGGGAGATTAGAGAGAAATAACTTCTCTGAAATCAACAGAAAGCCTGGGGCAGAAGCAAGAGCAGATTCATGCTCCTTCAGTATTTCTAAGTACAACAGGAACTATGTATATTACGTGTGGCAAGAGAGCGATGTTAACCGGCAGAATTACAGAAGAATTATTGGTTAATAAAAATGGCTATAGCTACATGCAGGCAAATTAGATACATTTCAGTTAATCTGAATTTGTAGTAGCTCAGCCATTGAAGTCTAGTGCTAACATTTATTAATAATAGCTACAATAACAATAATTATTAATCAGAGTAGTTCTGATTAATTATATGCTCTGACTGTATTTAAAATGCTTTTTCCTTTTTTCCTCATTCATCTGACAAAAGTAATTTATCTGCCCCTTTCATTACTGCTCATTATTCACATACAAACAGATATTCATGCACATACACATAAATGTACAAAATAAAAAAAAAAAACCAAAAGAATATTGTCCTTAATTTTAAACTGTATATAATTTTTCTAAACATGCTACATAGCAGTGGTCTTTACTGTGGCTTTCAGTTAATGTATATTTCTGCACTTACCTTTACCTTTTAATTTCCTGCACTTTATCCACTGTACGTACCCACTCCCTGCCAAAATCATCATTTTGCATTTTAGTTTGAATGGCTTCAAGCTGGTTAGGTTTCATTCCCCTGCCTTCTGGGAAATAGCAGGAGAGAAAGCCACTTTTCTTTTAATATTGAGAGAATAACTACAGTACTTGAAGCCTATAGCGAACTAAGTGGGCAGAGTCATCATTATCACACTGAGTCCCAATTTTAACATCTCGTGATTTGTCAGAATTTCAAGAAATGCAATAACCACTCTTCTGTAGTTAAGCAGTTTCAGCAAAATTTCCATAGAGCAAAATGCAAAAGGATTGTGACTCCTGGGACGAACATTTAAAAAAAGAGTTCTTAGGGGTTTTGTCCAATTCCTCAGGAAACTAAAATCCCAAACCACACAGTTGACACTGACAGCTTTGAACTACTTAAAAAGGCTGAAATTTTGCATGACAAATCTTCAGGTCCTTAACTTAGTTTTTTTTCTCAGACAAACTCTTCCACACTCCACAGTGGAAGACTGTAGTGGAGTGAGGACTGAGTTTGAGCAGTACTCTTCCTACAAAACTTTGCTGGGACTGATGCCCTCTGACTGAAGTCAGATGCTCAGTAATCCTGGATGCACAACTGCACAGCTGTATTTTGCTATCAAATGAGACAGAGTGGGCAACTCAGTGGTTCTCTCAGCTGGTGCCAGTGTTAGCTATCCAAGACCTCTGTTTCTTGCCCTCTGTTTATCTCCTGTGGGCTTAGGGCTTATCTCAACCTTAGGGCTGCCAAAAGAGTAGCACTGCAGAGATGTTTGCTGATGGCCCCTTGAGGGATCTATCCTTCTGTTTCTGAGGTTGAATTGCAACCAAAGAAAAACTCTAGATAATGCTATGCCTCTGATGGGACTTTGCTTGTTTGCCTCATCATTGCTCTGCACATGAGCACAGTCTGCAGGATGCTCCTACACTTCACCCTGGGTCACTGGGCACCTAAGTCTTAAATATCACCCTAAACTGTAAGGACCTCCTTTCTCTTCTCTTCATGAGTGTAGGAAGCCCTCATGATGCACTCTTATGGTGATCCCTCTAGAAACACTACTAAGTGATGCTTTAATCTCTCTGCTGAAGTTCATCTTTATTATTTGGCTGGCTCTGGCCAGCCTGATCTACTGTAGGGTGTCCCTGCCCATGGCAGGGGGGTTGGAACTAGATGATCCTTGTTGTCCCTTCCAACCTTGACTGATTATATGATTCTATGATTCTATGATCCTATCTCTAGCAACTTGTCTCTAGTTTGAGGCTCAATTAATGGTTATGCTGGAGACGAATAAAAAAAGCCATGTCTTAAATTATTGTCTGCTTTTAGTTTCTGATACTTGCTACCCTGTGATTGGGTATGAAGAGCCTGAAGCAAAGGACCGGGTCTTAGGGGAGGGAAGAAGGAGACCAAAATGTTTTATAATACTGGGAAGATGGCCTACAAGAAGTAGCAGGTGTTGGCCACCTGGCCAGAGCCACCATTAAACATTCAGAGTGAGAATGGACTGCTGAGCAGAAGCCATGATCCACAGCTGGCCAATGTGGGCAAACCTCCCTCATCTCCTATGGAAGCAGTTGCCAGCAAAGGACTTCATGAGAGGCAGCTCACAGGGCTCTCCATGGGTAGCTGGTGATGTACTGTGAGGACTACATCAAGTGCATTCCATCGGCCATTCAGAGTGAAGAAAATTAATATTTAATTCAGAAACAGCTCTCTTCTATTTCCCTGGCTGGAAGTGACTCTGTGGACAAATAATTTCTACCGCTTTCAAGTCTTCTTTGTTGGGCTTGTTTACAAGAATATTTTTGCCAGCTCTAGCTGCGCAACCATCAGAGCTACAAAGATAGATTTGCTTTTCAGACCAAATGACTGGATTAACAGTAGATGAACTGTAACACAAACTGCTGTGTCTCTTGCTGTGCTGCTTGTTACATTTTGGGAAACACGCAAAATTCAGCCCATTCATTGAGCAAGCTGGTGCTTAAAACTTCACTGCACCAAAGCAAAAGAGAATTTTTATTTTGTTTTGTGTGTTGTTTTGTTTTTGATGTAGGAAAGTAAGACCTTACAAGACAACTGCTAAAGGTAACATCCTAGTGAGGCAATTTTTCTTTGATGAAGGAGCTCTCTGCCTAGACCAACTTTTTGTGCCTCCCCCCGACCCTTCTCCCCCCCATCTCTTAGGGTGACTGATGCAGGGACAGACTGTTTGGGGATGTATTAAACGTAACAGCAGAACAATTAAGATGTCTGCAAATCCAAAGTACAGACTCAGAGCTCACCCTGGCTGTGCATCACACATTACCCCACAGAGTATCCAGTCGTAAAAAAGTGTCCAGACTTCTGAGCTAAGCAGTCATGGGTAGATCAACATACTGCCAGACCTATCAGTCCCTTCTGTACTGTTGGCTCTGGATCCTGGCATGCTCTAGTCATGATGATAGAAGGGATTTTGATGAACTCAATGTCATATATTTATTCTCTGGTATGGAAAGTTCTAGCATTCAGTTAACTCTCCATTTGCCTGTTAAAGCAATAGCACTGTTTTAAAAATAAATATTTTCCTTTGGAGGCCAATTTATATCAGCTGTAAAGTTTTCGATAGACTAAACTTCCTTCTCTTGTTTTCCAAAATCATTTAAGACATTAGGAATAATGGTTACACTGATTTTTATCCGTCGTCTCTCAAAGGATGCAAAGCAGCATATGCCTGTGAAATCAGGGAGCTTAAAGCTATTTACTTCAGTAGGTTTTTGCTGTGTGTAAAAGAAAAGTGCTGAATTTGGCCATAACAAACTTAAGTGCAGGTGTTTGTACCTTTTCTATGGTACTGGGATATTCATACTCATACTGGAAAAAGACAAAGAAAATGCATACTACCAACAGCTTATTGCAGTGGATACAAATTACATTCACTTAGAAGGCTTGTGTTTCTTAAAATAGATAAAAAGAAAGAGAAATTACATAAATCAGGTGGATTTTTTTTCTTTGTTTATTTTTGGTTTTGTTTTCCCCATTCCACAGACAAGAAAGAAGATATGGAACCCTTAAGAAAACAATTTGCTGAAGACTCATTTGGTCAAAGAAGCTCTTGGAATTCTGCCTCTGGCTCTCTAATGATCCATGAAACTTGAATTCAATAAAAAAATGATTTAACTGTAAAGTAGTTGAACTGAGCCGACTTCTGCTTACTTGGGTATTTTTTAAGCCTTTTGTTGTGTAAATAATATTTGTTTCTCTTTGAGTTAAAGGATTTCCATAGAAATATTACCCAGATGCACTGAGATAGTTTGCAGCTATATTGACCTTTGTGTTTTTTTCCGCTGATAGTATCATGTACACCCAAAACCCAATAGCGGTAACTTATGGGATATGCACAATGAGGCTGCTAGTCTTGGGAGACTTTTGAAAGCTCATACATTAGACTCTCACTTTCCAATCCATTAATTCTGCTGTTCTCTGCCTGTTGGGAGCTTTGTTGTGTCTTGTAAGAATAACAGATCACTGCTGTAGTTTTTAAGATCTGTTAGCAGGAGAAGCTGCTGTGCAGACAATGTGTCTCCACTAGCCTGGCACTTTCGCCTGTCAATATTAAAAAAAAAAAAAAAACCTAAAAAAAATTTGATTTAAAGAATAAGAATAAGAGATTTCTTTTTTTTTTCTTTTCTTTTTTTTTTTTTTCTTGGACTTGAGCTACTCTGAGTGATATTTTATACACTGACCTGCAGAGGATAGTGCAATGCATAGGAGTACTGCACCTGCTGCTGGAGAACCTGGTCTGATTACACTTGCATAACCAGGGCTGCCCTGCAAACCCCTCTAGGCAAGTGTCTGGTAGCAGCTGACTTTGCATAACTATGCCCAAACTCCTTTACCTTAAGGAGAACTCATCCTGGAAGAGAATCAGTATGAAATTTCCTGGGGCACATATACCTTAGAGCAAAGAATTATGGATGCTTTGTGTTTCCTCCTGGGGAGTAGCTGGGACCTTCCTGTGCTTATCATAGAATTATAGAATGTCAGAGGCTAGAAGGGACCTCAAAATATCACATAGTCTAACCCCCCTGCCAGAGCAGGATCACCTATACCAGATCACACAGGAATACATCCAGGCAGGTTTTGAATATCTCCAGAGAGAGAGACTCCACAACTCACTTGGGCAGCCTGTTGAAGTGTTCTGTCACCCTCACGGTGAAAAAAATCCTCCTCATGTTTAAATGAAACTTCCTATGCCTCAGCTTCCAGCCATTGCCCCTTGTCCTGTCATTAGGCATCACCCAGCAGAGCCTGGCTCCATCTTTCTGGCACTCACCCTGCATGTATTTATAAACATTGACGAGGTCACCTCTCAGTCTCCTCCAGGCTAAAGAGCCCCAGCTCCCTCAGTCTCTCCTTGTAAGAGAGATGTGCCTTTCCCTTCATCATCTTTGTGGTTCTGCACTAGACTCTCTCAAGCAGTTCTATGCCCTTCTTGAACTGGGGGCCCCAGAACTGAACACAGTACTCCAGATACAGCCTCGCCAGGGCAGAGTAGGGCGGCCTACTAGGCATATCCCTTGTAACACACCCCAGATTAACATTGCCCCTCCGGGCCATGAGTTCACATTACTGGCTCATGGTCAACCTCCCATCAACTAGGACCACCAAAATCCTTTTCCCCTTTGTTGCCTTCCAACAGGTCAGTCCCCAACCTATATCAAAACCTGGGGTTGTTCTTTCCCGGGTGCAAGACTCTATACTTGTCCTTGTTGAATTTCATTAAATTTCACCCTGCCCAACTCTCCAGCCTGCCCAAGTCTCACTGAATGTCAGCACAGCCTTCTGGTGTGTTGGCCACTCCACCAAGTTTGGTGTTATCAGCAAAACTGCTGACAGTGTACTCTGTGCCCTCATCCAGGCAATTGATTAATATATTGAGCAGAACTGGTCCCAGTACTGACCCCTGTGGGACCCCACTATTCACAGGCCTCCAACTAGACTCCATCCCACAACTCTCTGGCTTCTTTCCTTCAACCAGTTCCCAATCCACCTCACTACCTGATCATCCAGGCCACATGATGACTTGTGCTATTCATGCCGTTCATTGTATATTAATGTACTGCTGTGATTTCCTAAAATTGCACATCATGAAGACTTCTTCCATAGAAATCTGCAGACACTGAAGTGCTACAACCACCATATCACATTAAGCAGGAGAATTTGCTGAAGACCTGAATTCCTGGACCTGCCTTGGTTTCTAGGGAAGCATTCCAGTTTACAGCAGAGGTGAATTGGTTTTCATATACTTGTACTGCCACCCTGACTACACATTTGGTGTATGTAAAGAGACCTAAGTGTAACTTAGATGTTTTAATGGGATTTGTCATTACAGAAAAGGTAATGTGTAGAAATTGATGTGCCAGCTTGTCTAAGAAACTTACATTGTAGGAGCAAGCACAAACCAGTTAATAGACTACTGTACACAAAGGTATTCTCAGTGTAGAATAAGAAAACCCTCATGGTAAGTTATTGCAGAATACCTTGTGGGCTGTAAATCCACATCTATCTGCACATTAACTTCCCCATCCATCCGCATGAGCTCATTGCACATACCACTGATTTTAGAGCAGAACTCCCCACTGACTTTTATAAACATAAAAATCAATCCCCCGATTTTCACTCTTTGAAGACCATTCTCCAGATATGGCATATACCTGTACTTTATTCTTATTTATGCTTTAGCTTAGTGTGGTATAAACTACCTTCCATCCAGGGATTGCTAAACACTTCACAACCCTGGCTTAATAAAGTCTCAAAATACAGGTAAATAGTCACATTCCAAAAAAAAAAAAAAAAAAAAAGCTGGTTTTGTGGTTACTCTGAACAATCTTACGGTGAGTCAATATGTTTTTCATCTCCCTCCAAATTCTGACATTCAGAAAATCAGTAAGAATTCAGATAATCATTTTTGAAGTAAAATGGGGCAAAGAAAGGGGGGCTGCAGGCTAAAAGCATATACATGGAGAGCTACAGAGAGCCAGCCTACATGCCATAACTTATTCTTATGTCTGACCCCAAATCAGTGAAAATCATTGCTTGTATTGTATAAGCCAAGGAGATGGCAGAAATAGGCTCGTGGTAAATAAATTTTCAGATCTCTCACACCATTGCCATTTTTCAGTTAAAAGAAAAAACCCAAACCAAACAACCCTGTTGCTACTGAATTGCATTGTGAATAGAAGTAATACAGTCTGAGGATTTTCTCTTAAAGCAAGGAGAATGGATGTAATAAAACACAATAACATAAAATTAAAGCACATGGTGGCGACTGGGCAGAGCTTCTCCTGGTTTATATCCATCCCTGCTGAGGACCTCGATGAGATAAACTACTGAGCTAAATACTGACCTTAGCCTTGCCTTTCAGAAACTGTGCTTATACTAAGAGGGAGGGGGGAGATTACCCTCTTTGGGAATTTCTTCCATCACTGCCTTCAAGGGCTATCCATATCAGATTGGTAATGCCGTAATGATTTAGGTATCGACTACTGTATCTATTAAGACTGTTTCTAGACTCCTGCCTCAGTTACTTTACATCTTTCTTCTGTTTCTGTGCTGTGAAATAATGTTGGATGCTGGATCAGAAAAGTACCTATGTCTGCAAACAGGTCCAGTAGTGTAGTCATGGCTGCATTTCCCATCCTGATTTGAGAGCAGAGACATACTGCATGGTCCTGCAATTTAGACATAACTGTGCTCTTCCATTTCTGCTTATTACTTTCACCTTGCAATTTGTTCTATATGCTACTCTATGTCTTTCAAATACTAACAGGCTTCATTCACTGCTAAATTATTATGTAGCTGAGTGAAAGAACAAAAAATATAAAGGTAAAATTCTTGGCTATCAGTGGTTTAATAGTGCAGTTATATTAAGGCATTAAATATCTTCTACCCCTCATAAATATCTTCTACCCGCCACACTGTTTTAGATGAAAACCCAGCCATATTATAAAATATGTGGTGTTCATTATACTCCTACCGTATTATTTTCTATCTGGAACTGCTCTCTGCCCTCCTTAATACCTTTCCTCACTGCTCATGAGGAAACAACTCTTTTTAGGTGCTTTCTCTGTTTTCTTCACAGTATCCTAACATTCTGCCTTTTCTTCACATGGCTCTTCAGGGACTAGGATAGAGGAAGGAAAGGAATTCAGGCAAAAGGAACCCTAATTACACTTGTGTTAAGGTTCCCTGGAGCTGCTTCAGAGATAACCAGACCAAATTATTCATGTACATTTTTCATGGGATTCCTTTAGATCTGGAGAACAGCAACTCATTAGATACATCTTTATTGAACAGTCTTGACTCTAGCTGAGGCATTGATCCTCGCTAAACTTCCACACTCTTGCAAATCCTTTGTTTGAATTCACTTGCTTTGATTAAGTCTATGGGTTGGTGCTTAAACGCTGATTTCAGCTTGGCTTATATTAATGTATAAAGCCTAAAGTATTGGATAGTTTTTGGGTGCTTTCCAGAAGTTTCCCTGAAGATATCCAAGCTGTTTGATTAGAAGTCTCACAGAAACCAAAGATTCAGATTTTCTCCTTGAACCCTCCACAGAAATGAGATGAGTAAATTTCTGTACTTTCACAATTTCACTAATCAGATATCATTTGGCTGAATCTAAGCTCTAACAACTACAAATTTATTCCACGATAGGGAAATAGCCTTAAGCAGTGATGATTCCTTTTCACCTACCCATGGTGAAGAGAATAGAGAATATCCCTATGGAAATGGAGATCACCTCTCAGGAGAAAAAAAGCAATCCTTTACAGAGATGTACCGAGAGTGCATTGTATTCTCAAATCTATTGCCATATTTACAGTTTATATGAAGGGTGTCTGAGGGCTCTAGCTTTGGTCCTAGCTGTGGAATGGACTGCCAGACTACCAATTATATGGTCATGAACACTCAAGATTGCTGGTATTAAGATGATAATAGTATTGAAGCTGACTAGAAACTCCTATCTGGTAGAACTGAGTCATTGATATTTAAGAGGTTGAATGCTCTTGTTTTAGGTCCTGCAGTATGGAGATGGCTTAAATATTTATGTCTGAATCTTTCACTTGTGAAAGGAAGGAGTGGTCCTTTGACAAGGTTTTGTAATTTGACCAATCACAAAACTTGCAGAATTTTGCCACCACACTTCATTTTATATCACCCTATCTTCTATTTTTTTCTTTCATGAGGAAAAGAAAATACAAGTAATGAGTTTCTGGTTTGAGTAGAAACACATCTTCATCATCTTCTTCCACACCCCTAATCTTTTCCATATACTTACAAAAATGTTTAAATAATGGCACCTCCCTCTCCCTTAGTGTTGTGTTCTTTCAAAAGCTATCCATTATGTTCAGGATGTCTCTCTTTACTATCTCATTAAGAGTCTTTGCAGAATCAATTAAGAATAGAATTCATCACTTTGGCTTGAATTTAAGCTAATGAGGTCTAAAGCCCTGGGGCCATTTTTGTTGTTCATGGCAGACCAATTTATTTACTCACTTAACTTTGTAATATATGTTTTCTTAAGACCTGCAAGAGGAATATTTGTAAGTTTTGGATGTCCTGCTATATTATTTGGCTGCAGAGGGTAATTATGTTGGTTTTAGATGGCTACAGCAATATGTTGTGAATATATTGTGAATATATTTGTAGTTTTGCTCACTGTTTATCGCTGTCTGTAGTTTCTTTTTGCCACTTACACCACATGTAGGATTAGGCCCTTCCTCAAGGAGCAGAGAGTTTTGCTGTCAATATCTATACGGAATTCCTTCCTATCAGTTTCAGTTCATGGAAACTGTATGTGAATCACACATACCAAGCCCCACCCAGGACTGGCTCTAACTTCAGTGATGATCAGAAAAGAGGGGAGAGTTTGAAAAAGACACCACCGTAACTATATCCCATCCTCTTGTGTGATACTGTGCAGATGGTGCGCCAATGACACGGAATGGAACTCCCTCAGCCCTGTTCTGCCCGTATGAATGCACTCCCCTGCAATGCTTTCAGAGATATCTGCATGAGTAAGATTTACAGAATCAGGTCATAGTGCATAGACACTGGGGGTTGGCACCTGTGGCATAATCCTTAAAAAGTGCTCTGTTCACATTGTCAGTTGCATGAGACAACATGAGCATCTATGTTTGCAGGACCAGAGAAGGGTCAGTATTACGACTGTACAAGATCTCAATAAGATTCTTTACCATCTATATACTTTATAGTTTTCAGATTCAGTGGGCCTTATGAATATTCCCAAGGTTTTATTTCTCTTCTGTTTATCACCTTTTTTTCCCCTCTGTTGGTTATTAGAGTTTAATCAAAGAATTCTGTCAGATTAAGAAGCTTCAATGTGCACACTCAGTCAAAAGGACTGTGGAAACATATCATAGTAATACCATCTGATTTTACTGGTAATAGAGCAGGCTAGTTAAAAAAAACCAAAAACCCCAGAAACCACCACAAACAAACCAACAAACAAACAACAAACAAAAAACCCAAACAAAAAACAACAAACCAAACTTCTTGTCACTGGAGGTGAAAAATCACTATTTCAGTTTCCTGTACAAGACAGGATTTTTTTTCCAAATGTTTCATCTTGTATACCTCTTCTTAGAAATACTAAAAGGAAAGAATAGGTCAAGGATGCTTAGAAGATTTTACCTTAAGTTTGTGTTGACTAGTGCATGTCATAGCTCTGCTGATAGAACTAAAATTTCTTTGGAGAAGGGTTATAGAAATTATTTGAATCTGGGTTATAGAATCATAGAAAAGTGAATTACGATGAATCCAGTATAAAAAATACCAAATATTTAAAAAATATATATAAATAAAATGTCCCCAAACTTATTTACAACTAATATGTATGGATTCTGTTATGTGGTTGGTTGAACTAATTTTGCAGAATGTATATATACAGTCAGATTGATTTAGATGATTTGAGAAAGGTTTTAGGAAATTTAAACAATTAGAGAGAGTCTAGCAGCATAAACTGTTGCTTAAAGGTTAAACCTGAACTTTTCCAAACTTTAGAAAAGAGAATAGGATTTATTCACTGTCAGGTATCAGGCGAACAAAAGTAGCAGGTGGTAAACAAACAATTTGGCTAGGTTTTTGTCCTGGACACCCCCAATTCCTTTCTTCTCCCCCCCCACCCCTGTGGGTTTGAATGGGAGGAGAAGGCGGCATGAAACTGTTTTCCACTCCGCCCTGCAGGCTTGCAATGGGAACACCCAAAGACGCCTTTCAGCATGTGTGGAAAGTTGTGTGCCAACCCATTCAGGGATTTGGGCTGGTGACTGGCTGCGTTTTCGTGCCCAGTATAAATTGGGAAATGTACGTGCTGTCCTAAAAAGCATAAACAGGGCAAGGGAAAAGGTGCGAGTGCTCCCACCTGAAAAGATTCCCACCTGGAAGGGCTCCCCATTTACAGAGCCTGCCTTTTGAAGAAGTTCCTGTTTTGGACTGTCATGGCTTTGGACAGCTCCTTCCTTTTGCACAGCTCTTTTGGACAGTCTCCCACTCCTGCACTATCCTGTGCAGTTTTGCAATCTTAACAAGTTCTGTGTCCATTTGAGAGAGATGATGGCACCCAGACCCAGCTCTTCTGGGACCTTAATAACAGCTGACTTCCTGGATGTTATTCTGACAGAGGAGACCTCAGCAGCTTGGCTTTCTCTTGTTGCTGCCGGAGACAGTGTGGTTTCCACAAATCTCTGTCTTGTGGAAATCATATTTTTGAGATATCACTAAGTTTGGTGGTCTTTGCCTGGCCCTGTGGATTTTTGCCATTTTGGATCTGCTTGGATATTGCTTGTATGCCGAATCAACTGAATTGCAGAGACTTCAGGGAATTGCTGCCAAGTACCTATCTCCTCATCATTGTGAGTAAAGCTTTTCCCCTTAATTCTCTCCTAGCCAATTGATAGTGGGGTAAGAAGCTGTGTTTATAGCTTAGCCTTTCCCATTTTCTGACTTTCTAAATCTCTGAATTTGTCTCTATCACCTTTTGAAGATCTTCCCAATCAAACCAAACCTGTAAATAAATTTAAAACTAATTCTGCATATAGTTTGGAGCCAGGGTTTCAGAGAATTAGAGTAGTTATATTTTTATAATTCCTGACTCAGCCACATTAATTCCACTGCCTCCACAAGAGTTTTAAGCATTTTGCCATTTTTGACCAATAGCTACAGATAAACACATCCCTGGAACCAATCCTAGGTTATTTTACTGAAAAAGGGAGATACACATGCCTTGCATCGTGATCTGTGTTTACCACACAAAATGAAAGGTACAAAACAAGGCCAAATATGGTACTTGTGTAGCAGATAGAGAGGCACCAGTACTTTTGTCCATTTTTTCCCGCTTCTTCCACCTCAGGAAGAAGGAGAAAGGAGGGGGGAGGGTTGTGAGCAAGGTGTTTTAAATACGCATTCCAGGTATAATTTGGACCTTTCACCACAAGAAAGAATTTTAAAGAAACTCTTAATTAATTTGTAAACATTACTGAGTGACACAAATGAACAGTTATGTCTGAGATCTCAGCCAAACGTGTTGCTGAATGTCTTCTCAGAATTTCAAGAGGAATAAAACATCATTCTTTTGTGGCACATTTCTTCCAAAGATCTTAAAGCACATTATCTAGAAGTTCAATATCACTACTTATGTAACAGAAATATTAAAAGCAAGATGTAGAAAAATCACAAAGAGTAGAGCCAGAAGTAATCTCTGGAGCCCAGAATAAATCATCTCAATTTAATTATGGTGGGGTACTCAAAGCAATTGACAATTTTAGAATCTAAATCCTATATTTTTTGCTACAGTGCCATCAGCCCAAGCTAAAGGAAGTGGACAAGCAAACGACAACAGGTCTCCTGTGTCATTATGAGCTTTCTAAATATGCTTTGCCTGTCAATAGTCAGTCATAATCATGCTGTACTGACACACTTTGGTGTCTGAAGTCGTGGGCCCTTGCTGTCTGGGTATGCCTTTACAAGCATGCACTAAATTACACAGAGATTATGATCTTTCAGAGGATACTGTTTAATTAATTACGCTATGGGAGACTGGAGTGGAAATAAGATTTAAGAGCCTCTCCAGACGTCCAAATGCATGTCTTTTCCTTGTACTAAACAAACCCAGGAAGTATAAAAGTAGGTTTAAAAGATCAAACCAACACAACAATTTCTGATTGTTCTCTTGGATGATCAGCAGAAGTTCCTGTAAGTTCACTTCTCACACTATCAGAGATACTATTCTGTCTCCTTAATTTACTCTTCTCTATATATGCTGAGCAAACAGCTCTAGGTTGCTCTTCATGCTTGAAAAATTAAGAAGAAGAGAAAAAAAAAGGTATATGAGTATATTACTAGTTGTTGGGAGTTGAACACCTACAGCTGTCAAGATCAACACTGATTAACATTCCCATGGTACCAAGGAGTTTCCCATTTGGAACTATTGTATCTAAAGGCTCCTTTTAAGCCTCATTTTAGTCTCACATATTTCATTCAACAGATCGTTTCTCAGCAGGAAATATTACATTCCTTAAAGCAACCTTAATAACTCAGTTATGGAAGTGGTATGATATTTGTTAGATTATTTAATTCTCTGCACAGAGCAGAAAGGTGCTGTTCTGTGGTGGGTAAGTGAAGATCTTTTCGAAATAGGAATCAGTAGTACTGCACAGGTAGGGTTACAAGCATTTCTGACTCCTGTGCAGTTGTTATGAAAAACCATCTGGGTAGTTTTAATGGAGAGAAATTTGTCTTATGACTCCAGAAGAGGGCCTAAAAGTTGTCTGCCACTGGCGTTGTTTGTGGTAGTGACCTCTGATTCGTTGCATAATTACTTAAAAGAATGAAGCACGTAAGCAAAAATCTGTAGTCCATATGTAGTTTCCTGCCATCCCTTATAAAGGTTTGTATGTGAGATGACATGGGAAGAGAGGTGAGTGAAATTCTCAGCTTTTGACATGGTTTTAAAAGCAAATCTGAAATTTCTTGAGCGTGACAAAGATGATGCCATGTATATTATCTATCTGGGTGTCTTTGGACTGTCAGTCACTCAATTTCTCTAATATTAGATGCTTTCATAGTCCCAGGGTCCCTGGTAAGTGGCCTTGATTAAAAGAAAAGACTTGGAAATGTGTTGTAGAATGCATACTTGGCACCATGAAAATAACAAATCTCTTCTCAAATGTTCCCATTGACTCTGTTAGTACCAGGCCTTCATAAGAAAATAATAGGTCCAGGGGATACCTGGGAAAAATCATAATGTAATAATGTATATTTCTCTGTCCTTAATATACACTCTTTAAGAGCTTTGAGCCCTAAGCATGATGAACATCACTTAAAAAAAAATTATTTCATCATCTGTGCTCTAATATCACACACCTGCAGAACCTGACTATGACTTCCAGAGTCTGTTTTTCATTACTTGGTGGGTTTGATGCATGGTGAAGCTAGTTTTATTTACATTTACTTTTACAAATTCTTGATGTAATTTGCATATACACAGACCTGATTTATGCAGGAGAATTGTGTTTATGGTCATGATTGCACCATTTCGTAAAAGTTAACAGGAAGTACTTGGCTGCTTTATGAGATCCCATATAAACACTGACACAAAGGCTGGCAATGTGCAAGAACTGACATTACTTAAATACATATATATATACATATATATATATATGACCATTGTTAAATTAACCACCTTTTATTTATAATACTAATATAAGACTGATATGTTTATATCTATACTGTCTACGATAACCTTCCTGCCTTTATTTCAGCCTTGGCCACTAATATTATACTTTTATGTCAAAGTTCTTCCAATGGCATTAATATTACATACCAAGCAACATTAGGGCTGTACTATGATTCATAATATTTTGATGTGGACTTTGTGTCTGTCCCTTTACTGTTAACAGAAGTGTAAATTACACCCTTTTTTTTTCTCACCAGAAGGTCTTTCTGACATTTCAGAGCCTGTCTCTCAAGATAAAAAAGCTGCACGTGATGAAAGTCTAGGTTTCAGATTTAAAATCATCTGTGTTATCAGGCTCCTCCAGCTTTACAAGAAATAGAAATCCCCTCGGTCTCTCCAAATATGCGTGAGAGAGTCCCTTTATCATACCTCTACTCTAACAAGGCAATAGCTTAAGTATGTGACATCCTTTGCTGAAATAGGACTGGAAATCTATTATTATTATTATTGTTGTTGGCATTTCAATGGAATTTAGAAGAGCTAGCTAGTGTTGTCTGAATGATTGACTTTTTGATTTGCTGTCTGGACTGTGAAAAGTGGAAATTTCAAACAAATGAAAACAGATGATCTAAGTGTCTCTATGAGGTAGAAAAAAACTGCAGCAATAAAAAAGTCCCTCCTGCTAATAAAATGCTAAGTTGAATGAAATCAAGAAAATAAAAAGGACCCCGCAATTTTTTCTTAAGTGAATGAAAATACTCTGATCTCAAAGTTCCTCTCATATCAGGGTCTGATTTTGCAAGATACTGTTTAAACCTATACTACTGCCATGTCTTAATAAATTTAGCCTAAATAAATGTAAACAGATGTGACAGATTTTGGAGGCCTACAGTCATACATCAGGTATTTAGGTCAGTTGAAAAATTAAGAGCAGATAATTTAATTATCGAATTGCTTTCTCCACCAGTCTATGCAATGAGATAATCTAAAGGAATTAGGCAAACTATGGGCTACAGATTCAATCTGTAGATGTACTGTGAGTTGAATGTGGGCTTGAGTTTGTAAAGTGAAACAGAAAGAGGGGAAGGCTTTCAGGAGAGGGAGAAAGGTTTGGCCAGGGAGGACACTCACTCAGAATTCACTCAGAAGCATGGATAGATGGTGATGATTATAGGCAAGAACTAGGTTTATGGGTGTGGAAACCTCATGGAAGTGTCCTGGAGATATGGGAAATAAAACTCTGTAGGGTCCTGATATTATGACTGCTGTAGACATAAAGATACAGGAAACAAACAGGGCCTTCAAGAGCAAGTGAAGTGGCTCCAAGTAAATGAAAGATGGATGAGGGAGTTACAAGGTGCCCTTGAATAGAAGTAAAGAGACTGCATGGACAGGTTGTGAGGAGCAGATACAGACATATGGCTGGTTCCCAGTGCTCAGTCTAACAACTTTATAAGGTGTATATGTCTCTGGGCTTGACCCAGAGAAAATATTGATTTCTAATTACAGAAAGGCTAAAGGGAGATATTTAAGGAAGACAAAGAGAAGCAAGGAAATGCTTTGAGTCACTGCTCAAATTTACACTGAAACATTTTTGAACAATTTTTGTGAAAGCTAATTCGTATTTGACCAGCCTTTCCTTTATTCCTTTTTTATCTAGTCAACAAATTCATGTTTTAGTGCTGACCTCCAGCAGACCTCATAGGATGAGTATGATGCCTCTAAGGCACCATACTACTCGCCTGACTGAGTGACCTCCCGCTGAGAAGGGTCTCTGTATGCCTAGCATATACATTCAAATAATTGCTTTGCTGAAGATGATGGGAGCGTTGCCAGTGATGTCAAAGGGGATAGGATTTGAGCCAAACCATTGGAGTAATGTAATTTGGCACAACTCCATTAATATCTGTGCAGCTGCTTGAATATACATCAGCTAAGGATCAAGCCAATAAAATACATATTAGTCAGCACAGTCACGTAGATGTTTGAAAAAGGTTATGAGGAAAAAAGAAGCGGCATAATTTTGATTCATACACATACATATAAGTCCTAAGGGAATCTGAATGGCTACAGATTTGAACACACCTTAAACTAAAATGACACCAAGGCTGAGCTGAGATTTCATAGAGCTGTGCTCACCCCAAAGGCTTAGACTGAGGCAGAAGAATGATCCAAGGAAAAAAATATATTAAAAACAAAATTATGCTAAGGCTTCTTTTTTTAAAAAAACTTTTTCCCCCCTGCCCCACAATTATTAGAAAGTGATATTTAAGGGGTATATGATAATATAGAGGGTAAATATACCTGGTGCTTTACAGGCAGGTGACTACATGGAGGCTATTTTAATAGGTTATGGAAAACCAAGCTTCTTAGTTTTCAATATTTAGCAGGGGATCCAAGGATATGGACAAAGTAATATTAGATTCCATTAGTCGATGCCTGCAAAATGCAAAGTGGTATTTTCACACAGGAAGAGGCTGATGAGAACAAAAGAATTTCAGATGAAGTGGAGCATACGGCTGCAAAACAGATTTCTGTAATGAATTCTGAAGGGCGCATCTGTTATTATCTACGTGATATAAAATTGCTCTTTTTGTCTCATTTCGCTCAGTTGCACAAGACGCAATCACATCAAACAGGCATGTTCAATAAAACTGTGATCTAACTGATTAAAATGAACACCAATCTGTTTTCTTCTGACAGTCACACAGCAACTTGAATAAGAAGGGCTATGAACATGGAATTGAATAGCCACTCTTAACTAGTACTAATGTTCACAGGCACTGTTAAGGCATTTGACCAAATCTGTCCAGCCAGTGAAATAGCAACCCTGTGCCAATAAATCATTTACAGACTCATAGAATTGTCAGGGTTGGAAGGGACATCAAGGATCATCTAGTTCCAACCCCTCTACCATATGCAGGGGCACTTTCCACTAGATCAAGTTGTCCAGAGCCGTATCCAGCCTGGCCTTAAAAACATCCAGAGATGTGGCTTCCACCACTTCCCTGCACAACCTATTTCAGTATCCCACTGCCATTTTGGTGAAAAACTTCTTAACATCCAGCCTAAACCTGCCCTGGCTCAGTTTGAGACTGTGTCCTCTTGTCATGTCACTGGATGCCTAGGAGAAGAGACCAACCCCTCACCAGCTTTCCTGTAAGTCCTCTTCAGATACAGGAAGGCTACAGCAAGGTTGCCTCAGAGGCTTCTCTTCTAGAGACTGAACAACCCCAGCTGTCTCAGCTTGTCCTCATAGGGCTCCCAGGAAATGTAAATATTAGCAAGAGGAAATATTTCTGGAAGGAATGGTTTGGTCATCTGTGAGTGAAATTATGAAAAGTTTCCATTTGCAGTAGCATGAAGAGGGTTTGGGTAGAAAGAGACATTCTAGGGAAGTGATTTCACCTAACTCCAGTATTTAGCGTTACCTTTCTGTTCAGCCCCTGTCTAGATGAGGGAGGAGAAAGAGCTCTTCCCTTCTAGAGGAAAAAAACCAACATTCTGCTTGTTCAGAAACACATCTGTGATGGGAGACTGAATTTTCTTTTGAGACATCTCCCACTGAAAATATTAATCCTGCTCAAATCTGTGATTTTTTTGGGGTAATTTTCCTACAAAATCCCTCCTAACTGATTAGTAACACTGAAAGGTTGCATTCTTCTGTCTTGTAGCAAGCAGCAGTAAGCTCTGTTATTGTTAAATATATTGAAGTGGACATATAAATTTACCTGCTCTGATGTGAGACAGCAGACAGATGACATTTCTTTTGGTTGTAGCATTCAGTGCCATAAAGCGGCAAATTTGTTCTTTTTGTTTTGTTGTGTACTTCAGATGGTACTTTTTTCCCCCCTTTATTCCACCCCCTGCCCCCCCACTTTTCTTTAATTGTCTCAAACTCATAAAGAGCTTTCAAGAGGGCTTCAAAAGAGAAAGCACAGTGAATTAATTAATTCTCACACTCTGGTGTTTAGCAGTAACTCTGGTTTTGCATTAAGACCCAACATGTTAATCATTGAGGATGGAATTTCAGGTCAGATGCTTAAGGCATAAACAGTATATAGCCATTGGATGACACAGACATTGCATACATAATTTTTTGCTCTTCTTTCAGTAGGCATAAATGTTCCACTGAAGAAAACAAAATTACACTTAAAAGAGCAAGTCTACTAGAGAAGAACACTAGCCCTTTCCACTGATATGGGATAAACTTTTTTTTTTTTTTCCTATGACAGGAATAATGACTTAACAGGGATTAATTTCACCTTGAACCCAGGATGACCTTAGTTAAGCCTTGAGAAGGCATTCTCAAAAGAGCAAATATCTCTCCTTGTGTGTCTTTCACATGTCACTTTTAGGCTAGCATTTCAGCTTGGAGGAAGAAAAGTTATTGAGTTGCATTTCATGTGGTCAAAATCCCTAGGTTTCTCACTTGCTCTATTCTTTTGACAGAAACTTCAAGGCTGTAAAAACTGCTTGGCAAGTATTGTCAAGATCTGTGCAAAAACTGTCATGGCACATCGAGGGACTTTTGGAGTTTCTTGCCTGCCAGCACAATTAGATTATGAATGAGTCAATTGTCGGGAAAATTTTGAAATGTTTCTGTGATGGCTTCTCATCTTGACAAGACTCTCATAAAAAATAAGCAATACAAGGAGAATAAAGAGGAAAGTTATAGGTGAAATACTTATATTCACTAAGGATTTTATTTGTAATAAAAAAAAAAAAGATGCTTTCCTGAAGAAATAGTCTGCTTGCTACTCCTTGAAGACAGGATAAGATAGCACAGTGAAGCATCTAAAAACTCTGTGTTTTTTCTAAATTAGTTGTACACTATAATAGAACAAAATTGTCTGTCCTGTGCATGCCCATGGAAAGCCAGTGGGAATTCACCTCCAATGTACTCATTGAAACTTCTGAAAATAAGAGGCAGAGACTTTTGTTCCCTGTATTGCTTTAAATTGCCTCTGTTTATGTTCATGTGTTAGAGATAGGCTGAAATGAAAATATAAGAATGAACTGCATATATGGTTTAGACCTGAATATAAATGCCTTATATCAGGCTTTCTTAACATTGTTATGCAGATGTGGAAAATTATTCAACCAATGAAGACTGATCATGGACAGACTGGAAAGGTCTGCCTTCTCACTCCTGTTGAGGGATTGGTTGCAGCACAAGTCCATCAAGCTCTATCTGCTTGCTAACTCACCAGTACACACCAAATAGCTCAGAAATATTCTCAACATATACAGCATCACACCCACAAAAAAAAAAAAAGATGCAAGCACTATATAACTTATCAAGAATATGTGTGTATGGGGGTGGAAACAGAACTGTTTAGGAGAAGTTGCAGGTCATTGAGATGGCTCAGGAGATGGTTTTGGAGGTGCCAAAGAAGTAGGAGAAGCAGGTGATTACACTAGACAGTTTCATAGGACATTGGTGCATGAGAAACCTGTCTCAAATACTTCCAGCATTCATGGAGTGGAGTGGCCATTTCCTTTTCCAGTTTTTACCTTTGTGATTTGCTTTGGTTACATATGTGTCATTCATACAGTATTGTTCCTTACATTTCTAATATCTCTTTAAAAATTATGCAATTGATCACCTTTTGCTGATGATTATAGGAGCTATCTTTAACCTTTTCTTTTTGTGCTTCCATGATATGTGATGCCACATCAACATGCTCAAAGAAGAAAACACTGTAAAGAATTCCTGCAACTGCAGTAAACTCAAATAGCTTTTAGCCATCTTCCCTAGCTATTGTTCATTACATGAGGAGACTCACAAAAGGAATGGTTTTAACGGGACAAGTGGAATCATTGTAGAGTGCATTCTTATGAAACTCTGCCAGTCAAATAGGCTTCTTCAGTGGGCAGTAAAGATAACTAGAGATGGTTACAATCAATGACAGCAGTTTAAAAAAAAATAGAGAAGACACCCAGAAAATTTCCATCTCCTTTTTAGATTGTTGAAAGCCATAGGAGAAAAGTAATAAAATACTGAACATACTTTATACCCAAGTCCAATCCAGGTCTTCTGAAGATACTTTGTCCAAATAAATAGTGGCAGTCTTGCCTTTTACTTACTGTGGTGTCAATCAGAAACAGCTCTGTTGAAGTGAGTGTCTCTGTTAAGCCTCCAAAATCTGAGTTTTACTTTCATTTAAGTCTTTTCTAAACGTTATCTTCTTGTGATATTTAAATCTCCACAGAGAGGAAGGCTGTGTGGTGTATATGGTCATATCATGCTCATTCTTATGTCCAGATTAATTTATATTACGCTTCCATTTCCTCAGATTTTTTCTCCATCTCTCTATAATCTTATGTAAACAATTTTGTTACAGTATTATGCAATCTAGCATCAAAAAGCCTGCATCTAAGGATATACCTGGCATCAGTAAACAGACTAATAAAAATGAGGGTGGTTTAATAGTTCTCTGATTGTCTTTGTGTCAGTGAAAAAGAAAATATTGTCAGAACCTTTTTCCTGAGGCAGTGGTAAGTACTTCAAAGTTGGGAGAAAAAGCATATTTAATAACAGTGATTATTAATCCTGAAGTAAATAACTTCAAGTCAAATTCTGACTTTGCAATTCAATTGAAATCAGTAGGCAGAGGTGACTTAGTTATGTTAGTCCCTTTTTTGTCTTCTTGTCTTAGTATCTTTGACAGTTAATATAAGCACCAAAAAAATCACACTTTTTTTACAGACACCAGTCTCTCTTTTAGTTTGTTTCTGTTCACTACAGCATCTGCTGTGTAAGCCAAGTGTTTACCAGAGCAAGCTTCAGATCAATCAACTACCAGCCAAAACTTCTGGGAGAAATATTACAATTATTCTGAAAAGATTATCCAACTCTGTGCATTCTTGTTTCAAATACAGTAATTATTCATATTTTTCAACTGCAGTCTTTAGTCCATTAGATGATACTCCATACTCCTTTTGGCTACAACAATATCTTTTTAAGTCTCACATCATCAGTCACTTAATTTTACCTTGACCTTTGTCATATTTCTTTTCCTCCCATCCACTCCCTGAAAAAGATTTTTCAGATTTTGCACTAAAAATTACCTTAGTGCATTAAATGGAACATAAAGATCAGATTACTTAATTTGAAAATAACACATCCTAACTAGGCACTTCTGTAGGCATTTATTCATAGGCTTCAGTATGGATAAGAGTACAATGATGTCCTGGTATGGGTGTGACAAACACCCTAGAATTGGTCCAATCCCTGGAGTCTCTCCTCCCCTTCCTGTTCAAGGTCCAGTAGGGGTTGAGGGGCGGGGGCACACCACGTGGCCCTGGGACCCAGGGAGACCCCAGGCTGCACGTATGCGTGGAGTTTTTTGAACCAATTGGTCAGCTAGAGAATGCTGAATACCTATTGGACAGTTTCATGAGCCCCCATAGGGTATTTAGGCAGGGGTCAGCAGACGTCACTCTGGGAGGAACCAGGAGAGGAACAGAAGAGAGAAGCGAGCTTCATCACCCAAGGACTGGTTCCAAGAAGCTGTGGCATTGGGCGTGCAGAAGCACTTATTAGAGTGCATGGAAATGGGACTAATAAAATCCCTAGTGCTCAGGGCTTGGAAAGGGCGTGGGGGGTGGCAAAAAGGGGACATTAATAGCAGTGGTGGGGGTAGCAAGGGCTCTTCAGCATCAGATCCACCTGCTGCAGTGGATAATCCTTTCATTCCTTATGATAAGGGGTCTAAGGATAATCCACGACACTAGGCAAGACCATGGTAGTTTCAGACCACTCATATCGCATCACACATATGTCCCAGTGGTCTGACAAACACAAACCCTCTTGCCTATAGTTCCCACAGGACTAAATTGAGCTGATCTACATTTTAATCGATACTGGGGCATAGAATAGTGCATTAGATGTGCAGTAGGCAAAGGGATTGGGAAACCTGCCATCCCACAAGACGATTAGAATTGGTGGGATCGCAGGTACCCCTAGTGTTTGTCACCTGGCCAAGGCGAAGCTATAGCTTCCCAGGTGGTAAGCATTGCACCAATGGGAAGCCTGCCTTGAGCTTATAAGCAGGAAACATCCCAAGGTTTGATGTCATGGCTGATAAAGATGGCATCTCCCCGATAGCACCCTATGGTCTTTTGGACTCTACGGGGTGGGGGCAAGGGGGAGGCAAAGGGGGCAAGCAATGCTTGTATTAATGCTTTGTGTATTGCTCCAGCTCTCCCCAAATATAGCCTGACCTGCATGGACCAGTATCTCCTGCCAGCCGCAGCCAGACAAGACATCCACAAGGCGATGACAGATCTGGAGTGGAGGCAGCTCAGCAGGATGCACCTGCTAGGTAGATCAGGGAGCGAGCCCTATCATTCTCTGCTAGAAATGCAGGTAGGGCCACCTGTGTTAGTAAAGGTGTCACTGGCAGACCCAGAGGGCTACATGCCTGGGAAGCCGTGAATGCCTGTGGGAAAGACATACCGCACCAGCAAGCGGTGGGTCATTCTTGACCATTAGTCCAGCCACCCGGTCACTGCGCACCGAGGCCAGTTTACCTTGTACAGGTACAAGCTGGACCAGGACCTGGACACCAGATAGAGCCTGATTCGCCACAGACCGGACCAGTCATCGAGGGATCAGACTGGCCATCATCGAGAGGATGACCAATGGGGGACACACCTGATCAGACTCAGACCTTGTTTTAGTTAGGGTCCTGNGTGAATGCCTGTGGGAAAGACATACCGCACCAGCAAGCGGTGGGTCATTCTTGACCATTAGTCCAGCCACCCGGTCACTGCGCGCCGAGGCCAGTTTACCTTGTACAGGTACAAGCTGGACCAGGACCTGGACACCAGATAGAGCCTGATTCGCCACAGACCGGACCAGTCATCGAGGGATCAGACTGGCCATCATCGAGAGGATGACCAATGGGGGACACACCTGATCAGACTCAGACCTTGTTTTAGTTAGGGTCCTGTATCAAAGCCTCTGTATTAGGGTGTGAATACCCTAGCTTTGATGCATGAAACTGCCCAAAGGCAATGGGGTGGAATGTCCTGGTATGGGTGTGACAAACACCGTAGTATTGGTCCAATCCCTGGAATCTCTCCTCCCCCTCCTGTTCAAGGTCCAGTAGGGGTTGAGGGGCAGGGGCACACCACGTGGCCCTGGGACCCAGGAAGACCCCAGGCTGCACATATGCGTGGAGTTTTTTGAACCAATTGGTCAGCTAGAGAATGCTGAATACCTATTGGACAGTTTCACGCGCCCCCATAGGGTATTTAGGCAGGGGTCAGCAGCCGTTAGGGGCTCTTCCTCACTCTTCCTAGCTCGTCCTCATTCTTCTCCGTCATCTCCCCATCGTGGCTGTGAAGAGCCCAGCCACGTGCAAAGCAGCAGGCAGCAGGCAGCAAAGCATAGCAGCTTTCCAGAGAAGCGGCAAGATTAATCACCTTCTCTCTCTCTCTTTCTCTCCCTATCCGGGCTAAGTCGGGTTTTTTCCTTCTTCCCCTCGGGTTCGGGAAGGAGCGCTGTTTCCCCATCGCGCTTTGTGGCTGGGGTCTGTTCTGTTTGTATGCCCTCTGTTCCCTAAATTCTGACTGTTAAACTGTTGTACCTGGCGTTTTGAGCAACTCGTGCATTTGTTTTCTGCTGACCTGAAACCCAAAGAACCTCGGGGGCACCAGGTCCCCCCTCCACAGGATATTGCACCTAATTAAATGATATCTCGTCACAAATGATTAAAAGAACAGAAAATTTCTGGTTTAACCTCATGTAGATAGTCTTTTCTAACACAGATATGGAGTGAGTCATTTATGGGGCAAGAGAACTGAGACCAAAATGAAAAGGAATAGAAGAAATAAGCAGGAACAGAGGAAGATAGTATTATTCATTGCTAATCGTATTTAAAATATCATCTCAAAAGCAGTGAGGGAGAGGTCCCTAAGTAAGATATTATTCAGAAATGCTCAATGCTTCACTTATGTGCTTCACAAACATACAATTTAGCAGTTAGAAACACACCAAAAGACCTCATGGCTGACCTCTTACTGACCACATCATGGTGCTTTTACGGCAATTCGGCTAGATTAGGTCTCTCTGTATCTGCCAGAGAATGAGGCCTGCATTTTTCAATTTGTTGACATCATCTGAGTAATCATAGCCAGGGAATAACTATTCTATGAGATTTCATTGGCTGGCACTGCATATATGTTAGCTACCAATAGATGGCCAAATCTAAGCATGCACATTTCAGTGGGTGGAAGAAAGCAAACACTGCATACAATGTCCATAGCCGTCCTTTCCACTAACTTAGCATGCGTTAAAATTTGAATTCTTAGGTCATTTTTATTTAATCTTGGCAGAACACCTTTTCACCACACACTGCGACCTTTGGCTATGTTCAACTCAAAAGCTAAACAGGAAACTTGCCTTTTGCTTTAATTACTGAAATGAAACACCCAAGCAAACTTCTGTGAGTTTGCCACTTCCAGATTCAAAGTGTGAGTCCAGATGGTGTGCTTGACTCATCTAGTGTCACTGTTATCTACAATTGGATTATCTAAATCAAGAATAGTGTGAAGACATTTTGTTTTGTTGAATTTCTCAGGAAGAAAAATCTCACGCTTGAGCTTGCAGTTGATGTCATTGCTTTGTTGCAATTTTGTTGTTGTCTTTCCTTTCCCCAGCTGCAATTGCTACTAGCTGATTTACTGGTTTTCCTTGATCAGCAGCTGTGGAATTGGCAGATTTTTTTTTTTTTTTTAAAATATGCAAACAGCTCTTTGATGTGCGGCCAATCCGCTCTACAGAACCATGAAATCTCAATGCATGGAGTATTATCTCACCTTAGGTTTCCCCAAAAATAGAAGACTACATATTTAGTGCTTTTCATCAGAATATTTCAAAACATTTTACAAGGGAAGATAAGTATATTTATAGTGCAAATGTATTTATAGTCAGGAAAGATATCAGATTCTGAGGCATAAAAACCATATATAAATGCAAAGCCTTTTGGAAAGCTGTTAAGAAAACTTATCTCACAATCTAACACAGTGACTTCTGGTTCTCTGTGTGATTTTCTAAGCCAAGTGCTCATTGCCTCTTTCCTGCAGCTGACGGCTTACAAGAGCTTCAAGTCCTGTCTCTTTTGTGTTTTGTCTATGCTGAATTTTTAGCTGGTTGACCTAATCCACACAGTAGACAGTTGTGGCGTCTCCTATATGACAAATAGGCTCAGCTGCTTGTGTGAATTAAAAGTTTCTGCACAGGACATGTACTTCTGTAATGGTACACCCTTTAGTTCAAGAGGCTACTAAGGAACTGGAAGACATAATGGCAATACTAAAAAGGAGCAAATGTTTTTGCATGCCTTAATTCTGAGCCTCTAGCCTGGGAGTCTTTAGAAAACATAATCAGAGTCCAGGATGTTGAGTCATTTCTGGAAAATGAAATAACTCCATTTTGGTTAACCATTTCTAATCTTTCTGAGCTTCACTCCCCACCTCAGTACTTATCAGTAGTAATCTTTGCAAATGGTGTCAAGTGCCAGCCATTTTCCAGCAAATACTCTTTGGTCCATTTGTACCCCCTTACTTTGCAATGACGTTAACTTAAAATAAAGGAACAGCAAACAAAACCCTCTAGTCATTTCAGAAAGAAATAATGGGAATGCTGTTTATGCAGTCCTATGGATGAAAATGACAATTTAAAATATTTAAATGCGTGGTCATCATGGTTTTAAAATTAAACTTTTCCTCTCAAAACATCTTAAGTCAGAGGAGGGCTCTCAAGTAATAGTTTAGACTGGCTGTGCTGTTGACTTACATTATTTGGATGCTAATCAGAACAAAATGTGTCAATATACTTCCAGATAGTTTTTATTTTGAACCTTTTCTTTGCAATCAGGCATCTGGAATATTCGTTAAAAAGTTTTAATTTCTATTCATTTCTTTCTGTTCTATTAGCTTCTCTACTGCTGTGATGATTGTGGCTGTAAGGCATGAGTATTACCTGAACTTTCTATGACCTAATCAAGCTCAGGTAAAGATAAAAAAACAGGTCTAATTTCTCCTCCTTTGTGCTTTTAGAATTCAAATGATATTTTCAAGGTAAAGGGGTCATCATCTCTTTTCTGCCAGGTATGCTTTTCTTGCTCATTCAGATTGTGAATGTATTGTGAATACTGAGCAAAATCAGATTCATGTAAAGGACATGAGCTTAGTCTTTACTTTCTAATCAAATAACAGCTATTTTTGTATAGTGCTTAGAAATCAGAGTCAGGTTCATAGTTCTATTGTGTGAATGTGTCCAGAGGCAAAGAACAAAGGCAGGTCCTTTGCCACAGAGATTAGTTTGACTTTTTGTTGGATTCAAGTGTTAGAAACTGTAGCTGTTATTTAAAATTCACTCGATTATTATTAGCAAAAATAAAACTTTCTCCACCTATCCATGATTCTCTTTGCAAGGAGCACTGGTTTTCTGTCCGTGATCATAGAATCATAGAATCAGTCAGGGTTGGAAGGGACCACAAAGATCATCTAGTTCCAACTCCCCTGCCATGGGCAGGGGCACCCTACCCTAGATCAGGCTGGCCAGAGTCTCATCCAGCCTTGCCTTAAACACCTTCAGGGCACCCCCCTGGGCAACCCATTCCAGGCTCTCACCACTCTCATGGTGAAGAACTTCCTCCTCACGTCCAGTCTGAATCTCCCCACCTCCAGCTTTGCCCCATTTTACTCTAGTCCTGTCACTACCTGATAGCCTAAATGTCCCAACCCTCTGATCATCCTTGTGGCCCTTTTCTGGACATGCTCCAGAGTCCACAGATCACAGTAGTGTACCTGCTAAAGTACTGATTCTCATCAGTGATTGGATTATTACATATTGAGAAAAAAGCTACTTTATATTTTTTCCCCTTCGGGGAAGATAGGAAACAACAACAGAAGAACCACTAGCATCAGCTCATACTGGCCACCCAATGAATTTGAGGGAGAACCTTTGGTGGAAGCCTTCTTCACACTGAGTCACACAGTTGTGTGTGTGTGCTAACTCCCACTTCACTCATTCCCTTGTTACAGCTGAGGGAAGGCATATTTATACAAAGCTGTGGAAAGTCCATCACTGTGACCTGCAGTCCCATGCAGTCAGCTGGTAGCAGGTAGCTGGCTAGGTAGCAGGGTAAGGGATGAAGGACTGTGGTGGTTTGATGCCTATCCAGGGAGTCCAGCGGAGAAAATATGATGTTATATGATGAATTTATATAACAAACAATTTATCTACTTTGAAAAATTGAAATTTTAAGAAATAAAGCTCACCTGTGAGGTGAAATAATGTTTTAGTGCTTTCCTTTGGTTCTACACTTAAATATTTTCTCAACAAAAAATCTATTTCTATTAGCTGGTACCCAGCCAAAATAATATCTTTCTTTGAACAGTTTGATCTGCTTTGGAGAAAGCTCATTAATGCTGGTTTGATTTTAATTATACCAATCTTGTGTTCATTGTTGGTAAAACATTTTTATTATTTAAGTTTCAGGGGAGTTCTTCAAAAGGAGTTGTTGGATTAATCTGGACAGATTTTACGTTGAGGGCAGCTTGCCTGCAAATTTGTGTATCAGTGGCAAATGTAACCTCCCTTATGTCTGGTTCTGTAAAATGAAAACTTCAAAGTAGTTTTCTTATATTACTCAATCTTTACTCCTTTGTGTAGGCAGTGTGCTGTGATTACTTAGTTTTAGAAAAAAAGTAAACTAGTAACCTAAGTTTTTTAAATGGATTTTTAAATCCTAAAGGGAATCTTCACACCGTTTATCTTCAGTTACTATAGGGATCTACCTTAGATGCCATTCAAAAGCTCAAAGCCAGAATTTTCCTACTAAGCAGCATAAAGAGGCAGTTGCCTCTGGTCCTGAGAGTGACACGTTAGGATATTGAAATTAGCTCCCTGAGGTTCAGGGTGTAGATAGTATCAAGTACTGAAACAATTTGTAATATCTTGTTCATAGAAAGATTTTTCTTAAGGTCACCCAAGAAGCCTGTGGTATTGTGAGAAAACAAATGCCCATCTCCCAAGTCCCTAGTCCTCTAACATCTGGACAGCTCAGATTCTGTGATGTATTTCAGAAAGATTAGAAAAATAGCGTGTTGCACTCTGTGCGTTTTCTTTTCTCTGTCAACCCCCTCCCCCCGCCCCCCCATTATTCAGCTTTCTAAAAGCAGGCACTTCCACGTCATTGTGGGTGAAACTCAATGGTGTAGAGTAGAGGTTTGTTCTCTCATCCATGTTCCCACTGTGTTAACTTGGCTCAAAGTAAGCAGGAAACTATTTTCCCTAATGTGCACCAAGGGTTGAAATTTACTAATATAAAGAGCTTTGTCATGTGCTTATGTTTTATTTCAATAACTCAGAAGAACCTTCGTTTTACCTGGTGTTTTAATCTTGCAATATCAAGAGAAAATAATTTTATGTTAGTTATGAAAACTGGTTACAGTTATTAGAGGTATTTTTCCCTAAGGAAAACATATAGCATCATAGGATTTTGGAAAGCTACTTTTCTCTTCATATTCACTCCAAGTAACATGCATAGGACAGTGGTCTGTGGCAGAAGACTGCACTTGAATTAAGGGCTGTACCTGCACCAAGAGCTAAATTAATAGTTCTTTCGTCAGATGCACAAAAACTTACACATGACATCTTGCACACCTAAAAATAACTAAGTTGATAGTGTTAGTATAAAGTAATTGCAATACATACACAAAAGTGAAAGTCAGTGGAAGTCTGCAATCCACTTTAAAGCCTGTATTCCATCTCCCAGGACTATCACCTGCATTTCCATTATGTTTCCCTGTGCCACCTTTGCACATGCATTTGGAATGGTATTTGAATGGATTGAGTTTATGTGACATGATGGACACCAACGTATTCTCACAACCTTCTTATATGTAGTTGCTAAAATATCACATTGCCAAGTACCTGTCCAGACAGTTCTGCAGCCTCCTTGAGAGGACAGGATAGCCATATTTTTCAATGACTTCTTGGTGGTGCTGGCATGTTGGGGTTTGTGCTTTCTAAGTGCAAGCGTGACCATCATGCTACTTCTTGCCAGCCTATTGAAGCTGTGTCCATGTCTTCCCTGTCCTAGATGCAGCTGTAGGAAGGTTCCTTCTACAAATCTGGCCAGAGCACAGTGCCCAGCACACACCTCCAACACTGCTTTGAACTTTCCTGGACTGAGACGTTGCCACTTTTCAGTCTTTTCAGAGCTGCACACAAAGCTTTGCTCAGAAAAGCAGTGGATAATTAAATGCTAAGATGAAAGAGGAGAGGTTGTGATTCCTGCACCAACACACCAGTGCCATGTTTTCTTGCACAGGTTGGATCAGTGAGATTTCCAGGGAAGAAGCTGAATTTTGAAGCACCATAAGAATCCTAATGTGATGTAAATTATTTTCTATAAAATCCATGGCAAATATGTGTTTGGTTAAAATGTTGGAATTATGCCTGCCTACTCACTACTGAATAAATTCTTGGATAGTCTGCTTCAAACAGGTAACTAATCTTTGGATAATTTAGCTGCATGAGAGTGCTAAACTAATTCCCATTTATTCTCATTAGGTTCCTGTGCTCTCCTGCCCACTTCATCTGGGCTGGAATCCAGCTGATGAGAGCTCAGAGAAGCTGAAGGTGGAATCCAGGTCTGATGACATTTGCTAAAACTCATTTATTTTCCAGGCAGTAGCATTTATTTAATTTACATTTTAATAGGCCGTTATTTCAAATACTAATCAAGCTACCAGATAACTTCAGGTGTCTCTCATTCTGTGCACAAAAAAATGAAGAAAAATTTTTGCTGTCATTTGAGCTTGGACTCATCACAGTTTAGTAAAGCAGATAAGCATGTGCTTAACTTTATGCCTGTTTAAGATTTCATTTCAGATTAGTAATAGGATATTGGCTGAATTTTATTTTGCCAATAACTTTTCAGATTTAAGTGATATCATCCTTCTTGGTCCTCCTATCACTTACTAATTTAAAAACCTCACTAACTATTAATAAAATTGATAGGCTGAACTTTCCCCCTCTCCATGTTCTGTCTTCATGAAAATATGATTATTCAACTAAAATATTTTTTAAGACAAAATTTCCCTATGTATATTCTGCATAATAAAATTTACACTAAGATAAATTTTAGTTCTTAAAACTGACATTTGTTTTCTATGAAAATTTGATATTTTTTTTTTTACTTCACCCCACAATGTTATACTTTCAAGAAAAAAAATCTTATTAAACAATGTTGATATTGCCTTATGGCGTGAATAAAATTAATGACAAATTCTTGTTTTGCAACACCATAACCTCTGTAATTTGTATCTTAGAGATTCTCTAGGAAACAAACAGTGGGAAAAAGAGGGTAAAGCTGTCCCTGTGACACAAATGAGAACTCATACAACATAAACTGAGCTACTCTAGGTATTTGGAGAAGACAGTATAAGGGCAAGCAACTGAGTTACTTCTTGAGCCTTTTTTTTCCCCACCAGTATTAATTCTTCAGTAAGAACATTCTTAGCCTTCATTTAAATATATTTTATTTGTCAGTTTCAGAATCCACATAAGCAGGATTGATTGCGTGAAAATGAGAAAGGTTTTCTTGAGTGATTCTTTTGAATATGAAGGGAAAAAAAGAGCAAAGAGCTGCTGAATGATTCACAACAAGACACTGACAATTGAAAAGATAAAGAGAGTTGGTGAAGTTTATTGTGCCTTTTAAAATTATTTAATTCCCTCTGGACAAAGAATTATATCATCTGCAAGCTGCTTGAGCCTGATAGAGCAGCTGAAGTTCATCAGGTAACTACCAGCATGCCTGGCAGATGACTGGGTCGTATGGGAGTTATCAGTGGGAAATCAATTGTAAACAGTATAAATTACACAGAGTAAAGGGGCTATATGAGCTGGAAATTAGGATCTTCTAATATTACAGGGGTGGAGCAATACAAATCTCTGAGAAGGTGAAAAAAATTGTAACCACCTGACCATATATTTTGGACAGATGATATTGCAAGAAAAAGAAAAAGAAAAGAAGTGACCAACCTTTGGGTTTGGGCCTTTAGAGAAAGTGCTGAGCAACTTAGCACGTGATCATGCAATTTTTGTTTTCTTTTACAGAAGTATAATACTGCCAAATGTTGCACAGATTCCTGATTTCCAACATATTAATCAGCAGAATCATCATAACCACTGGTTACCAGACTCTCAGTCTCTTTACAGGAAAAGATGACTTTGTAATGTTAACAGTGATACTACCATAATAATAATAAATAATCATATGTACCCTTCCAATTTGTACTTCACAAGTCAGAGCACCTGATTTTTTACTGAAAAAACTAAAAAAGATTAATTTCCTTTATTTTTTTCAGTACAAATCAGAATTGGGAAATATTTTAATTGTGCTGTACGTTCTATTGAAAACTGGTTAAAATTCCTCTTCCCCCTCTTTTTTTTTGTGGTTTTCATTGCCAACATTTAAGTAAAGAAAATAAGTAGCACTTTATTCCCTCAGAAAAATACTATTGAATGAAATAAATTCAAATGAAAACACCCTCATAAAATTAGAGCTAACTACAAGTCCAGGTTCAGCTATTTTCAAGCAAAGATGAGGAAAGGAATAATCCCTCAGTGGAACTGCTTATCTGCATGGACTGTTCGGAAAAATGAGGGCCAAATGTATACACAATCCATAAGCTGTAATATGTATTTGCTGAATATATGTTCCTGAACATGCTATATGCACAGTTTTAGGTGTTAGGGACATCCTAGTATCAGACATGAACACATTTAAGGCATTTGTTTTTTTCTGAGACCCTGTGACAGACAAGCAGAAATATTAAACATTTCAGTCTGAGAGTTAAAGCTATATACACCCGAAAGGCCTTTCACTGCTCTGTATGTAAACCTAGAAAGAGGTTTCCAGTCCAGCACATTCACAGAACAGTTTTCCACTTGTATCCAACAGTGCTGCTAAGAAAAATGGCCAAAATGCTTGTATGTGCGCGGCAGTAAACTACATGCTTTTCTGAAACTGTCTGGAAATATCTAATAAGTGTTTGTCTTTTGGTGGCCTTAGTCTTAGAAATTTCCTCTTCAAATCTTAATTTGAATATAAATTATAAATTATTCAAAACTCTTTTCATGGAATGTGTCTAAAGTAGAACTATTGTCTGTTTATTGCTTACTTTTCTTGTCATTGTAAAGATATGCTTAGCACAGCTGAGAATTACCACAAAAAACATTGTGATTTAAGTGAGTGTGTAGAATAGGTTTCACAGCAAGCTATGGCTATCATAAAAATGATTCTCAGTTGTTAAATTTGATTCTGCCTTTTAATGTTTCCTCATAACCTGGTGCTTTAAAATAGTCTGTCTTTGGGACTTGCAACAGCTTTACTTGTTTAAATATGTTTTCATCTCTGAATTTTGGAGAGCAATCCTACATTATTTCTACAGTTCAGCAGCTAATAAAGGACTTTGTGCAAGAGAGACTCAGTTAGACCATCATATATAAAGCTGAGAATCCTTCAGAAACTCATCTAGAAGACCCAACCAAGTATGAAGAATATTGAACTGTATCTATGTCAAACTTTACTGACTAGTCAATATATGAGTTCCTTGAGTGCTGTGGCTTTCAGGAATTTTAACACGTGTATTTCAACTAGGATGAATATTCACCCTCATGTGATCTCTATTTAGTTGCATCTTTCTAGTTGCATCTATACCTATATCTATATGTATCTCTACAGCTATGCTGTACCTATTAACATCATCCTTAGAAAGGAATGCCAAGATGGATATAAAAGTTCATTAAAAGACTCAGTTTAGGCCAGCATTCAGCAAACATTTGAGGGTTTAAAGGGGTAATAATAAGGATAATCATCTCTACAACTTTTATTTACTGAAAGTAAATAAAATATTATTATATTTCATGGAGATGGAGATGTATGAGCCTACTGAGGGTGCCTGCAAAAGACATGGTATTTGAGTTACAAGAAGGTGAGCATAATCTGTGTGCTGGATTAACTCCTTTGTTCCTAATGATAGGGATAATGGACTTGCAGCTTGTAGGTCACTGTTAAAAAATGTTACAGAGAAAAAGAAACTCAAAACCCTTACAGCAACTTGTTTGGTCAGACCACATAGACTACAAGGATTATAAGAAAGCTGATGGCTTGCGAGATCTGGTTTTATGACTATTCCAAAGAATGGAAAATTGAATGTACATTTAGAATAATGCAGGCAAGTGATACCTATTTAGTATGGTCATCACGTCAGGTTAATTTTACAGTTATGTCAATCAAGAATGAGAAGGAACAAGTAAACTTAATTTTCTTGGGCTTCATTTCAGTTGCATCCCTGTTGTTCAAATGTAACAGAAACAAAATGGTGTTTTAGTGAATATTTTTTTCCACAAAACCTCTCTATTTCCCAGGGAAGTTTTCCTGACTGTGATAATTTATATCTAAGATTACATATAGTGATGATCTTCTGAGAAATTTCCCAGTATGGATTTGCTGCCTATAATGCCTAGAGGGGACTATGGTTTGATAGGGAGTTAAAGTCTGTGAAGGAGAAAATGGGCAAAGGGAGTGAAATAACAAAATTGGTCTTCCATTAGGAAAGAATTCTTCTTTTTCTTGGATAAATGTAATTTTCTTGCTTTCTAGTAAAAACATAGAAGTGTCCATAGAAATATACTGTCAAACAATGTTGTGTACTTTTTGTTGTTTTAATAAAAAGATAGCTCCCAAACCATGAAGTATTTTCTTCCAGATAACAATAGCAACCACAGAAGCACCCTTTGAATTTATGATGTTGTGCTCCAAGAGTCTAGCAAAGAGGACTGCTAGATGCAGAGCCAATGACACTCCTGAAAACTTTATTTTATGTTACTGGCATGTGTAATAACTTAGACATTTGCAGACGAGAAAGGTATGGCCATAGCAGTATTTCCATGCAAACCAAGTTTGTTAGGGATAAGTAGCATATTTTGTACACTTCTCTGTATTAGTGCTAGGTTTCAAATATTTTATCTAACTGTAATGGAAAAAAATCCTAAATAATGAAAAAAACAAGGTAGATACAAATGACATACAAAATTGATTAAAACTCTATTAGTTGGTTAAACTGGGTAATGAAAGCAGTAAAATTCACAGTCATATTCTAGTCCTTGAAGGAGATCAGCAGTTGCGAGGATCTGAGCACTCTTGCAGTTGCATGGGTCTTGAAGGAGCAAATCACCTCACAGGTTTCTATGGGGTTTGTCTGGTGCAGGCAAAACCCAGAGGGCTGATGTGACCTGCTATGCTTCATTAGCAAAGGCTGTAGCAGGCACTGTGAATCTCCCTGTGGTTATGAGCTTGCCTTAGCATTCTTTTAACCTAGTTTTTGTTCTCTGATTAAGGAGATTACATGTAATGCAGAACTACTGAGCTAAGCCCTGAGAGACCAGAATCTTTATTAAAGGAACAGATCATGATGCAAAACACATTAACTTTGTCAGTTTATACTGATGGGAAATGTTGGTGTTTTGTGAGATAAGAGATTCAGACAGCAATTAAGAGGAGCCCAGTTTTTGTCCATATTCAGTGACTGTGCATGCATAGTGGAATAAGGATGAATAATTCAGGGCCAGATTTTATCTCCTTAATTATATGATATGTACCACGGATGTAGATTGACAAACACATTTGGCAGCAGTTTTGACATAGTCACCACCTGCCTTTCACTCCCTTCTCCTATTTCTTGTCTCTGCAATGTTCCACTGTGCTATGGTAAGGGAAACAACTAATATGACCAAGAGGAAACTTCCTTTCCATAAGAAATGAAGAAACATTTTGAAGTGGATGAGTTCCAGTAAAGGTTTACAGGATCACAGGACATCTGGGGTTGGATATTACCCAAAGAGATCGAGTCCAAGCACCCTGCCAGAGCAGGGCCATGCAATCTAGCTCAGATCACAGACGAATGCATCCAGATGGGCCTTGAAAATCTCCAGAGGAGACTCCACAGCTTCTCTAGGGAGCTTGTTCCACTGCACTGTGACCCCTACAGTAAAGAAGTTCCCATTTGTGTGGAGGTGGAACCTCTTTTGCTGCAACTTACACCCATTGCTCCTTGTCCTATCACAGGGAGCAAGTGAGAAGAGCCTGTCTCCACCCCTCTTGATACTCAGCTCTCAGATATTTATAAACATTTATTAAATCCCCTCTCAGTTTTGTCTTCTCCATACTAAAAAGCTCCAGATCCCTCAGTCTCTCCTCATAAAGCATATGCTCCAGTCCCCTAATCATCCCTGTAGCCCTCTGCTGGACCCTCTCCAGCCTATCTCTGTCCCTCTTAAACTGGGGAGCCCAAAACTGAATACACTATTCAAGATGAGGTCTCACCAGGACAGAATAGCTGATCTGCTGGACATACTCTTCTTAACACACCCCAGGATCCCACTGGCCTTCTTGGCCAAAAGGGCACATTGCTGTGCCATGGATAACTTGTTATCCACCATAGAAATTCTCACAGAATAGTGCAGAAGGAAATGAGTGCATGGGAGGTTAAACTATGGGGATGCGCAGGATGTATGAGTATAACCTAATTGCAAATGAGTGAGTATCATATTGTGGATCTTATCACTGCTAAGCAATATCTAAATGGTGGTTGTCAAATGAACGGGGCCGAACCTTTTTCAGTGTAGCCCAGAGATGGGAGAGAAGAGGCAGTGCGCATCAGCTGGAACACAGAAAGTTCCACTTGAACTAAAGGTACATATTTTGATCCTTTCACTTCTACCATTTTTCACCTTTAGGGACATCCTGATCAAAACTTTTCATGTATTTAACAGCTGTCCATTAACTCTTCTACCTCAATGGCTTTATCAATCAAGCTTTATCCATGGCTTAATCACTTGTTTTAATTGTGTGATTATTTTATAAAATCATAGGATGATTTGTGTTGGAAGGGACATTAAAGATTACACACGTTAAAGGCCACACTTTCCACTCAACCAGGTTGCACAAAAACTCATCCAGTCTGACCTTGAACAATTCCAGGGAGGGAGCATCCACAACTTCTCTGAGCAGCCTGTTTCAGTCCCTCACCACCCTTACGGTAAGGAATATCTTCCTAATATCTAATCTAAATCTCATTTCATTAGCTGTCTCCTAGCTCCTGTTGTATGAGAAATAAAACATAGCTATTTCCCTGTTCAACAGCTCTATTCCATTAATGTTTTTATAGGTCTTTATTGCATTACTCTCTCAGTCATTTTTACTTAGGACAGGGGTTCCTAATTTTGTTGTCTAACTTCTATATAGATACTGCTTCACGTCTCTAATCATTACCTCTCTTCTCTGAATTGCTTTTAATTCTGTTATATTTTTATTGAGATGAGATGATGAGAATTGCTCTTAAAATTCTTTCGAGTTAAGGTACCCTCTATTGCTGTCCTCATAATCAGTAATACTTTTCTGATTTGATGCCTAAGCAATGAGCAGATATTTTCATAGCAGTGTCTCCAGTGATTTCAACATCCTTTTTGGAGCTAATTTAGCACTTATCCATTTCTGTGTATTAGTGTGTTATTTTCAAGAGCTTTGATTTGCATATATTAATATTGCATTTTGTCTGATATTTTAGTAGTCAGTCACACAATCTTGTGCAATCCTTCTGCAATATTTCACAAGGAAATAGTTTTATGCTGGAAAGCTTTGCCCCTCACTATGCACTTTCATTCCCTATCATACATGGATGAGTAGAACAACCCAAATGACTTGGGAAGCTACCATTCCTCCAAGGACTCTTTGCTTATCTCTATCTTTTCCTTCTATCCTCTTGCACAGCCATCACCTTGCGGCGTGACCTGCTCTTGCATCCCATGGCAGCTTCTTTTCCTACCAGCTTGTTTTGCTCATGTCAAAGTGTTTTTAGAAAATTCAGATGCCCCATTCTACCCTCTGGACCATATCCTTTTTCGTGACTGACAAATATGCAAGCACTCCTGATGCATGACATCCATTTGTCATTTAGATTCATTCTCATGTTATCACATTTATTCACATATCTACAAACTCTGTTCTTTGTGTAGTTTCAACTTTGCTCTATGACCCAGTCTGGTTTACTGGGATGTAGCTTTTTGATTCCGCATAAATTTATTTCTACAATTTAGATCACATTTTCTGACACTCCATTGGTACTATAGCTGATTTAAACACAAGGCAACATACCACAGATTTTTAATTTTATTTCCTTTAAGAGCTCTTGCATGGGTAGCATCTGGTCTCACATATTTGTTACTATTTATTTTACCACCTCTTTCCAAACCTTTTCAACTGACACTTGAGTTTGAAATAGTTACTCTGACTCATACCCACCACAGAAAGTTGCAGGTGTGGGATAGAGCCTTAAATATAATGTTATTTCTTTTTATATCTCTTTTCCACATTAAAAATAAATGACAAATCAATCACTTATCTGAGCACTTTCAAGAGAGTCTATATTTGAGCCTGAACATTTTTGTCAATGTTTTTCCAGGAAGAAGATAGCTATCAAGAAGATAGCTATGCACAGCTTTTCCTTATTGCATTTTAACTAGGTTCTTGTTGTTCCCTTACTCTCCTTCTTCTTGTATATGAAATGCTTTCTTCTGTTTAAGAAATTGTACATGATAGGATCTGAGGGTCAAACTTTCTGAAGTGCCTTTCATGGGCTTACTTGAGTACTATCAGTAGGTTCAAAGCTGAAGCCTAAAGGTGGTCAAAGTCCCATCTTCACCTGTGTTTTTCCAAGCAGGATTTCAAAGCTTCCAGTGCTTTTTAGATCCTAGTAAGCCTAATAAAACCTTGAAACCTGAGGACTTCATATTAACCTTTCCAACACTAAACAGGTGAACCAGGACAAGGTCCTTGGATTTGTTCAAACAAAATGAGAGAAGTACAATGTGAGAAAAACTCCAACACATAAAAATTGAGAACATAGGAAAAAAGAGCTCAGGAGGAAGCTGATACATAGTAGAGACAGAAAGATATTCAGATGCTGTACCATATGCTCAACTATACAACGTAGCTAATGATCTCAGGTCAGTCATACAGAACAAACCTTTGGCTTACTGGTCTGAATTATCAGGACTAATGTTATGCTGACTACGTTAATTAGATATTTGACTGTATCAATTTCTTCAAAAGAAACCACCAAACTACCTCCAGATTGACAAATCCATCCAGAAGGTCTTCTAGTGCTAGAAAGCTTCTTTGTGAGCTGAACAATAGGTACAGCCCATTCAAAACATGGCTTTGTCAGTTTTTGCAGTCCTGGAAAGCACTTGGGACACTCATGTTCTCAGCATCTCGTGATGCTCTGTTCAAAGAGGCCCATCCAAAGACACTTGATCATTTGCAGGAGCATCTTGCCTGTGGACTCGTTTTGCCATGCTTAACTTTCCAACACTTAATGTTTTCCTGTCCCTCAGTTACAGTTCCCTGTTGTTTCTTATTGTGTCCTCTGACCATGAAAAAGGCACTGGATTTGTGGATCTGGTGCAATGAGTTTCTGTTGTTTAGGGAAGCTTTCAGTTGCAACCACAGTTGGAGTAAACGATTCATTTCAATAGCACTGCTTGGTGTTCTGAGCATGACTGGAGTGAAAAATTCAATCCTCAGCTAGGAATAGAAAATAGTCAGATGCCCCTCATGAATTTTAAACTGCTTTTATTTCTAGCATCAGTACTAGCCAGAAAAAAACCCTAAATTTAAAAATACTGTAATTCCTACTAGGTCCAGGATGAGAAATAAGAAGGCTTCACTCCTCAGAAGTCTATTTGACAGGGTCAAGAGTTTGATGTGTCAGGGATCTGGAAAATCTTTCAGGCTTGATGCTCCTTCTACAAAACAGCTTTCACTTGAAAATGTCTTCAACGTGGGAAGTCAGAAGTGGAAGAAGAGTGCAAAATCAGAGTAGTGAACCCATGCTGAATGACTAAGAGATGAATTTGAATGCTTATTTCCAGTGAAATATATTCTTCTCCAAAAGCAGTCATATTAATTCCCATTGAGTTGATCACTGAATAGGATTCTGTAGTAGAAGCTGATTATGTGCTGTGGAAAACTTCAAAACAGAAATTTTCTATTTCTGTTTTGCTTGAGTTTTATTTTAAACCCACCTATGTTATTATTATTCTTGTCGGCTTGTTTATTTTGGATACTACAGAGTCCTTCCCAAATCTCTTGTGTTTTGCATCTTTGCTGCAGTGTGAATAAAGTTTATTGCTAGTACAATATTAGCTTTTCTAATCAGAAACTGATGTTATTACCTAATAGTTATTACTCTGCATTACTAAGCAGGTGTTGGAAATAATGGGCTGATAAAACTGCTATTAATTTAAACAAGTTGACAGTTGCAAGCTTTGGCTGCTAAGATCAGGAGAGACATAAAAAAAAAGGAGAATAATTTGAGTAGTAAAGGTAATCAAAACCTTCTAAACTCAGGGGATAACATCTTGGTGTGATACCCTTCCTCAGCCTGATAGCTGTGTACTCACACAGGTACAGAGTATGCTCCAGTCTGGAGTCCAGAGACTCTGACCAGGCTTCAGACATACAAAAAGAGAGACTGTGTCAATGTCATTCTAAATCCGAGCAAATATGTTTCATGTCTTCACAAAAGGTATTTTAGCTTTTAGCACTAATGTAGTCCTGAGACTGTGGGTCATCTGGAAATGTGGACAGAATAGGGTTACATCTGCAGATTTCCATAGAGAGGGAAGTGCACTGCTGCTGGGTGGGAATGAAAAGATTGTGGTTCTGTATGTTTATCAATGGACTGGAGAAGGTTCTCTCCTCCTTTACTATGTGAAAGTCTAAACCTTTCTTTCTGCTGATAGAAGAGGAAAATAGGAGCTCATTTTATTCTAAATTATGCCTTTTTCTGTTAAAAAAAAAGCACAACAAAACCAACCAAACAGACCCCACAGAAACAAACCCCAAACCAAAACACCTCAAGAAAACAAAACCAAACCCAGAACAAAACAACAAAAACCATTTTTCACTCACCTTCATTATTCATTTATGGTGCTTGCAGTTCTGAGATGGAAACAATGATCAAAACTTTCTTAGTATCATTGTTTAGACTGGAAAGAACCCTTTAAGATTGTGAAGTCCAATTATTAACACAACACTGTCAAGTTCACCACTAGATCATGCCCCTAAGCATAACATCTACATGGCTTTTAAGTATCTCCAGGGATGATAAGAAAAGCACTTCCCTTAGCAGCTTGTTCTAGAGTTTGGTAACCCTTTCAGTGAGGAATTTTTTCCTAATTCCCAGTATAAACCTACCCTGTCACAATATGAGGCATCTTGTTCAGTACTTGTTCCTCGAGAAAAGATAGCAACACCCACGTCACTACAACCTCCTTTCAGGTAATCGTAGAGAATGATAGGGTCTCCCTTGTGCCTCCCTTTCTCTCCAGGTTAAATAATAACGGTTCCTTCAGATTCTCCTTATAGGACTTATTCACTAGACCCTTTAATACCCTGCAAGGTAACATTCTTTGATCATCTATTTTGTTGAAAATAAGTATCTTAATATAATGTAATGGAATAAGCTCAAATAATCACCAGATATCATTTCAGTGCATGCCTGTCTACTCTTGGTCAAATATTAGAAAGCAGATAGGTTCCAAATAAGAGAAAATTTAATAAACATGTTTAAGGTGTTCAGATGCAGCAGCAAGGAGGACAAGAGGACATCAGCAAGGAGGACAAGAGGACATCTATTGGTATTTGAAAATAGAAGAGTGCAGAGCAGAGCAGTGTCTTTTGGAGATGAAAAGGTACATTACCAAGGATGTACTGATGTTTCAGTCTAAGTATAACCATATAATGAAGACAATTTATAGAACATACTCTCTCTTTTTTTTTTTTTTTTTTGTTATGCAGATAATCCTAATTATACCATGTAGGACAGGGGGAGCAAGAACAGGGGAAAGAAAACAGTATTTTAAATAAATTATATTTAATCTTTGAAATCTCACATTGAGAGGTTTTCATTTTACTGTGATTTTATAATTTTTATAAACTCATTTACTGCAGCTTTTGAGCATTCTTGGAATCTTGACTAAAAAAAAATCCTTCTAATTATAACACTAAATTTGATTTCACAGTGTATTTTTTTTTTTAACAAGCTGATGGAATAAATGGAAATGCCACACAAAGAACTGAAACTTACACTTAGAAATAATTTATGTAAAAAAATGTTTCTCATTGTGCTTGATTGGCATACACAATGACTTACAGGTGATGGTAACTTTTATTCATTAGAGACTATCAAGATGCCAGGGTTGTAGGGCATTGTCTGTGAAAATGGTATCGATTTACTTCCTCGTCAGCGGTGTTTTCACCCAAATATAATGGACTAGGTACAAGGAGAACCCTGAAGTAGTTATTGTAGTATTAGTGTAGATGAGTTGTCTAAATCGAAGATAGTAACCTGAAGAAAATATTACTGAGATGTTACCTAACACTGAAAATACCTAGATTCACCACCTAAAAAAACCCACCAGATTATTTATTTCCAGTGTTATTTTCTTCCAGAATTGCTAATATCTGAGCAATTATCTGTTCCATTCCTAGTATTTTTTAAAGGATAAACCAACTCCATCAAGAATAGTATTAAATCCAGCCCTGTAATGCCTCACATCCTGTTGGTTGCTGTGAATAATGCAGAGGAACAGAGGTTTGATCTCATCCTCAGGCAAGTACAACAGGGAACCCACTAACTGTTGGTTTTTGCACAAGACCAAATCTGGTTGGCAAGTTAGGAGAATATTTTCAGCCTCAGTGTCCCGGTAGGGGTGTGACAAACACCCTAGAATTGGTCCAATCCCTGGGCTCTCTCCTCCCCCTACTTTCCAAGGTCCAGTAGGGGTTGAGGGGCGGGGGCACCCCACGTGGCCCCGGGACCCAGAGAGACGTCGGGCGGCACATATGCGTGGAGTTTTTTGAATCAATTGGTCAGCTAGAGAATGCTGAATACCTATTGGACAGTTTCACGCGCCCCCCATAGGGTATTTAGGCGGGGATCAGCAGCCGTTAGGTGGCTCTTCCTCACTCTCCTCGCTCTTCGTTGTCTCCCTGCCGTGGCTGTGAAGAGCCCAGCCACGTGCAAAGCAGCAGGCAGCGAAGCATAGCAGCCTTCAGAGAAGCGGCAAGATTAATCCCCTTCTCTCTCTCTCTTTCTCCTCCTCTCTGGGCTAAGTCGGTCTTTTCCCTTCTTCCCCTCTGGTTCGGGAAGGAGCGTGGTTTTCCCCTCGCACCCTGCAGGCATTTATAGGTGCGGCTGGGGTCTGTTTTATATGTAGCCTCTCTGTTTTCTAAGTTCTGACTGTTAAATTGTTGCACCTGGCATTTTGAGCGACTCGTGCGTTTGTTTCTGCCGACCGGAACCCAAAAGAACCTCGGGGGGCGGTGTCGGGGGGCACTAGGACCCTCCCTCCATGGGATATCGAACCTAATTAAGCGATATCTCGTGACACTCAGATAGGAGTCAATAGGAGGTGCCCGATCTGAGACTTTCATTCACTACTTTGACACCAGCACTACTGATACTACTGGCAGGTCCCTGCTGCATGACACAAAGCACTCTAAGGACAGGACAACAGTATCCAGGCTCACATGGAGCCAGATCATGCCTTTATGAGACTGCATGAGATAAACATCTTTTGAGAAGGATAACCCATGCAAGACACCCAGACTTCTATATTCTTTAAGCTGCTGAGGGACAAACAGGGCTTCAGTAATTTATGTGACCTACTCAGCATCAAATTAACAGATCAGCAGCTTCTATTTCTCAGAGCTGGAAGTTTGCTACCAGAGAAAGCAAAGCACCATTGTGCTAGATCAAAACTGTCAAGAAAAGGTTGATTTTACAGCCCCTTTACCCCTGGCAGTGATTCTTGCTGTCTACTGTCTCCTTTAGAAAAGGACAAAGATGTGTTTTGGATCAATTTAACTGCTTTTCTAAGGAGCAGTTGATTTCCTCAAGATGTGTTATTCTGTAAGATCTCTATTTGTTTTTTAAAAATGCATAGTCCTGCTTTACCTTCGGCAGATCACATCAGTACTACTAGGCTTAGTGAATTATTTCATTAAAGGAACCTGAAGGTACACAAGTCCATGGAACCTGACGAGATACATGACAGGTCTTGGTGCCTAGTTTTTAAATCTGCTCCCACAATAAACTTGCAGAGGACATGGAGTCAGACAGCATCTCAGTTCCAGATTCTTTGCTTAGCAAACAAACAGCTGCACACTCTTTAGCTGTTTAAACAAGACAGTTTCATTTCAAATGCATGTACAATTGCAATTAAAGTCAAGGAGAGTGGGACATGTCTAAAATGAAGTTTTTTCCTTCCCTTTGGCCTTCTGATCAACACACCAATAGAATGAAAGTTTTTTGTTTTTTTAAAATTATTTTTAAGGAAGTACAGTGTTTGAAAGTATTTCAAAGGGAATAGTTAATAATGAATGAAGAGATAGGATTGAAAACAGGAGGTATGAGAGAAAGTAAGGAAATATAACTGGGCAAATCTGTTAGAGCTTTATTGGAGAGTGTAGAATGAAGGGTGCTGATAACTGGACAAATCTGTTAGAGCTTTATTGGAGAGTGCAGAGTGAAGGGTGCTGCAAACATCCTCCCATTAGGTATTTATGTTTCGGTCATACCATACAGGCATCAATGTTGCTCTGTCTAACTGTGCTTGGAATACAGTGTGCTGGTTTGAGGCTATTTGGAATATTTTAATAAGAGACATTAGATTACAGGTTGAGAAAGGAAAACATTGGTGATGTCTATTTCCCTCATAGGTTTGCTGACAGACACAAAAGTAAGAACACAAACAAAGATGAGAGAGAGCCGCTTGGGTCTGAGCTCTGGCTGTTGGTCTCTTCCTTTCCTTGCCTTCTGGCTGAATCTGTGTAAACCAAATAATAAATTCCTGCTTCTAACCTGCCCTGTCTGGTCTTCCCTGCTTTCCTGGCACGTAAGACAGATCCAGGGATAAGATTGGTGGAAGGGGGGAGGTGGAAGGTTGGTTGGGAACCCGTCTTGGGGACTCTGATCTCTGGGAGGCATGTGGTGTTTCTGTTGTTACCTTTTTACTGTATAGTATATAGCTGTAAATATTAATAATATATTGTAAATATCTGCTTGTATATTGTGCTATCTGTAAATATAAAGCTTAAGTCATTAACTTCCAGCCGTCTGAGTCTAGTCTGGATGATTTTAAAAAGTGTGTGTGTGGGGGCAGAAAGCTTCTCAACTGCCGCACACAGGAAGCATTCTTCTCCTCTTCACTCTTACAACACTGTGGTCTCTTGATATTTCTCCTCTCCAGTGGACCTTTTAATGTATTTCAATCATTTTGAAATTCTTCCAGGTGAAGTGTAGAGTAGCACTGTACTCTAGGAAAAATGCAGAATTGTAATAGGAAGGACTTTATGCAATCTTTCCCCATTTTTCAAAGTAAGACATTCATGTCACTGTTCATGTGTCTCTGATTTGTTCTTAAATTCCTCCAGAGCTTCTCTGGACAATCTAGTTAAGGATTTCACTAATCTTTCTAATGATACTTTATTTAATATCTAGTCTAGATATAGCTGCAGTTTTAAGTTCCTCTTTAATCAATCCCTCCTGTGAGATGGTTGCACCCATCCTACGAACCATGGGTATGAAAATGAAATTATTCTTATCATAGTCCTTTCAGCTCATTAGAGATTTATTGGTGCCCTCTTTCTGGTTTCTTTAAGGATCTCATAAATGTTCTCCACATTTTTCTTGACAGAATGCTCTGAAAAGTTGTCACAGTATTCCAGTGAATCTACACCAGCACTGTGTGGGAACATTATTCCATGTGATTTTCTGGTTACAATGTAGCATCTCATACTATAATCTTTGGGGGTTTGTAAAAGCTTGGTTTTGTTGATTTATGATCAGTTTGCCCCAGCTGCCAGAGCTTTTTAAATATGCTCCATTATTAACAGCCTAAACACTTGAAAACAGACCCCGGCCATTAAAATTATTGTGGAATAATAATATGGGGAACTTCTGGAATAAATATATGCTTAATTTTAATTTGCTGTTGGATTTCTTAAAATTAATGTAATATCTGATGTTCATCAGAGGCAATGCATTCTATTATTTTTTTAAAGTCTGCTGAAATTATTGAAGATCATCACCATTCTCAGAAGATGAGGGCTTATAAGACAGCACATAAAAAAATCTTATAACTAACAATAAAATTGTGAAATTCAATAGCGCCCAGCTTCAGGAGAACACCAACAAGAATGGAGTACTAAAATCACCTCAGAGTGGCTTGACAAAGCACTAAATTAGTGAAAATTGATCATGATTTTATCTTGGGATTTCAAAATTGAGTTTTCAGTTCCCTTTTTTTTTTTTTTACTGTGACCTTGGCTGTGTGGTTGACTTTCTAAAATTACTTCCCTTAGTGTGATCTGAAATAGTTTGGAGCTAGGCAGTCCCCTACTGTGAATTTACAGTGTCTCATGCCATTGACCCCAATCTTATATTGCGATATTAAAAACTGAAGGGACATAAGTGGATATTGAAAAATGGTGATCATAACCTGTGTTGATTATCAGAGGAATAATAAAAAATGGGTTGTGGATTGAGAAGGAAATATACAATTTGTGGAGTGATGAGAGTGATACTGATGGAAAAACTTCGGGAAAGAATTTGAAATACTGTAATAGGAAGATGTAGCAAAGGAGAAGAGAAGAAAATAATGCACCTCCTTCATTAGTCAGTAGAAATTTCATGAAACTCCCCCTGCTCCCTCCACTCAGTCATGCACAGTGTAGTTCGTATGGATCTGGGACAAGAGGATGTGCCTGTATTTTAGCAAACACATTTTGTTCGTCTGAGGAGCTGTCCAGTCAGTCTTTTACTGCAGGATGAAGTTTTTTACTTCAATAGCCTTTCTAACTCCAGAGAAACAGCCCAGGTAAGGTCTACTGGGCAGGGGAAAATCAGATGGGCTGTAATGTAAATGAAAGAGAGGAAATGAAAGTTTTGAAAGCAGAAGGCAAATTCCAAATTTGTTTCACTCTAGTCTTGAGGCTTGAAGAGAGCAGCATTTGAATTGGAAATGAAATAATGATAATATGGGGTGCATGTGAGGGACTCTTGGCTCAAAATATGTTTATCATCTTTTGGAATAGATGTGGGTACTCACACTGTCAAATAATGTGTGCTGCATGGGAAGATTAAATTTATGAATTACTGAGCTTTGATTTTCAGACCTGGGCCAATGTCACTGTTCTGCCTTGCAGTCCTCAATGCTCCCAGTTGCATTGGGTCTCTGGTGTCAAATGTATTCATTATTGCCTCTGCAATGTAATTTATACTTACTAATCTGATACAGACTGATCTTCAAAGACAACAGAAGATAATTAATGAGCCCAGTGAGTCCCTGGGGCACCTTCATAAGGGTGCTTTTATATACCAGGGTTCTGCACAGCATTAGGGGTGATGCTGATATCCACTAAGTAATGAGGATGAAGACAAATAGTAATCAAACAGCTGAGAGGTGCACCATTCCCCATGCATCCTTAGAATAAGCTTAGTGATAGTAACCATTTTCACAGACAGGTGAGTACTTTTGAAATTCTTAGAAAGAGACATTAAAGGGAAACTGAGTTCAGGAGACTGCACAGCTCTATGTGGCAGCACAAACCCAGACTATAGTTCTAGTCAATGACGTGGCTTATTCCTGAAGTTGCACTTTCTTGGATACTTTGAATGAGAATGATGTTTCTAACAGCAATCTAACAAATCCCACCTAAATCATAGTTTAAGGATTTAGCACCTGTGTTTAGGAAAGTAAATCTCTCTATATATGAGATAGGCTAAGGTGTGAAGGCATCTGGATCAAGCCCAAAACACTACTAAAGGGAAAAAGAATCAGTGGTAAGAAGCTCTTTAAGCAGTATAGATAGTAACACATAATGAGGAAGGTGAATAAAATGTTAATTCAACCAAGATTAAATAGATTTATTAGCAGAATGAAGTAGATTTGAGAGCTTTGAGACTTCTTAAGGAAACCCTGAGACTCTCTAGATGGTTTTGAAATGGCCTCTTCTGAACCGGATTTTCAATGAGAATGTAATGAGTGTAATTCACTGCTGTTTTCACGGTCCCAATACACCATGCTGTGGTTTGGTGAGGTGTCACAAGTATGGATGATATGGAAGATACCAAAGTAATACCTTTACCGTATGGGAAGGTCTATGGGCATTTTCTGTACAGCTGAGAAAAGCTCTTGGGAGAAACACTCTTTAGCTATTACTTGCATCTTACTTCCATTGTCATTAAATTGTTCTTTGTTTTTTGATAATGGGAGATGCTGTGGGACAGCAAAAGTTAAGTCGATATACATGCTGTCTTTGAAACTGTGTCGATATAGCAGTGTACTACTAATCATTATACCACTGGTTGTAGTGATAGTGTGGAAATCAGAGCCATGAAACTCCTCCAAACATCTCAAGTGGCCTACATTGCCTTGTACAGAAGACTGCTATTGCCTGGGTCAAAAGCGACAGAAACTGAGGCTGCGTAAAGAATTGTTTTAGTTGGAAGACCCTTCAGAAAAGATTGTTTATTTGAATTGAAATGGAAAATGTAAATAGCCAAGAGAGGGAATAATTCATGAGAAATTCATGTGGTAAGTAGACCATGTAACTGAAGGATATTCACTCAGAAAGAAAGATGATGGAAAATGGAGAAAATGGATAGAGGGTTTTGGAACACGAAATACCTTCTTTTCCTTTCCACCCCTCTTCCATTTTGTTTGACATCTCTGACAATCTTTTCTTTTTGTCTTTTCTTTCCTCTATGCCCCCTACTATCTCTCCTCCAGATGAAGGTATTTGAGACCAGTCCAAGAGAAAGTATCAGTGACAGAGAAAATTTTATGAAGGAAAAAAAGATATGATGGAAGTTATTATGAAAGGTCAGGGAAATAGACCATAATACCAGAGGGTGACGAAATTCACGAAGGAAAAGTCAGTTGGAGGTTATAATATGATAGAAGAAAATGAATGAGGTAAAAAGAGAAATACAAGTGAAGATTTATGATGGATGAAGTTAATATCCATAAGGCACAGTGCATATGGCAGGTAGCACAAATACCATGCAAGACTTTTTCTCTTAGCTGCCACCTGGACAGGTGAGAATATTAGTAGGTAATATTAAGAATATTACAATTTATAGGACAGAATAATCTGGGTTATCAAACATTAAATTATATATCTGACCTCAAAACATTGCCTGTTTCTTTCATGGTATTAATGGAGTTTTGCAGTAACTGAACAATATCCTATATAAGTAAAATTACCAGGGTGGAATAAGAAATAATCTTGTTTTAAATTTGCTTGTAAAATGTTGCATTTAAGCAAACAAAACAAACTACGCAGCAATGATATTCCTGTCTTGCGAGACTGTACAGAGTTAAAAATAAAAAAGCAACCCTTCCTTTAAAGACTCTGAAAAATCAGAATCCTAAAAATATCAATAAGCAGATTATTCAAAGGAACATGAAACCAAACTCAAAAGAGTGGAAATGGTTTGATAATATGTAGCATTTTGACACTTTATTTAATTTAAAAATAAATTTCAGAACAAAAATATGTTGATAATGTTTACAAAACACCCAGTGCTTTGAAAACACTGAGAGGATCAAGATGGGCAACTCCTGAATTTACTCAGCCATTCAAATTGATCAGTCTACTCCTCTTCTTTGCTGACCAGTTCACAGTTCTAAGCTGATGGCTCCAAGTTTTCTATTCACATAATCTTTTCCATTTAGCTGCAGCCACCTCCAAGGAGGAGAGAAGGCTGAGACATATATTTCTGCATTGCTCTCAGTCCTTAAAAAAATTATCTTGAATTTTTCATTCAAGAAAAATTCTTCTGAAGACTTCCAGTGAGTGTCTTCATCTCTGGTGCTCTCAGGGCTGGGAAGTCTTTGTTCTGTGGCCCATGGCAGACCTGATCTCTTCTACTTCTCACTATCCTACCAATTCTGGCTGCCTAATATTCTTACACAGTAATTTGCATACTTTTCTGCCAGTCAGACATCTGACCCTTTTCCTTAATTTCTTGTTAACCTGCTTTCATTGGGAAAACCTCTGGAGTGGGGTGCACACAGTTACACTTGCAGAAAACCCGTATTGTCAGGGATCTGGGTATAATTCTTCTACGCAAAGAAGCAGTTTACAGCAGAAGAGCCTTTCCCATTTGAGTAGTTTCTGTGCTCTGTGGTAGAGATGTCAGCAAAACTCCAGGCTTTTGTGTTTATTGAATATCTAACACAATGTAGCCGGAGTCTTTACTGTGGAATTTAGGTGCTGCTTTAATATTGCCGGTTACAAAAGGGAGTAAGAAACAGGTAAAATAACACATGGCAATTTGCTGAAGTAGATTTCTAAAGTCCTTTTATGTTACCTGTACTAACATCCTCCATATTTATTACTAACCTTTTCCACTAAGCTCTGCAATCATTAGTCTGTCTAGCTGGTATTTATAATGGTGGGACAGACTCTGGTGCACTGAATGCATTATAACTTTCAGAGACTCTTCTAACCAACAGCTAAACATGAGCAGTAAAAGCTGACCAAGCACATGAAAGGTTCCTATAATTGCTATAATTATGTAGAAGCTTTAGAATAAAACACTATTCCTCCCTGCCCCCCATTTAGCTTTGAAAATTCATTGTCAAGGAAAATGAAAGGGAATTGTTCAATAGCAGGGTCATACTCTTCAGACTTTGATGCTTTTAATTGGAAATTAAAGCCATAGTGATTACAAAGTGGATACAGTACCTAATTATAACGTTGATTCTTGTGGTAATATATAATAATAATGTACTTCATTTATAGAACTTCTTTTGTGGTATAGGACTACAGAAGCTGGGGAAACAGCCTGGTTATAACTCTTAAAAAGTTACTGCTGGAATAAAGCTAAAGCCGATAAAACTGAAATCCTATCATGGCAATGAAATAAAAGTCTTCTTAAGATGTGGGAGAGAGGAAGGAACCTTTAAGAACCTTTTATAACCACAGAGTGTGGAAAGTCACAAAGAAAGGTGCTTGTAGAAGAGGAATATAAAGACATCCTGCTCTGTGGGAAGTAGCTCCTGGGGAAAACAGCCCCTTGCCTTTCAGCCTCAGGAGGCACACTGGGATGTGAGTAGCCTTCAATTCATTGCCATACATGGAACCTAAGTCCATTTTCCACTTCCTGTTGGCTGATCAAACTAGAAACACATCTTTGCACTGATTTTTTTTTTTGTTGTTGTTTTTGTTTTTCATTGGGAAAATATCCAGCACACAACCTGAACTATGTAATGTCCTATTCTGCTTACACAGCAAGAATCTAGGGCAAGAGTGGCAGATTTTTGGTATTTTAGTGCCTTTGCTGGTAAAAAACATGGCAAGGAGCCTTCAAGGATCTGAAAATGCCCAAGGGAATGGGTTGTCCACTACCTAGTGAAACCAGCTGAAATTAGTTTCTTAAGTTCTGTCTATGTCTTAATAAGAAATTGACAAGTCCAGTTATAGACTTAGATAACAAGGCAGTATTGAAAATCTGTTCCTAGTGTGTTCATATTACATCTATGAAACAATTAAATATAGTTAAATTACACAGAAATGGCAAAATTTTCATCTCAGAGAGGTCAGTATCAATTTAAGTTTCAGAGCTGTTTTCAGTTTATGTAGGCAAGAGAGAAACCAGAATTTTACCTATATTATAAATACATATATAAAACAAATAAAGCTAATTGCATACAAGGAGAAGAAATGTAATAAGAAATAGCTATTAAGAAAAGGATAGTAATAAATATATGCAGAATCCTGTAGACAGGAGGCTTCTGAAGCATACAGAAAAATATGCGAATCACAGAATCAGAAGGAAGAAGAAAGAACAGACTACTGAGACAGCAGGCATTATTCACAGTGCTTAGGACCCAGTAGCTCCTGGGCTATGATGTTATGCAAAAAGTAAATTTAGCAGTTACATTTTAAAAAAACAGCATAAAAGTGTAGAATTGATTTCCCTGGTACCATTGTCAGTGGTAGCATCACAAAACTACACCAAACTGGGAGGGATTTTGAATACATGCACCCAGGAAAGTAACAGCTTTGGTTTAGTGTGTAATCTTTGCACATTTGCCTGCTCCTCTTTTCTAAGCAGTGATGTGTGGTTGACCTTATGATGCTCCATCTTCAAACCAGACAGAGAAATCCCAGAAATTTCACTGCTTTGGGAAACTCTTTTAGCCATAGAGAAGTGCAGTAGCAACACGTCAACAAGATGGTTGTGAGGAATATAATGAAGTATCATGACTAATGATGCAAAGCATTTCTGTGGCCACAAGGCCATCTTTTAGAACATTATTACCTACTCTGTGCTATTCTATTCTATTCGTTTCTTACATTGGCAGCTGTCAACTTTGCATCAGGGTCCTAGTGATTTCCATGACAGATAACCCGTGCAACATCAAGAGGCTTGTTTTTTATGCTGTCTTTAATGCATTCTTGCAAATTTTATTCTGTCTAGTAGTATATTTGTTAGCTTTATCCTGCAATCATTCAGTAGGTAATTATTACCCTAGAACAATGAAAACTCATCCAGTGACACGCAGAAGTCTGCTGATTGGTAACAGAGAGTTCCGTTAGCATTTATTGTGCTTATCTGAAGGTGCCTATTGAGCCTTGGTGCTTTTTTGATGCCTTGCAATTATAATGGCATGAGAGAGAACAGAAATATCCCTCCTCTGGACTTTTTTTTTTTTTTTTTTTTTTTTTTTTTTTTTTTTTTTAAATTTTTNTCTCTTTGGTTTTTTTTTTTTTTTTTTTTTTTTTTTTTTTTTTTTGGTTAAAAGTCTTTAATAGAATAGATATTGATTACAGCTTTTGCCAGCTTTCAGAAGGAACTATTTATTGCTCTGTGAGTTGAGTGATCTCACTTGACCTGCCAAGTGAAAACCTTTCATGTAGTCAATAGAGTATATCTAATGTCTCTGGTTTGAGTTCTCTGTCAATTCTACAATTGTTTTACAGCTGAAAATTCCCACCCTGTATTGTTTAACCCAGTGTATTCTGGTACTATTTCAGCCTTTTTTCCTAAATTGTAGTGGTACTTTGCTTGCAGGACAAAAACCTGTGACATTTGGTGTTAATGACAAGTGAGAAAGTTCTGCTTGCATTTTTTCTCCATTTCCTGCTTTCCTGAGCAGACCTGCAAGACTTTAAAAAATTTATGATGCTCAATCATTATTTTGTCTGGTCATTTTGTACCAGTGTTCTGCCTACAGGACATCTCATCCTGACGCTAATGTTCCTTTTCTTAGAGTAGTTTCTTTCAGAGGAATTTAACTTGGACACTGTGATAGCTGCCTAGATCTAATTCAGATTTATTTCCATAATTTGAAGACAGACACACCACTTTACTTATTACACAGTTCTTCAGATCTGCATGCCCTTGGTATATACAGCCAGAATCTGCATGGGTGAGACTGGCATCCTTCTTGACTATTATTTTAAATGACAAATTTAAGTGTTTCAGCCTTCCTCCTTCTCCAGCAAATTAAAACAAATAATTCAATCTACATTTACCAAAGAAAAGGTGCAGAGGTAGCTTGATTGCAGCCTGTAAGAAAGCAGAGAAATCTTGAATTGGTCAGAGAAGGGCATTGAGTTGAAAAGGAAAAAAAAAAATCAGGAGAAAAAGTGAGGTGCACATTTTTCACAGTCATGTTGATGACTACTGGTGGGAATCCCTCACCAGCAAAATTAGTGAACTCTCCATATATGACTTATTAAAATAAATAAACTTTTAAAAAAAGTCCACCATAAAATATTTCACATATAGATACAGAGCGAGGATTACTGCAAATCCCATGCCTTGAGTTTCTCAGGAGACAAAATCACGTAAGTTAATGTCTTTGAAGGATAAAGAGCCTTTCATCAGTTTTCAGCATTATAACCTGCTGTAGCCTACTGTAAATCTTATCTGGTCCAGAGATGTCGTATCTCAATTAGTCATTTCCTTTTGGAGCAATGGTTATGATTTGCAGTGAACGCCTTGAATCATAGACTTTAGAGATTGGAAGAGACCTCAGAGATCGAGTCCAATCTCCCTGCCAAGGCAGAAATGCCACTGTTGTGCACTAATTCTATTTGCAGAAGTATTTTGGTGCATGAAAATTTAATTCCCTTCAAAGGAAACTAGTCCTGTATCTCTTCTTCAGGTACCACCTCATGTACTCCAATCCCAGTGAAGAAAGTCCAAAACAAGTATGTTTTGGAGCTATCTGAATGGCACATGGGAATAGTGAGAATATTTACTGCAGCAAATCACCAAAAAAACCCAACCAAACAAAAAATTGTTTGACACTCCACACCAAAAAATGTACAGTTCGGATGCAGAGACTTGAACACCAATAGTTTTGCTCTCTGGACAAATTGCTCTTGTGTTAAGTTCTCTGTTCATTTAGACACACTCTCTCATTACTGTATTGTAGACCTGCTTCTGATTCCACTGTTGACAGTGAGAGCATTAACTGCAGAGATTTGACAAGATCTTGCAGAAAATACAAATTGACTAATTTTAAACAAGAAAGATTGAGGCCATCCTGGCTTCAGTAACTTTAACCTATATAGAGTACTTCTCAAAAATCATTCCTTAAACTCAGGTAGGAGCTGTGCTGAAGATAGAAAAGAGACAGAAGGCAAGTTTTATGCTTTTAAGAAAACTTTGTTAAGCCAATTTCAATTTAAAATTACTTGAAGTTTCATAAAAAGAATGGCACACTTAGAATAATAAAAAATTCTCTTTAGCATTGAAATTATGGACTGAATTTTCATTGTCTTAATATACATCATCTGTCAGGATAGCAGCTTTCAATTGTATTGTTAATTATTCTTCTTTATACATAAGACTTTTGAGCCATTTCAGAGATTTATTCCTCTTTGCAATTAGATGTGGTGATTAGAATGTCTTTTATATACTTTTAGAATATTCTTTTGAAAATGCTTGACTTTACATATCCATTCTTGCCTCCAAATATTCATCTCTAGGTATGTCCCTGTTCTTTTTTCTATTCAAGTGTCTCAAATTGTTCACTGATGTACTTGATGCCTCCTTATCATGTCTCAGCAGACAGTTCACAAGTTGATTACCTGCTAACTATTCCTTTCTAGCTTTCTCATTTGGAGTTCTTTCAATTTCTGACTTTTCCTGTATGCTCTGTTGAATCAACTGAAATTCAGATTTTCATTTAGTTACCTTTATTGTTTAATTTTAAATACAAATTTTAATTTTACCTTTTCCTTTTCAGTAATGTATTGTTTCATTTTATATAATCTTCTACTTTTGAAAGATTTATGTTATTATTGCAACCATAAAAGTTACGAGATACACTTAAGCCCATAACAATAGGCTCATATTTAGAGTGAAGTATGTTGGTTTTCTACTTCCTCAGTAATAAATGTGATTAATCTATATACCTATTTTGAGATCAATCTTACTACAGGTCCAAGCAACCAGGACCTGCTACTGATATGACCTCCATCAATTTAACATTTAATTCTACTATTCTTGATTCCTCTCTCTTCAGATAATAGATCTTGCTCTAGACAGAGACTGTTTTTACTTAGGACTAGTGATCAGGACCTGTATCCAAGGACCTATGAATGTAGGGTGAAACTTATCTATGACTTCCTATTTTTGCCCTTTTTTCTCTATGCTCCTTTGATCAGAATTATAATCACTTCAGAAATTTTGAATTTCAAAGAGGGTTTAGACCTCAAAGCTTTCCTTCTTTAAAGACAAAACATCATTATACCATAGCTACAAGCTCATTATCATTAGAAGCAATTTTGTGGGCTTTCTTTTTTTTTGTATGTGAGGAATTTTTAAACAAAGGACATATATTACACAAAATATTGATTTTAGCAATAGAAAATTTGAAAAACTGTGAATGTGCCAAAATTAACGTTGATTTCAGGATTCTGTAGCTTACCTCTGTAAAGATCTGAAATTGTGAATCACTGTGAAATGAAAATGCTCACTTCCTATAACTCACCATGGTCTTCAGCCTTGAGATGTGATGCAAGTATTTGACTCTACATGGTGTTTAACATCTTGACTACATTTTAAATACTGGTGCATTGTCAGAGTAGAGATAAGAGGGAGAATATATGTCTCACTGTGGAAATTAAATGGACAACAAAATGCTTTTCATTAAAGATTTCAAATCTATTAAATTTCCTGTCCCATTCTTGCAAGTCAAGATAGTTCAAATCTTGTGCCTCCTAAGCATGTTGCAGATTACCATAACTTAACTACAGAGGACATATTTTCTGTTTTAAAGGAACTCTAGAATTATCTGTAGATACTGGTCTGCTGAGGAACTACTTTGAACATTGTATTGAAATAGGTGGCATTTTGATAAATGACAAAATACATCAAGGCAGGTTTTACAATTCATGGGATCCTGCCTAAGATCTTCAAGAAGGTCGCAAACCTTTAGGGTACTTCTTTGCTCTGCAGTTTATCTCAAGTATTTGAATTCTCTTATTTTCCAAAATTCTGTGGAGATATCATCTGGAAAACATTCTCCATGAAAATATTTCAAAGATTTGGAAATCAAAACTTCAGAATACTTTAAGGTCAGTTTTGAAAATGTTTTATGACATTTACTCAAATTAGTAGTTGCTTGGCAATGTTTTGGAAAAGATGGCTTTCTCAGGTCTTTTTAGTCTTCAGTCTCTTGCTAGGTTGTACGAGTGCAAATAGGGATTCACTGAAATGTTTCTGTCACTGTCTGATCAAACATAAAGAAGTGATCAGTGCTCAAAGGGATACATCCATGGTATTAATGTTTCATGCTTTTTCAGTCAAATAAGAAGTGAAATCTGCCTTTCCACAGAAGGCAGTTTAGCTAATGGCAATCATCACTGCATCATAAAAAAACAATTGAGAAGGATTAGAGAAAAACACTACTAATTGGATCAATATAATCCAATTTGTCTTCCCTTAATTGAAAGAGAACTAGATATAAATTCTTTATACCTTCTTTACTGTAGTCCCATATTTTATATTAAGAGAAGCGTGGTCAGCAGGGCAAGGGAGGTGATTCTCCTCCTTTACTCTGCTCTCGTCAGACCTCATCTGGAGTACTGTGTGCAGTTCTGGAGCCCCAGCACAAGAAGGATGTGGAACTGTTGGAGCGAGTCCAGAGGAGGGCCACAAAGATGATCAGAGGGCTGGAGCAGCTCTGCCATGAGGACAGGCTGAGAGAGTTGGGACTTTTCAGCCTAGAGAAGAGAAGGCTTCGAGGAGACTTTATAGTAGCCTTCCAGTATCTGAAAGGGGCCTACAGGAGGGCTGGGGAGGGACTATTCACAAGGTTTTGTAATGACAGGATGAGGGTAATGGGTTTAAACTGGCAGAGGGGGGATTTAAATGGGATATTAGGAGGAAGTTCTTTACAGTGAGGGTGGTGAGACACTGGAACAGGTTGCCCAGGGAGGTTGTGGCTGCTCTCTCCCTGGAGGTGTTCAAGGCCAGGTTGGATGAGGCCTTGAGTGACCTGTTCTAGTGGGAGGTGTCCCTGCCTATGGTGAGAGGTTGGAACTGGATGATCTTTGAGGTCCCTTCCAACCTAAACCATTTTATGATTCTATGAAATCTTTTACAATTTTAATCATCAATACTTGATTTTTCTAGAGTCTTTCAGTAAGGTTGCTAAACACTGAATGCTGTCTTTCATATGAAATGGAAGAAAGCTACATATAATAAAATTTGGTGGTTTTCCCTCTATAAAGAAAAATATGTTTAAAAATCTATCTGAAATATTTAATGAATATATATATGTAGTAAATTATTTCTATCCTATCTTTCAGTTAAAATGTAGTTTTAGCTGATACATGCTAGTGACCATGCATGGTCACTCTGCAATTTTGATTAAGTATTTATCAACTGCAAAATATTAAAATGCTGCCATGGCTATGGTGATAAAATAAAGCACTACTGACAATTATGAAATCTAATATTAATGATGAAAGTATTGGAAGAAATAAAATATGTTTTGCATTTTATTTTTAGGGCATAAACAAATCTGTGTGGACAGAGAATTTCATAGCTTTCTACTGCTGTTTTTTCAAATTTCCTAAAATGCCTGTGTGACTCACTCCTATGCTTCCTATCTTCTGTGTAAATTTTCTTGATGGATCCTGTCTATTTAGACTTCAAACATCTTGAAGTAGGATGCTTACAGCTTGGAGCTGCAAGCTGATCAACACACACTGCAGTTTTGACTTCTATTGTGCATTTTTTCAGAGGTACATAAATGAGAAAGCTATAAGTACATTAATTTATCTTGTTTCTTTCCTCTCATGGATTTGTTGTTTCATTTAGGCCATTTCACATTTTACTTTAAAGATGGGAAGATTTGCCTATTCCAGTGTGATCCATTAGGACTTTGTGACCTAGGCTGTTAAGTTTCCCTTTCTGTATAGAAAATAAGATTTTCTCTTTCTTTCTCTCTTTTCTTTTTCCTTCTCCTGCTTTCTCTTTTACACCTCGCATGGATCCATTATTTCAGTAGAATGCAGCTGTTGCTTTTATGTTCTTTTCCTGCTTCCTGTACTTTCAACTTTTCAACTACTGATCTATTCGAGAGAAGTGTTCAGAAGATCAAAGGTTGTCGTGATATTTCTGCCTAAGGTAAGTTGGGCCTCTCTTTTCCTGTAAGATAACATTTCTGACAATACGAATCACTTTCTGCACACTGCAAAAAAAGGAACATATTTGTATTCACAGGAGCTTCATCAGACATCATCTTTCTTCCCTAGCTCTCCTCATGTGGCTTTGCAATGCCGTATTTCAATAACTGTTCTTTTTAATCCTTTCCTTATCTTCACATAGCTTTCTTCCTTCCATTTTTTCGTTACAGTCCTCCTTGATCATGAAGCAGTTTGCTTCATTTCAGGTTGTCTGAGATGACTATTACTTATTTTGTACTTTAAAGAATAGCTAGGTGTCTTGTCAATGAGAGGACATGATAACAAGGCATGCCCATACAACATTGTCAGGTCTGGTTTGTTACTACATCTGTGAGTTACCAAAATCTCCTGAAACCTTAGCAGAACTCTATTAAATTCACTTTTACATTAGAACTTTTTATTTGCATAGAACAAATACTCTAAACAAAGCCATTTATCATTTTGCTTTTCTTGTAGAAGCAATTTTTGCGTGAATGACCACGGGTTTACCATTGTCTTCAAGTCAACAGGGCTTACTTTACAGGCTTATGTACTGAAAGAAGAATGTAACAACACTGTTGCGATGAAAAGAGAAGGAAAGACATCCAATTGTATTGAATTACTACAATAAATCTTACAATCAGAATGAATAAATCACGAAATCTAGAATATGAGATTTTTAGGTAGAATGTAATTAATACACTGAGTTAAACAATAATTTTCAAGATTATGTGCTCAAGAAGGGGGTACTTTAATAAATAAAGCAAACATCCAAACTCTTAGTATTTCATATCAAGAGTTATTACAGATATTTCAGATGCTAGAACTGTAAGGGTTGGCTGTTCTTTATTGCCAACTTTCTTCTGTGTAAATAACCTGCTGCCAAGAAGCTAGGATTTCTCGATGCCAAGTGATTTGATTTAATGGGCAGATAACCATTCAGTAATTCTTCTTAATCTAAACAGGGTGCTTTGAATAAAAGATAGAATATATGAAGTAGGTGGTAAGGCACAGGAAGCATAAAAAGATTTTACAAAACAGCTAAAATTGAAAATCTAAATCAGTAACTGAAGGATAGGTTTTCAAAAGGCTATTGAAAGCCAGAGATTTGCAAGATTAACTTTTACTTTAGTGCCAAACATTCCCTGAAAAAAAATCACTTTACTTTCATTTTGCATCTGCAGTGAATTTAAAAAAATATTTTAACAACCCATTGCTTTTAAAAAAGAGATTATATAGCTAACAACAAACAAATATGCATTTCTTGCCGTTTTGATGACTGGCCAATTTAACAGCTCTTTTAGGGATACTGCCTTCAGTTAATAGACTATTCTACCAAGACATATTAATCACAAAGCATTTATATAATAAGAATAAGCAGCATCCAGTGGAGAACACTTCTGCTTACCATGGAAATATTGATGTTACCAGTTGTGATAGGATTCAGGAGAAACTTCCCTGAAACTTTTAGATGGCTGATCTTTCTTTTTTTTTTTTTTAGTATTTCAGTCTGTTAGACACAAAATCATAAAGTGTGAATGAAAAAAAAAAAATTGTTTACATCAGATATATTTGAATATAGGGACTGTATAGACTCAAAAACTGTGACAGAATTTCTTTCACCAGGCTTCAGCTTATTTAATTTAACATTTAACTTCAGATTGTAAAATAGAAGTGAGTAGTGTTGGGAAACGTTCAGGATCCAGATGGATGCCTAGTGGAAGTACTCCAGTCGATAATAAACTTAGTAAAAAAGATTTTCTATCAAGTTGCAGACCCTCTGTTTCCAGTCAAGCCTTGAGAGGGGACATGCAGCCTGGTGACACATACATATTCTGATTCAAGCTGCCAGCTGAAGCTTAACTGGGATTTACACTTAAAATGTCTAAAGAGTTTATTTCTAGAAATTAAATAAATCAGAGGAACCTGGAAGAGTCTGACTGAAATATCAATATATTTGTGTAAGTATATACCAATGGAGGATGCAAATGCTCATGTTTGAAGGACTTAATTTCATGGAAAAAGAAAACCATGTAAAAAATCCTACAGTGACATGGGTGATGTTACTGTCTTGCATTCAATGTGGTATTATACAAAGGTGACTTAGCAATATTCTACAAAAAAACGTTTTGCACAGGCTGTATGTACATTCTAATTATAAATGCTAAGCAGAGCTTACATAGTGCAGGTGACAGGTTTCATTATACAGGGGTTCTAAGAAGCACTTATCAGTGAGCTCTAGGAAACATCACTGTAGGGTCCATAGGGAATCTAATAATTATAGTTCTCAGACAAATATTATTTATCCACGTTGCCTGCTTACTGCATGGTACTGATATTGAAATTTTGCATCAACTGTTGTTTCAATGGCATTTATGACAAATGGCTTTCATACAGACAGCGTCTTTCTATACGTAAAAGAAGCAGAGATTTTTTGGTTCCTGGAGGGACTGAAATTATACAGTGCATCCAAACATTTTATTAAGAGTTTGGTAATTTCCCTGTGGTTTTCTCTTCTTTTCTTGTCCTTTTTAATAATTAAATGTGATCTCAATAAATAAACTCAGCTCAGTATTGACACAGTTTAAGACATAGATCATTATTTTTATGCAGTAGATGACTGATATTTTCTTAAAGATTCATGGTCTGGGTGAATTTTATGCACATTATTTTGATAAATAATCTAGTATTTTACTATTTTTTTGCTGTAAACATAGTGTTTCTGGAAGAGCAGATATGTGGCTTGATTCTTTGCCTGGTAATCAACATTGTGGTGGTGCACAATCTTTGCTTTTGTGTTTGAAAATGTCTTCCTGTTCCCTTAATTCCACAGAATACCCTGGGCCATTACTATTAGATGCCTGCAGATTTGCTGTCATCCCTAGGTGTTAAGGGATTGATTTGAATATGGGTTAGAAGTGAATTGCAATGAGGCCAATATAAAAATTATTAAATATTTTATTAAATATATACAAAGAAAATTTCCCCAAACTTATTTACAATTAACACACAGAGATTCTGTTATGCAGTTGGTAAAACTAATTTGCAGAATGTATATATACAATCAGATTGATTTAAGTGAATTTAAAAAAGATTTTAGAAAATTTAAATAACTGCAGAGAGTCTTGCAGCATAAACTGCCACTTAAAGGTTAAACATAAACTTCCACAAACTTCAGAAAAGAGAGTATTATTTACTCACTGGTCAGAGTCTCAATATTTGTGATCCAAAAGTATATTCGGAGACATAAATGGGGAGAAATATAGTCCCAGCCATGTGGTGGCCTTCCACATGGTGATGAAGCAGGAGTTTCCTGCTTGCGTAGCTTAAATTGAGCACGTTGTCTGAGATGATCCACGGATCCGACACAAATCCTTCGTGGCTCGCAGGAAGTCATCAGAGCAGTCAGTCACCTGGGTCAGAGCAGTCAGCGGCAGTCCGATCGGGTGCAGTGCACAGCAAAGGGGTTGGCCCTTGCTGGAGTGGCGGACCGGTAGTTCCCGATGTCACAGGTCATCACAACTTGTTGCTAGGCCGTTGTTAGGTTGTCGCCTAGACCTGGCCAGGGTTAAACGGACTCGGGCTCGGCTGAGCTCAGGTGGGGCAAGCAGCTCTAGACCCTTGGCTAAGTGCCAAAGATGGGTAGGGTCAGGTCTGCCGTTCATGGGAAGGTAAGTCCCCAGCTATGCGCGGTGCAAAGCATGCAAGGCAAACAGGTAGTGGGCAAAAACAAAGGCAGCAGCAGCAACAAACAAACAAGTTGGCTAGGTTTTAAGCATTTTGATGAGTGTCTTTGACCAATACCAACAGTTAAAAACACCCGTGGAACCAATCCCAGGTTATTTTACCAAAAAAGGGAAATGCACATCATGACCTTTGTTTACCAAAACCAAAGCAGAGTGCAAAACAAGGCCAACTACAGTGTCTGTGTGGCAGACAGAGAGCCACCAATGCTTTTGTCCACTCTCCCACTTCTTCCATCCCAGGAAGAAGGAGGGAGGGGGGCAAGGTGGATATTCAGGTAGGTGTTTAGGCTATGTATTTTAGGTATCATTTGGACCTTCCACCATACTAGGAAATACATAGACTTTTTTTTCTTATTTTAGTTTCTCCATTTAGGATTCCTCAGGTCTCTATTGATCTTTACTATTTTCCTCAAAGGATTTTTCTGAAGAGGCATATTAACAGCATGATAAATATTAAAGGCACTGTAACTCTGGGAATGAAAGCTTTCCAATTTTAGAGTATCTTTGATAAGCAGAAATTTCCCATGCCTTTTATGTTTCCATATTAATGTACCCAGACTCTCTCCTTGAATGGACTCTACCTTGGTGGATCCCAACTTCTGTGAGAACATAGATGGGATTCAGTGGAATTACAGAGATCAGGAATCAGGACCTGAGGTTGAATGAGCTCAAATCTCCAATATAATTTAAAGGTTATCTAATATGAATGCAAAAAAATGTCCTTCCTCACACTGAGAATGGGTTACTCCCAGGACAGAGCAGAAGAAAGCAACCTTCTGTTAGTCTTATGCTCTCATTGCACTAGATGTTGTGCAGTGAAAAGATACACTCTTTGCTAAAGAGTCCATAAACTAGGTTCTGAATTTTATTTTATCCCACATGGGCTCCCAAAACTAAAAAATGCAAGGAAAGCCCTATTATTTCTTGACTAGGACTTTTTTTATAATTCCCCCCCTTTCACCCCACCCCCATGCATCAGCCAAAAGAGACAATGAAATGTTTTTATGCAGATGTGTTAAAGGAGAGTACTACCAGTTCAGTCAGACAGTACAGGTTACTGGAGTCCCTATTGGTCAGTTTGGTCATGGCTGGTTACAAGCATGCAGACAGTGATTTTGTGCCTTCCTATCACTATAACCACAATGAATGCTTAAACAGTAGGCATGTGTATCCTCAAAGTCTTTCTGGCTGACATTTCCAGGGTAAGGCAAACCATATGGCTGTATTGTTTATTGGCATACTGCCTTCTTCACTGCTCCAACGGCAGAAGGGATAAGAAGCTAGTCTCAAATAGTTAGAAAATAATTCTTTTTGCAGAAAACAGCTTCTGGACATTGCAAATGTGCCAGCATTCATCCTTGACTACCTTCTGCATCTACCTAAACAAGTGTAAGGCAGTAGGAGGTAGGCATGACCAACCACACCTTGTGACTTGACTCACAAGTCACATTCATTCATATAATCATTGGTAACACATTACATACCCAGAGAAACAAGAAGAAAAAAGGGTCCTGAAACAGTTGCAAATAATCGAGCTCTCTAGATCCCTGCTTTGGGTGTTTCACTTCTGTTACAAGCTGACCTTGCAATGCTGGATATGTGTCAGTGTAACACAGGGGGTAATTAATTAATGTGAGATGGTATTTTTTAAAAAAGTAATATTATTTATTAATTTTTGTATTTTGGAGTCTTGCCCTCCCCAGTCATTATTTTTTACTAATATTTGGATTCTCTTGCAAAGGTCATGGAATCATACAGATGATAACATTGGATCTAGAACGTTTGAGAAATAGCTAGCAATAATAGAACATTAACTCAATTAAACTGGAAGAGCAGGTTTTTGTTCTCAGTTATACCTCTTGCCCACTAGATGGACTTGGGAAGCTCCTTTCTGTTTATGACAGAAGGTAACTGGTGAATTACAAGAGGCTTTAAGTATTTACTCACAAATAGTAGTCTCCTGACTCATGGGGATAGCTACAGCTTCAGACAGTACCCAAAACACTTGCAGGGAATCCTGTCAATGTCTTGTCAGCCACTTAGGCTTCTGATTCTTTCCAGGCTTCCCAGGATGCTGGGGAAAGGGGGTAGACAATATCTGACCTGATTCTGGTTTCTCTGGACAATCTGTGTGTCCCTTCCAGGGCTCCTCATCTTGGTGGGTGTAGGCAGGATGTCTTGCAATGTGCAGTCTTAGCACAGTGTCACATTGGTTATGCAGGCCTATTCCATGAAGGTATTTGGTGCTTATTCCTGGTAAACTCGAGGCAGGCAGTTTCGAGGCAAACCCAGAGTATCAGGGTTTGTTACTTTGTGGCAGAGCTAGCTTATAGCTTAGCAAAGCATAATACTGCAGAAAGCAATAAGTCAGTGAGGCATAACACCGCAGAGAGCAATGGCAGCAGCAGGCAGCACCAACCAAGCCACAAGCATGAATACAAGGGCAGAGCGTGTTATGTTACCTGCTCATCTCTTTTATCAATACAGCCTGAGACTAAAGGGCCTTTGAACGTAGAATAGCCAATTGGAACGGCAGTTAGCCAAGCCTGACCGTATTAAGTGAAGCCATATGCTTGCTTTGCCCAAACGCAGGAAAAACACAGGCCTTGCACAAGGCAGGCACAAGCTAAGTGTATGTACCTTGTTTACCAAAGGATGTAAACAGGAGCACAAGTCTGGGCAAGCCAGAGTCCTTAGACTCCAGGTTCTTTGTCCTCTTTCCTGTGGTTGCTTCTCCCCACAACAGAGGGAGAAAGAGCAGAAAAATATGTATGTGCAGGCAAGGACATGTGCAAGTTCATTTTAGCCTATTCAGGCCTACCACAAAAGTCAGGTTGACACATTTTCCACAGCTAGATACACAGGTTACCTCACCAGGCCCTGTTTCTGCATGGCTCCACACCTCTCCATAGCTAGACTGACCATTGCCTTGTAAGTCAAGGGCCATGGAGATGGCTAGCCACATGCAAGGACTTGTGTCAGCCACCAACTAGGACAGGTTCAGGCTGCATTTTAGGAAGAAGGTCAGCAAGAGTGATTGGCATTGGAATGGGATGCCCGGGGAGGTGGTGAAGTCATAATCCCTGGAGGTGTTTAAAAGGAGGCTGGATGAAGCGCTTAGTGCCATGGTTTAGTTAATTAGAAGGGTTAGGTGATAGGCAGGACTCAAAAGATCTCAGAAGTCTTTTCCAACCTGGTTAATTCTGTGATTCTGTGATTCTGTGATTCTGTGATTATGTGATTATGTGACATCCACACCTGAAAAAAAGGGATATTGATTTTACTTCTCATATTTTTGCCCTTTGCTCTACCAGAACAAAAGTTAGTGATGTGGTAGAGGAGAGAAGAGAGGTTTTATTAGCTATGATTAACGTGATATGTTCATTATAAAGATACAAATCCTAACTAATAGTGGAACAGATAATGTTAATAAATAATGTAAAAGGTGACAAAGTTGACAAGAAGGAGAGGATTTCCTTTCAAATCAAGACAAATACAACATAACAGCCATGCTTATTGCTTTTTATAGTATATAATAGATCTCTGATTGTTGAGAATATCTTTCAGAAACATTTCTTTTTGAAATATGCCAGAACTGGTCTTTGAAGAAGTATGATTGAATTCCTCAGAGGAATGATGTTTTGATGAAGAGTCCTCTTATTTGTCAGATAGCATCTACGGTGTCAACCCAGAGTGCAAGGGCTATTCTCTATTTGACGCGGCTTAACTAGTTCTGTTTCTCCGGCTCTTAGCCCGTTAGAGACTGTCTTTACATTAATATTAATGCCTGTGGGATAACACCTGGTTTAAAAAAAAAAAAAAAAAGTTACTCCTCTAATTTAGGCTTGCTGAGAATAACAGTCTGAATTACCTATGTATAGAATCAGAACAGCAAATGTCATTGATTTTATACATTACAGGCACTTAAAACTCTCTTCCTTTCATCTCCGAAAATGTTAGGATGGGTTTGAGCTGCAGATTTGGTGGTCACTTCAATTATTCATAGTAACCAAATAGCTTTTGTAGGTGAATGTTTCATTTTGCTTGAGGGATGAATTATATTGCAGGTAGTTATACAGCAGAAAGTAATGCAACATTTTCTTTTATTACTTATTTACTGCACACCCCAGATTGTGTAATGACTTTAAGGAGCATGCATTATGCAGGTGGACCATTGTCTCCTGCAGGAGGAAATCAGAACTTTGTTTGCATTGCAAAAGCCTCTACAGTGTCACGGGTGAATGTCATGTGCATTTACGGAGCAGAAGCCTTGGTCTTTTATTCTAGTGTTGTCCCTTCTCTTTGCTCTAGTCTTATTATGATTCTATGATTTTATGATTCTATGATTCTATGACACAGCTGCCAATAGTCTCATCCCTAAATCAGCACCAGTTTTTCTGAATCTTGGTGAGAAGGACAATGTACCTAGACTGTTCATTATCCCACATTGGGCCATAACATTTAGTCTATCCCAATCTCAGGAAGGAGGAAAAGACAAGCGGTTGTCTCCTCACCAGACATCATATTCACAGTCCTTTATCCACCAGTAAAGCCAAGAAACAAAAATGGTGTAGTTTTTCAGCTTATTTGCAATCCAGAACTATGGAAAATGCGGGAAAATAATTAACATGTTGAAATATCTGGGAGAGTTGAGGTTGGATCCTAATGAGCAAATATGTCCTTTCCATTTCTGTTTAACATAAATTGGGAAATTATAGTCATAATCTGTTTCATACTATGTCAATAAGTTCTAAATATTTAGACAGTAAAACTTTCCTAACATATTGAGTTCCAAATACTTTAAAAATATAAATGTCAGAAAATTAGTGAACTATTCAGTTCCCATACACTAACAAATAACATCTAAAACCTTTGGGAAGTATAGTACTTTCTGGGCAAGTGATTTTAATAATGGAAACTTTGTCTTCTACTCTGTCTGTCATATTTTCATGATCAATCTAGTATGTCATATATTTATAATGCTGACAAAAAGAATGGTCCCATCTTACCATTTCCCCTTTATTTTCACTGATGACAGCAATTGTATGGACACACAGGGGATCAGAGTGGGAAAATGATGAATTTGAAAACCATTTTTATAAGTTTGTTGCCATGGCATTTTTTGAACAAAAGTTATCCGTGTGGCAAAAGAGAAAGCAGGGATGTGAAGGGAAACAGGTGTCAGATCAAGCAACAAAAGCATTATAACCCTTCTGAGAATTACCACTGATTTAGATGATTTGGAAAGACGGTATATCATTAAGCTTGTGTTTTCTGATTATAAAAAAAAGTATCTAATGTCAGTATACTTACTTTTTTTGTGTGTTATAATCCACATCATGTCTTGTTTTATTAAACTGAATAGACATCTGTCTGAGTTTGACTAAGATAGGGTTAATTTTCTGACCAGAAGTTGGGAGTGGCATACCAAAGCAGCCACCTGAACTAGTCAGTGGGATATTTGATGCCATATTGACATCCCATGTCAGCTATATAAGAGGAAGATTGGCTTGAGCCATCACAGTGGCTTTTGGCTGAGAGCATCATGTTTTGTATCACTCACTTTATGCAATACTTAATTAGCATTATTCTTATTTATGTTGGTATATTTTATTTTTAAAAAATATTTTGTTTTGCTAAACTCTCTTTCTCTCTGAGGTTTTACATTTTGCTCCCAATTTTCCTTCCTATACTCTCATCCTGCTGTGGCAGCAGGGTGACAGGGAGAGCATGTGGGTGGCAATGCAGGACTCAGCTGCTGGCTGGCCCTCAACCATGGCAGCTGCATAGCACACCTGAATATTGAAAATAGGAGCCCTTTGCCAGCACTACATTTGTTAAATGTAACTCAATATTTTTTTCTTTTCACTCATGCAGACAGTTATTTAATGTGTGCTAAATGTGCTCGTATCCTCATGGCATTGCTGCAGTACTGGTAAAGAATGACTTTTAAATGTTGGCTATCATGGAACCTTCACAGAAAGTGCAATCATCCAGAGCTAATCTTGCAGCACTCTTACAAGGAATAAAATAAATATCTCAATATCAGATTAATAACTGGTTTTGGAATGTTTGCAATATATTACCTTTTATTACTGAAAAGCTTTTAAATTACCTTTCATATTGGAAAAAAAAGAGGAAAATATGTTTTATGTGGAGAGTTTTCCAGTCAAAAAACTCTCTTTGACCTTTCACCTAGGCTTGACAGACTATATGTGTGTTATAGTGCACGCTGTGAAGTGGAATCTATATAATTTGAAATTAAGACTACTCAAGAGTGATTGTGTTGGAAGCCAATGTATTTCTTAAGTGTATCAAGTAGTAGGTTATATTTTCTATTATTTTTTAAAAACCCAAGAATACATTCCCACAAATATCTATATGTTATGTATCATATTAGAAGTGCTATTTTTTAGAATAAATTCAAGTTTCTGTAGCTGTTTGTGACTTAAAAAACATTTTAAAACAAATTATTATTTTTTGTTTTCCCCAAATGAACAACTAGAGTGAAAAGTTGCAGACATACAAAAAACAACCCCTTTCTTTGGGCAAAATCCAATGTGTCTCATCATTACAAACTGAAACATAAAGATTGCTTAAATTGTTTTATTATTCAGGGCCTGGATGCTAAAGCAATAATGACTCCTTTCTTCAAGATCACAGAGCAGTTAAACCTGCAAAATACTACTTAGACGCCTGACTCCCATTGAAAGGAAAGTGAATTGGTGAACTAGAGGATTTGGTGTGAGAATGCCCTCATATGGAGTTAAAATTGACTGAGGACAGTCATTTCCCAGGAGTTCTTAAAGTTTTCACCATCATGCAAATTGTGCTTTAAGTTAATACCAACTATGTCTACAGTTCAGTAAAGCCATAAAAATAAGACAGAATAAAAGATCCTTCTCTGTTGAAAAGGCTGGACTACATACTACAAATAATGTGTGTTAAAGAGATTTTGATTAGTTAATTGGTGGTTAATCCACATTGTTGTGGAAGATACATGCCCTGGCATGCCTAGGCATGATCCCATGGCCCCCTTCCCTCTGCTAGGGGGTGGAAGCAGAACGCAGGGAGAATACAAAAGGCTTGGAGATATCCACTTCGAGGATCCAAGACTTGCCCAGACTTGTTCCTCCCTGTGCTGGTTTGAGTCTGATTGGAATATAGAATAGAATAGAATAGAATAGAATAGAATAGAATAGAATAGAATAGAATAGAATAGAATAGAATAGAATAGAATAGAATAGAATAGAATAGAATAAGTTGGAAGAGATCTCCAAGATCATCCAGTCCAACCTATAACCAGGCCCTATCCATTGGTACTAAGTTTCTCCATCCAGTCTTTTCTTGAATGCCTCCAGGGATGGCAACTCTACCACCTCTCTGGGCAGCGCATTCCAATGGCAAATCACTCTCTGTGAAGAACTTCTTCTTAATATCTAGCTTATACCTGTGTCCCCTTGTTCTGTTGCTCGTTGCCTGGGAGAAGAGACCAACCCCCACTTGGCTACAACCTCCCTTTAGGCAGTTGTAAACAACGAGGTCACCTCTGAGCCTCCTCTTCTCCAGACTAGAGAACCAGCTCCCTCAGCCTCTCCTCATAGGGCTTGTGCTTCAGGCCCCTCACTTTAATGAGTAAATTAGATTATAGGCTGTGAAAAGAAAATGATGATGATGTCTACTTCACTCATAGTTTTGATGAGATGTACAAAAACAAGGACACAAACACAGATAAGACAGTCTGTCTATTGGAGTCTGTTGGTGTCTGTGTTTCTCCCTGGCTTTCAGCTGGACGTATGTAAGCCAACTAATCATTTCCTTCTAACCCCCCTTGTTGATCTCTCCAACAACATAAGGGAGATTCTGCAATAAGAGGGAAGGGTAGAATAAGGTGGAAAGGTGGTTAGGAGACCCTCCTGGGGACTCTGATTTCTGGGACAGGTATTGTGTTCCTGTATTACTGTTTACTTGTACATTTCTGTAAATATTTGTAATGTATTGTAAATGCGTACTTATATATTGTGCTAAGATATGAATATAAAGCTTGGTTCCAGATCCTGGGCTGCATCAGGAGAAGTGTGGCCAGCAGGTCGAGGAAGGTGATTCTCCCCCTCTGCTCCACCCTGGTGAGACTCCACCTGGAGTATTGTGTCTCAGGCCAACCTCATGAGGTACAACAAGACCAAATGCAAGGTCCTGCATCTGGGTTGAGGCAATGCCAGGCACAAATACAGGCTGGGCAGACACTGGCTGGAGAGCAGCCCTGAGGAGAGGGACTTGGGGGTGCTGGTGAACAAGAAGCTCAACATGAGCCAGCAGTGTGCACTTGCAGCCCAGAAAGCCAACCAGATCCTTCACTGCATCAAGAGAAGTGTGGCCAGCAGGTTGAGGGAGGTGATTCTCCCCCTCTACTCTGCTGTGGTGAGACCCCACCTAGTCTGGGTGAATTCATTGTGTGTGGGGATGAGTAACTCCCAAATCATCACACTCTCAAATAAGAGAAAGCAAACTCCTGACTTCACCTAATAGGGTCAGGTTTGGCAAGGTGCCATTCTGATTGGTGAGTCTTTGTGGCCAAGGAGGCCATTGCATTTGGGCAAACAATAAATAGACTTTTGTCACATGCCTGTTTTTGCTTTGGCTTTTGCTTTTGCCTGCTCTGCCCTGTTGCATCATGTTCTGCTTTGAATGCAATGACTTTCAAGACAGTGACAGAACTCTCTTCAGGGGTTTGAAGGCTGTCTGATACTGTTTTGTGAGTAAATATTCAAAGCCTCTTTGTAAGAAATTCTGTAACTAGATTCTATTGTGCTTTCTGCCTTAGTAGCAGAAAGGAGCCTCTTGAGTCCCCTAGTATGCAAGGAGTATAACTGAAAATAAAAACCTCTTTCCAGTTTTAAGTTTGTATTTGCCTGTTATTTCTTTAGTGTTCTAGGTTGCCTGTTCCCTTTGTGTGTAAATATCCAAACCACGTGTTCCAAACATTGTAAATAAGTTTTCTGGTGAGATTTAATGTTAATAAAAAAATTTCATAGTTATTAACAATATTTGCCTGGATATAAAAATAATATTGATTATTAATTTTGCATAATTTGTAACAACACTTATTCCATTCCTCTATGCTTGTTATACATACATTTAATTAAGTTTTTTAGCAAGAACATGCCTGATTTTTCTCAGACAATTTTTATTTAAGATCCATTTGTTCTGGAGAAATATCTCTTATCTAATTACAGAGCAGTTTCTCCTTCCCTTCAATGACTATGGAGGAAGACAAAGATGACCAGCATAGGTGAGACACCTGTATTTTGTATAATTAAATTAGTTAAATTCTACTTGTAGAATTAAATGTAATTCTATGGGTAGAATTATTTTTGGAATTCTGTGAAAGAATCAGGAAATAATGAATAGTAAACAGGATGTACAATTTAATCATAAAAAGGTGAAGTGTATTTTAACTTATGGCAGTCTGAACATTTTTCACAAACATTTGTTGCCTGTCATGTACAAAGTGTTATGTTCATGTTATACTGAGTTTAGCCCTTTTGTTCCCAAAAAACAACAGTAAAGAATGTGCTTTATTTTTTATTTCTATCATTTCACTTGCTCTGCCATAAATCCTGGGTTTCTGGGTGTGCAGAAAATCCAATATTTTTATAAAAAATAATATTTTGAGCTCTCCAGGGTTATGTTGCTAAGCAAAACAGCCATAAATGCTGGTTCAGTAAATCACATCCCATCACATATAATGTCTCATACCATCCCTTATCACATCCTGCTTTAGCTTAGTCAGAAATCCTAGAGGATGCTGGCTACACCAGCTCCAGCTGAGTTCACATACTGATGATATGACTTCTAGAATATGTTTCTCAGGACCCATAGAGATACTTTTAATCATTCTTGTTGTGTGGAGTAGTACTGTTTTTATTGACCTGGAAAAAGAGAGATTGATTGGGCAAGACTATGTTTAGGGCACTTGGGTTAGAGACAGCAATATAGCTTTCCTGGCATATCCTCTGCTAACTAGCTAGCAAAGAATAGCTCACTGCTGTCTGACATATCTGCATACTGACCAATGTTTGGGTAAAAGAGGAAATAGAATCAGAGGATCATAGAATCATAGAATCAGTCAGGGTTGGAAGGGACCACAAGGATCATTTAGTTCCAACTCCCCTGCCATGGGCAGGGACACTCTACCCTAGCTTAGGCTGGACAGAGACTCATCCAACCTGGCCCTAAACACCTCCAGGGATGTGGTCCCAACCACCCCCTGGGCAACCCATTCCAGGGTCTCCCCACTGTCATGGTGAAGAGCTTCCTCCTCACATCCAATCTGAATCTCCCCACCTCCAGCTTTGCTCCATTCCCCCTAGTCCTGTCACTACCTGATAGCCTAAAAAGTTGCTCCCCAGCTTTTTTGTAGGCCCCATTCATATACTTTGATGCAGCCCAGGATCTGGTTGGCTTTCTGGGCTGCAAGTGCACACTGCTGGCTCATGTTGAGCTTCTTGTTCACCAGCACCCCCAGGTCCCTCTCCTCAGGGCTGCTCTCCAGCCAGTGTCTGCCCAGCCTGTATTTGTGCCTGGCATTGCCTCAACCCAGATGCAGGACCTTGCANCCTCGACCCAGATGCAGGACCTTGCATTTGGTCTTGTTGTACCTCATGAGGTTGGCTGGTTCCCATCTCTCCAGCCTGTCCAGGTCCCTCTGTATGGATCCCTGCCCTCCAGCATGTCTGCTGCACCACACAGCTTGGTGTCATTGGCAAACTTGCTGAGGGTGCACTAAATGCCTTTGTCCACGTTGCCCACAAAGATGTTGAACAAGACTGATCCCAGGACTGATCCCTGAGGGACTCCACTTGTCACTGGTCTCTACTTGGACATGGACCCATTGACAGCCACTCTTTGGGAAGTCACAGAATCAGAATGGTATAGGTTGGAAGAGACCTCAAAGATCATCCTGTTCCAACCTCCTGCCATAGGCAGGGACACCTCCCACTAGATCACCTCCCTTTTTTTTTTTTTTTTCCCTTTTTTTGTCTTTTTCCCTGGTGGTTCATAGAATCATAGAACCATAGAATCATGGAATGATTTAGGTTGGAAGTGACCTCAAAGATCAGCTAGTTCCAACCCCCCTACCACAGGCAGGGACAGCTCCCACTAGAACAGGTTGCTCAAGGCCTCAGATTGTGCTGGAGGCAGATGGAAGCATTTATCAGTGCCTTGTAGGTGAGGCAGGCAAAGGCATGTCTTGTATCTGCAGTGGACTTAGTGACAAGAGCTGAGCTTTGCAAGGATGCAGGTGGCTCTGGGCATGAACAAATGCAGACAATTAGTAGTGTCATAAGGACTCTTCACTAAGAAGATGCAAGGTCTGAATGATGCAATTGTAAAGCACACTGGAGCCAAAGGGATAGGCTTTTTGAGGTATTATCATCTGTATGTGGCTTCCTTACCCATCAAGCCTTCTAGACGCATAACTCCAATGACCAGCAGTGCCTATTAAGTCCTACTTTGTGACTGAACAGGGCAGCTGACAACTTACCACCAAGGTGCTCTGTGGTGTTGTGCCTTGCAGTCAGATTGTAAACAAGAGAAAGGTAAATCTTGTTCCAAAAGAACATGAAAACAGAGGTCAACTTTATGGGTTTTACTCTTAGTATGAAAGCAAGAAAGAATTGCCTCATATGCTTGTGAAGTCTAACTACTGAAAAGTTGATCAGCTTCTCAAAAACAGGTAGCTAGGTGATAAAGCTTAGCAATTGAAGGTGAGCAATTTACTTTTTCTTACAGGTACAAATTTATGTCTATCTGTGTGGGTTGGAGGAGACCTCAGCAGTGGGAGGAGCTTGAAGAAAGTGCGATTTAGGCTACGCATAAAATATAGCACTGACAAAATTTAGCCAAGAAGCACAGGCTGTATCTCTTGTTTGTTTGCAGAGAGCCACACATACATTTATAATTTGATATAAATAAAAGATAACATTGACTAATGACAGCAGGCAAGGCTACAGCAGTTGTGCTGGCTCAGCCATGAAAATTTGATAGTGCCAATAAAATAATAAGAAACCTATAATTAGGTTAAAGGCTTTCTCATGTTACTAATTTTCTAACTCTTTTATAATAGTATTTTGGGCTACATCTGCTGAGATTCTTTCTAGAAAACAACTTTGTACCAATGACAATTTCCCCCCCGGTTTTCTGGCTTTACTATGCTTAAACTTGGTTTTCTTCACTTTGCTTTAGACTGAATGAAAAACACTTGGTTAGAAATCAAGATATGTGTAATAGGATTTCAGCTAAAAGCCAGACTAGAATCAGTAAGTGCTTATTTTAAAGTGTAAATAGTTTTTTTACATGACATATGTATAGGTGGATGTTGAAAATACAGAGAGGAAATCTTAAATGGAAGTTATCATGGATTCCAAGTCCAATCCTGATTTTTCTTGTCCTTGTCAAAGTGTGAAAGGTTATAGGTAAATGAGGCATAAAATGCATATGTATGGCAGGCTTCACAGAGCAATGCTGGTTTACTTTTTTTATTTTTAAAGGTAAGCCAGTACTCAATTCTTGCTATAATTTACTATCAGTGTTAGTTTGGTTTGAATTTTTTGTCATAAATATTAGTTGAAAATGGAAGCACTTTTCTGCTATTCCTTAATTTATATTAATATTTTTACTCCAGTGTTTTACACAGCCCTCTTCAGAAAACTCTGCACTATTAAATTCTCCTTGGTGGAGGTAGGGAGACTCAAATCAATTATCACTAGTTTTCATGATTATGGCAGGCACTGAGCAACAGTACTTATTTCTGTCAGGTAATTAGAACTAAATCTTCAAGGTGAATCATCAGCTGACAAATATAAACTGTGTTGAAACTGGGAGTACAGCCTGTAAATCAAGTGGTGTTGAGTCCATAGGTTCAGCAAGAGCTATGAGAAAGGCTTTTCCTGCAGAACTCTCCTCATGGTAGCAGGTTTCCACCCACCCTCTCCTTTGTGTGAGTCCAGATGTTGCAGCAAAACCCACCTAATAGGAAGAAAATTAAAGTGTCTACCAGGGATTCATGTAATACATTTTGTCGTTAGGGACAATAAAATTGCTGTCTATTCACTCAAACCTCATCCACAACCATCCCCAAACTAGGTGAACTGGACATTTTCCCGTACAACACATCTATCGTTTCTCCTCCTTAGTAGCTTCACTGAAGATATGGTAGGCAAGGAAAAGTGATGGTCAGCTTCTGATTCTACAAGTTTTGCCAGAACTATGGTGAAACACAATAGAATTGTGAAGAAATCTTTGTCTTGTTCTCTATGACCAGAAAAGAGAGCTTAGTGTTACTGTATGCATAATATATCTGATGTAAATTAATATATTGAGAGATATCTCAAAGCTGCAACACTCCTCTCTCCATGCTATGCACAAGAAGATAAAGAGAACTGAACGAGTTGGTTAAAATGTGACAGTTAAAGCAGTGCTGTGGTTTCATCCCAGCTGGCAACTAAAACCCACACCGCTGCTTGCTCAGTCCCCCTCTGATGGGGTAGGGGAGAGAATCAGACAAGTAAAAGTGAGGAAATTTGCGGGTTGAGATTGTGACACCTCCCAACGGCAGGCAGATGTTCAGCCATCTCTAGGAGAGCAGTGCCACATCATGCATAAAAGTTGCTTGGTAAAACAAATGCCATAACTTTGAATGTCTCCACTGTCTGTCTTTCTTTGTCCCAGCTATGTAACCTGAGAATAGCATCACATCATTTTGGGTCCCAGCTGTATCCCCCTCATGTTCTTGTGTGGTGGGGTGTTGTGAGGAGCAAAACAGGCCTTGAATCTGTGTAGTAACTGATCAGTAATAACTAAAGTGTCTCTGTATTATCAACACTGTTTCCAGCACAAGTCTAAAACACAGATGTGAAGAAAACTAACACTATCCCAGCTCAGCCCAGCACAACTGGTTGAAAAGACCAGCAGCTTACAATCCTTATATTTCCTGAATATAGCTACAGTGAAATGAAAAATAAAAAAATAAAAAAAATGTACTTGGGTCATTTGCCAATTACCTTTTAGGATAAGATGTGCTCTTTAAAATAATTATGAGGTAGGTTAAAGAAAGTAATAAACAAGTAAAGCCATCTCACATACTCTTTTATCAAAGCACTAGGGTAATTTTGGGAACTGCTAAGGAAGCACTGATGTTGATAGGGTCTAGACTGTAATAAGTGACAGGTAAATCCTGAAAAAATTGCAGGTGTGAGTATTTTATCTCTTCTTAAAAACACAAGCCCTATCACTTGAGCTGTTAGTAGCTAAATTAGGTGGTGAAGTACCTTTGTGTGTTCTAGGCACTGGGGAGGGAGCAATACATGCAGTTGTTGATTTATTTGACAGCAAAAAATTATAGGAGTGCAAGCATGTCCATGTTCCTAGTTTGTGTATTGAAGCCTTAACTTTCAGAGAGGATTGGTATAGCAGGTCTTTGGGCACACGTTGAGACTGAGAAGGTGTCAGCCATAGGTTCAGCTCTTTGTCAGCTGGGAATACGAGAGTGTGCTTACACAGGGACTGAGAACTGCCCTGGATGGAACCTTTCTCCTGCTACGCACAGATCAAAGCAGAGCTGAATTTAAAGCTGGAAGGCAATACTTGGAACAGTATTTGGTTCTCTCCAGGTCCTCAAGTGCTCTGGGCTACCTGAAATCACCTGAGGTTAAACACCACTTTTAGTGACTCAAATTACATCCGTTGGCCTCTGAGAAAAATCAAAACTTGTGAATTACACATGTAGCATTTTTTCTGTTAAAAAATCTTTCCTTTAGATGATAAACACTCCATTCCTGCAATGTAGTAGATTAGACATTACTAAGGCTCTGTATAATAGTTCATGAAGCACATTGATTTTAATTAAATACATATTGACAATAAAATGTCAGTCTTTCTTTTCTGAACATAATATCTAGCTGTCATTAAATAATGTTAAAATTTTATTAGATCAATATTGTGTGCTGTCTTTAATTAAGAAGAGATTGTCTTTGACCTTATTTGTGCTGCTTGAATGAAATTCCACTCAGTCAGCAGAAGGCTCATTTATTTTCAAGAAGAAAAATACTAACATTAATGTATGCACAAATTCATATTTCATAAGTGGACAAATTATCACATATATCAAGTCTGTTTAGACTTTTATACATAAAGAAAAAAGTGTATTGTTAAAATCAATATTTTGAGCTTTTCTGGAGCTCATCTGCATCTCAAAGTATCATGTCTGTGAGAATATAGCAGGTGGAAAACTTTACAGCTGGAGTTCAGAATGGTAAAATCTTGAGAGGTAACAGGATTTTAAATGGCTACAGCTGGGCTACTGTCAAATTTTTGCAATGGCTATACCCAAGAAGAAACACAAGGATAAAAATGCATTCTCTAGTATTGCAAAAGTAAGCAGCTAAAAATCTCAAGGCAACAGAATGCAATTAAGATAAAAATGTATCTCAAAGGTAATGTGAGTTGTTTGTTCACTGAGCAACTAAGTTATGCAAAAATAAAACAAAAAGTTCTTGCAAGATAAACGGATACCATTTCTTGACAATAACCTCAAAACAATAATTTTATGTTTACAGGGTATTTATGACCCCTCATGAGCTTCTGAACACACTGGTGCGCTGTTTAGATCACATGGATGTACCAGCATAACCAGTCAATCTGATCCAGAGGCAACTTTTCTTCAGAAATTCTTGTTAGTACCATTTGACCACACACAGTCCTACAATAGCCCCCTCTTACATTATGGAAGGAATGAGAGGTACAGCAAAAGGCAAAATGATATGCTGAGAATGCCTTCAAGTAGGATGTCTGTTGTCCTGATGGTAAGCTGATGGCTTGTTTGGGACTTTTTATTATTCATGTTTACAAGTAATGTTTGGGAAGTTATGATCATTATTGTATGTAGTTAGCAAGTTTAGTCCTTTCTTGAAAAACTCTATATACCAGAAAAACAAAAGTCTTTTAAAGAGCCTACATTTTTTACCCAAAGACCTTGGGCAGACAGATGACACCATCTCCATCTAACAAAATACCCACTTTGTATTCCACTGAATAATCTAATAATTAAAACACACAATTAGACCTATTACAGCAGCTTAATTTATAATATTTTCAGCTCAGTCAGAACTCTGCCTGGAATGTACTTCCTTTCAAGTTTAAATGAGTATTTTAACTGAATAACTACATGGGAAAAAAAACAATTATATATTTGCTTTGGTTAATTTTTCTCTCATAAAGAGGTATTTACTTAATCTTGAAGAGTGAAATTAATATGAGGCTGGGAGTTCAAACAGAACAAAGTTGCTGAAAAACAGCTTTGTATGTTTCACTCTTTTCTAAATGTCATGTACTATGATGCAAGAAGTTGCAGAAAGAAACAGCAATGAATGAGGTAGAAAAATGTCAGTCACCTAGAGGCAAAAACATAAGAGGACTTCTGGAAACTTACAATTTACATAATGATCTTATCTATTAATGAGGAAACTGAGTGAATGTTTTCCTGAATTCAGAGTTTACTGTTCTAAAATAAATCACAGTTACAAACTGGTAAAGCCTGTTTTTTTCACAAGGACATAAACTCACTTAGTTTAGGCACTGTTCTTGCTCTGTTCACCTGAAATGGATTCCTTCTCCTGTACCAATATCTCCTTAGCTTCTAATTAAGTCTACAAAGCCTCTCAGTCATGTTGGGAAGCTGTAGGCTCAGATGTTTGTACACAATAATAAGTTATTATTATTATATAAAATAGAAAAAAAAATATATGCTTACTGGAGGAAAGAACAGTTTTTGGAGGAGGAGAGTAAAAGATATTTTTTCAAACAAGAGGCCTGAGAGAAGAAGAAAGAGAAATGCAGTAAACACTGGCCTCAAGCACTGTTGCATGAGCAGTAGTAGGCAAGCTATGTAGCTCTTTGAGCAAGAGACACAAAATATGAAGCCAAAATGACAAGAGAGAAGTGGTTAGATGTCTTTAGGATGGTAGGAAAAGAAGATGAATCAGTAGCAAAGTCATGGTTTAACAGAGGCTTGGAAGAGGTCAGAAGAGTGTCTGGTAATAAATAGAACAGAGGAAGCCAAGGTACAGCTGTGCAGCTGGCAACAATTTTTTTTTTTCTCCTGTTTGATTTCAGAGTTGAATTTTCATGCATTTTTCAATAACCAGTCTTGAGACACTGTTCAGGCATCTGTGTTTGGCACATTGGGGACATAAGGAGACAAGAATTCAGTTATTAAGGTGATATATTAGGAACAAAACTCCTGTAGCAGCTCACACTGAGTCTCACAGGTGCCCATTCAGTTGCTGTGTGTATCAAAGTGGTAAAGATCTAACACCCTGGGTTCAGTCTCAATTCTTAGAGGTACTTTCAGTATCTAACCTCTGTGTCCTGACCATTATGCTGAACCTAATTAACATTTTCTAACATCTTCATTTAAGGCCTATGTTGTCATCATGTGCATGAACAGACAAGTCATAGAGAGTGTTTGTGAGCAGTGGGGTGCAGGTCCAGCCTGAATTGTGTGTCTTGCCTAAGGATTAGTCGCTCCAACTCAACTCACACAGGTAGTGTGGCTCAGCACATTTAGGAGGGTTTGGGTTCAACCACGTAGCTTTTTTGGGCATGTAATTCTTTGTGAAAGCCAGGGTGAGCATCAAAGTGGTCTATGAATTTTCAGAATAGGCAGGAGATCCATAAGGAAGAGACAAAATGCACAGTAAACGTATTTCAGATAAAGGGCTATTGAGTGGCACATGGCTGTGATCATGAGAAACTAAAAATGTTAACTCAAGTGCATCCAGGTATATTTAGAAAAAAAAAAAAGAAAAAAAAAGAAAATAAAAACAAGCAGAATAAATATATTTTTTTTAATCATATGGAAGCCTTTTAGTTTGCCTGTTTGTATCAGCTGCAGTTCTGCACCTAGTTGCAGACTATGAACTCCAGTAATTGTGCCGTAGAATGGATATAATGACATCTATTACCTTTGATAATTCCCATCATCAAGATTTTCACTTTCTCAAATAAAAGCACTAAGATTTTGAATTAAACCCCCTCAAGGCTGTAAGAAAACTCACTCACAATTTGCTGTATTACCATACCTTTCCTTTCTCATGCCCAGTAATGTTTGTCATGAAACCTTTAATTTTACTGGGGATTTGAAGTGGCTTTGTAAAATTAGACATGAGTACAGAGGCACTCTATTTATGTGGTGCCAAGAAAGTGAGGTAGCTGCAGTAACTGTGTCTAAAGAGTTTATATGACAGCAGAGAAAAGTGGGCTTCAACAACCTGTCTACTATTGCCATGATCAGTGGAATTTTTGATGGTGTCACCTTTTGTGTGAAAGCCCTAGAAGAATGACTTTTTGAGACTTGAATGCAGCTCTAGCATAAGAGGCACTGAGCTGATGAGGTCTGTATTAGCCAACCCTTTTGTGGTGTACATTTACATTGATTTCCCATTACAGTTCGAGTCTGGGCTGCTGCTTTCACACATTCTTTTCCCTCTTTGAATTATCAAAGCAGCTTGGTGAAAGAGATTCACAGTCCTGGCTTTTACCACACTGGCTGCATTGAAAGCTTTGGCTGAATTTTAGTGTTAAAATTTCCTTGTCGTTTAAAATAAGTTAAAGGAGCCTTGTGAGAAGCGATTTGCTTCAAGGACTTTGAGTGGGAAGCAGGGATCATAATGAGGAGTATTGTGTCAGATCTTGGAAGAATAAGGGAAAGAAACTTCAACTAAACTTCAGAGAAAGAAGGAGCAAATCCTATTTGACAGTTGGTACTATGATAAGAGTAAGGAGAACAATAGAGAATAGGGAAGTCAGAGTCTTCCTCCCAACCCATAAATCTGGTGAATTTACATTGCTGACTTAATACAAACATTGACATCAGAGGCATGTGTCAGAGACAGAAACTGAAGAGACTCAGAGGACCCAGAAACTGCCTTGTCTTTCTTCATGGTTTCCTTCATGTTCTCACCAAATCATGTCACCCCCCATTTGCCTCAATTTCTCTTTAAGAGTCTTTCTGTATGGTAATAAATTATCTAAAGCTGCCAGGTATGTGGAATATGTAGAGCAAGCATCAGGTGGAAGGGAAGATTGTATCCAATAAAAATTCACAGTTTATGCAAAAACGACTCTTGCTCCCCAATCTTGTTGATTGCCAGACATTGAAACTGTGGTTTTCCTTTAAATCATGAGAGCTAAATGGGTGCAAGGACTCAGGAGTTTTGGATTTCTTTTCTTGGTATACTTACACTCACTTCTGTTGGCCACTGTTATCTATGGAAAATCAGTCTGGTTTTCTCCCTGGGCTAGTTCAATACTCAATCTATAGTTCCATCATCTCTAAAAAGTGACATTTTCATGCCACCAAATTAATGTTATAGATTAAAGGTGACAGGTGTGACAAATACTTTAATTTCTGCATATTTAAAAACCTGAAGTGTTCCTCGTTCAGTTGCACAGCAGAGCTGCTTTAGAAACAGGAACAAAAGGGTTTCATTAGTATCCTGTCATTGGAAACTTCTGAAATTTCCTTCTGCACACCCATTCAGTTCTTGCTTTTATTTAATTGAAACTATTTGTTTTTATGTGATGGTATTTATTTGAACACTTCTTAAGCCAGAAGTGTCCTAGTAAGACTGTACTAGCTACTGGCCAGTAAAATAGGCTCAGTCCTGAAAAACCTAGGATACAAGAAGTCTGGAGAGCAATAGTAAAGATAAAGTGTAAAGTAAAACAGGTCCCCACAGCTTACAGACAATGCACAGCTTGCGCTTCAGTACTGCACTTATGACAGTTTCTTAGCAAACTGCAAGGGTGTTTCAGGCTGGCATTTATAAGGTAAGTCCCTAGAGCCAGGCAAGTATTCTTTGCGATATCTGCACAAAAAGTGATAGAGAACCACAGCAGCTGCCCTGCCCTCTATGCCTCACTCTGGTGCATTTGCTATCACCAGATGCAGAAATGGAGAATTTATACTTGCCTGACTGTGCTGAGCCTTTTACCTCATCAGGGACGGAGATGGGCCATACAGTAATGCGTATTGATCCATGTCCCAAAATGTGGTTTATGTCTTGCATTTCTGTGCTGAACTATAGTAAGGGAAAAGACTGTTACAGCCCAGTCTCCCACGTGCAGAATGAGCGATGACAAGCCTTTAAGACTGAATGGATGTAGGCATACATAGGATGATGGCTTAGATGCAGTAACTGGTCACAACTGAGTGGATGTGGACGCTTAAGCCTGCCACAAATCTAAAGTAAAACAAGTTAGCTTGAAAATCAATAAAAGATCTTAAAAGCATTCATTTGATCATTTGTGATGGTTCAGCTGACCTTGGGTACCTTGCTAAGTGGCAGGATCTTGTGAATATGCCTAAAGTCCTCATCCTGGAGGCAGTAGTGAACTGCCAAACATGCATTCTCCCGGCCTGAGAGGTGCAAAGGCAGGCAGCAGTGCAAGGGAAGCATTGTCTCTTGGCTCAATTGCACAGGTTATCACACACCTGGGGAGCTCTAGGAAGAAGAGAGATGGTTCTCAAATAGGCCAAGAAAGAAAATTCTGGGAATTTATCCAAGATTTTTATTTTGTTTTCAGGAAAAAAACTCTGTACTCCTATAATTTAGCAGGAAGAGCCTTTTGCACTCAACTAGTGAGAAAGAGTCAAATTAAAGGGTTCAGAATGTGAATATAGGCTACTCACTCAGTTAAGCATCACTTTTTTATAATATTCCACTTCCTAAATTTTGGTGACCGTCACTGCTGTTTTTACCCCTGACAGAAGAAGACATTGGTGGACAGACTCTGGCTCTGGATTAGTGACTTGACTGAAGAACAGTTCTGTATGTGTAAGAGCTGAAGATTTCACCACGGTTAAATGATGAAAGGAAGGCAAACCTGTTTCCTGCTGTGGGGGTCAACAAAGGTGAAAAGAGACTAAACTATTCAGAGCTGAGTCAGTCCTCCTCACGGTGTTTGTATGTTCAGGGATGAGCTACTACTGTCCTAGTGCACAGAAGCTGCAGCCATGTTGGCAGCTGTGCTTTGTCCAGTCTAACAAATCCAACCAAACAGCAGGATTACTTAATAAGGCATCATCACACAGTCCTCAGCTGGCTAATTTCCTGGAACAAAATCAATCTGGAGGATATCAGCTCAGATTTTCAGACAGGGTTTAATATTGGTTACATGATGTATCAGCACTACCAGTGCTCCCCAAGAGTGCAGTCATTGAAGTTCTCCTGGAGATCAGTTTGATTGAGCATGTAGTGGTGGTTTTCCTCTGAGTGAACTTACAATATTCTCTGTCTTTTCCATCCCCTTCCCAAGAGATGCAGTCTAAAATAGTTCTGTTGTATGATGAAGATTGTAGGGTTTTTATTTTGTACCCGAATGCATCCAAAGTGGGATTTGCCAATTCTATTTTTCTTCCTCTCCCTCTTTATAACAATACTAAAGAAATGTAACTTCAGTTGTACTGAGAGTTAGTAATTCTCTTAACATTGGCAAGTATAAGGATTATTTGATGAGATATTTTATAGAACTGATGGAGGGAAATAAATAATAGCAATATTAATAATAAAAAATGTGTTTTCCAAGTTGAAAGTGTTGCAAGGATAAACAAATCAGTAAAATGTGCCATTTTCTTATGATACAGTAATTTTATGAGCAATACTTTTCAGATGAACTGAAGCTATCATCATTATCAACTAATAACTTTAAGAATGACTTATCTGATTTGTTACTGCCTATGATATTTCTGGAGTGGAAAGAATTTTAAATTGCCTGTAAGGAACGGATACTGCCTGAAGGACATTAGAATAAACAAACCACAGCATTTTGAATGTTAACCTTTCAGAAGAAAAGAGATAAGACAAACATTCTTCACAAAATGCATAAGAGTCTATATACTTTGTTGCTTCTGGAATATCTGTGCTGTTCTTAGTTGCTTGTGCTAAGCCTTCAACAAAGTGGAAGTATTAATGATATATCAGATTCTCTTTCCTTGCACCAAAGGAGCACCAATAATATTAAAGGGTTTGTGGTCCTGTGGCTGCCTGACCTCCACTGCGAAGGGGTTGAGGGAAAGTACAACAATGTCCAAAGAGAGGTGAAAATAAAAGAATTGTTATTGAAAATGAACCAAAAGATATAATTTAACAAAATGTTTTTGTAACAAAGAACTGTATGTAGATTTGGGGAAAGTAAAATACTTGCTTCTGCTTTATTTTTAATTTTTGTTTGTTTCTTTTGCTTTGTTTCTGTTGGTTTTAATTTTGGGAGACCTGCTAAGTAAAAAAATTAAGAAAAAACAAGAAAGAAAAGAATCCACTTAAGAAGAATGAACCTTTTAAAAGCAGAACAAGATATTTAAATAAAACTGGATAGTTTAGAATGAAAAAAATATATATTTAATCTTGAAAATGTCACCACTTATCACCTGGATCTTCCTCAATGCCACTGCTGTTATCCTGCATCCAGTGACATGGACTCAAGTGGTCACAACTTTTCATTCAACATGCATCTCTTTGTTAGTTTGCTACCTGCTGAGGAAATCACAGAGAAAACCTCAAATCTCTTCTTTTTAATCACCTCTCATTCAACTCAGTTAGAGAAGAGATGGTAGAAACTACTCTGAGAGCAAGATATATCAGTCACTGCAGGACTGTGGCCATTCATGGTTATCTAGCAAGATTTCAGAAGGACTGTTACTTCAGCTAAAGATTTCTCAGTTCACTCAGTGCTCTGCCTCTACTGCTGCACAAGCTCCAAACAAAGCCATGAGAAGAGGTGGCAAATGTCAACTATAACAAGTGATGAGCTGCTCCATCTCTGCCCTGCAACAACAGTCTGCAAGGCTACTTTTTGGAGGAATTGAAACTGCTTCTATAAGCAACATATGGGTGAGGATTAATGAATGAGAGCTAATGTAGTTTCCAGCTAATGAACAAGTGAAGAGCTCTGCTCCTATGAAGGGCCATGAAACCTGTCCAGTATAGTTGCAGTGTAATCTGGAAATGTAAACTGTTTAAAATAAGAAGCTTTAAGTTGTTCTGGAAGAAGCTAATTGGCTTATTGAAAGATATCAATTTGACAAAACGTTAATATTTTCCTCTTATAATGTTTGCTTAAGCATGAAATATTTTGTTTTATAGTGTTTGGAAAAAAAATATTTAATTTTTAAGTTTTGATTTAGCTAACTCTAAATATTTAACATTTAACCAAGGATTCTTCTATATAATTTCTTTAACTTTTAAAGAGTTTTAAAACCCCATATTCTAAAGCTGTAATGGTTATGCATATTTGGAAAATATACATAATTTAGAATGATATATTCTTAATTTGCATTTGAAATCAATACTTTGAATGATGTAGAATAATTTTGTTTTGTTTTGTTTTACAGAATCTTCTCATTTGGAACAAATCACAATTGAAATATCAAAACTGTGTCTATGATGAAAGTTTTTCTTTTCCACTAACACTGTGTTTTGAGAACTCAAAATCAGGTGACCTCTTTCTGCTTTTCATATATCTTACTACATGTATATTATATAAAATATATTATTGTTTCAAAGAGGCAGAGAATACATGGATAGAGTATATGGATAATTTACATTCAGAGGAAAATGAAAATTAATTACCTCAATCAATATAAACATTTTTTTTCCCACAGCAGAGGTGAAAAGCTGACTGCATCCTCAAGGGCACAGATGGTCTGAGCATAGAGGTGTCCTGGTGTTTTGTGGTGAGACTGGGAATAATGCCTGCAAGAAACTTTTGGGAGTATGTGCCAACTCTCAGCATTTTTTCAGAGCAGAGAGGACAGTAGTCAAGGGCATGGTCAGACAAATTCCTAGTCACAGATGATGACAATGACTGAACTTCTCACTGGATTGCTTGCCACTCTTTGTCAGGCACGGCACTTGGATTTCACTTTGAACGTAAAGAATCCTTGGCACTGAACAGGGATACTGTGGCAGATGTTGTGTGTCATTAAAAGAAAAGCAGCATGAAAGCAGTTTGCCTCCCTCCTCCTCTCCCTGCTGCTGCAAACTCAAAAATGGGAACTACATGATGGAATGCATCCGTTGCAATTCATTCCACCATGCTGAAGGGCTTCATTCACCACATGGCTGTGACTGCAAGGCAAGCTGGATTCCTTGTTTTTAATCCAGGATGATTGATTCCTTTCTCAGTAGAACTCTGAAAACCAAGTGATTTCTCACTTGTGAATGAGAATACAGCCTCTTCTGCAGCATTATTCATTGATTGATCTCCAAGTACTTTGTAAAGGAGGTCACCATTAACTCTTTTCAACAGATGGGGAAGTAGCAATGGTTTTCCCAGAGACACTTGTCAGGCTAAAGTAGGGTGTTTTTTCCAGAGACAGTTATCAGGCTAGCAATAGGGCAGGGCGCTGAAATCCCTGCCAGGCTGTGTCATATAACACAGAATCACAGAATTGTCAGCACTAGAAGGAACCTCATCTAGTTTCAGACCCTCTGCCATGGTCAAGGACACAGAGTAGTTCCTCCCCCCCCCCCCCTTTTTTTTTTTTTTTTTTTTTTTTTTTTTTTTTTTTTTTTTTTTTGTTTGTTTGTTTTTGCGGGTTTGGGTGTTTGTTTTGTTTGTGGTGTTTTTTTCTTTTGGTTTCTTTGTTTTTTACCCTAAAAATTATCTTATAAAAATGGAAACCACATATTTCTGGCCACCATTTCTTGGTGCTTGTGCATGACTTCAGACTTATTGTCTGGCCCTGTGCCACATGAATGGGAGTATCCATGCAATTTCTAGTTAACAGTTTCTAACTCCAGAAATTCAAATATAGATTCCAAGATGAAGTCCATAAACATTTGTTCAATCTGTGATGTACTAAAACAAAAACGTTAGGCTTCAGGAACAGACATTTCACTGACACATTACATTCTCAGTCCATTTCTGACACTTGCTTAGTTAGGGAAACCTAACAAAATGTTTTATGCAAACTTACCAATTTCAAAATTAATAAACGCTTGTTTCAAATAAAGCTAATTACTATGTTCAAACATACTGAATTATTACAAAAGAAATTGCATATGAACACAAAGCACTTTAGGATGAATTAACTCATTTCTATCAGTGTAATAAACCAGCATTAATGTGCTTAGAGGGCAATGCTGCCTGGCAAGGCATCATGTAGAAAAGGTCATCGTTCTTCAGTGGGATTAAAAATATATCCTCTAGGATACAGAGATATTTCAGAACTCTTTTAAAAGATCATTCTGTAAAGAGGTAAGAAAATTACAACTTTCACATGTAATTTGTTTATGAAATATAGTAGCTGTGAGCATCTTAGAGGAAAAATATATACGCAAATAGATTAGGACATTGTAGATGATTCACATAAATGTATTTTTTCCTATTCAGCTTAATTAACTTCAGAGTAGATGAATTCTTATTGGTGTAGTGGAAAGAAAATGAAAGCAGTGTCAAGAGAAAATCTCCTGCATGTAACTACATGGTATATTCCAATTTTGGATGTTGCAAAAACATAAAAGTTTTGCTCATTAAATTTTAAAAGCTTTCTGACTTCCTAGAATTATAGCAGGGAGTTGTAAATGATGTATGAAATGAAATGTCCTTCCCTACACAAACAACATACAGCAAAAGAGCTTTGGAATTACTATTATTATGTACTATTTGCACTTAGATCAGTCAGCCATTAAGATAAATAAATAAAAATACCCACCAGGACAAAATTTTCAGTGAAAATAAGAAAGGATGGAGATATTTCAAACTACTCAGCTTGTTTGTGGGGAAAATCTGTATCAAATTTGTTTACTAAAGTAAACAATTTTCAGTATTTTTTTCATTTTGCTTCAACCTCTGTTCCCTATAAACAGATTTTTTTTTTTTTTTTCTGGACAGCAGAATGTTACTGCCAGATTAAAGTTCTCTTCTTAAATATCCCTGCAGTCAGCAAAAGGCGAGAGTTTTACAAAGATGTGCAATGCTGAATCCAAACAACTTCACCTAGACACAATAAAATCTGTGTCACCAGATGTACTCTATCTGTACTCATTACACATTGGTGTAAAGGTTGGAGTTTGATTTGTGGTTCACAGCTGATTCTCACTGGTAAGGTCTTCCTCCAAACTGTTATTAAAAACTTATAATAACAACATTTTAATAGCATTTAAAGAGCTTCCTTCAAGTACTACTATCTTGCCCATTTCCTCAGAGAAACACTACTCATTATACAAATCTGAAGTAATATGGTGAAGAAATACAGCAGCATTATTAAAATCCAGATTACTAGTTCAGAGACTTCTCCAAGGCCTCAGGCTGCTACTTAAACTACTTTTCATGTAAATAGCACTGTGAAGATACAATGCTAGACATGCTAAGAAATATTTCTCCAGAGTAAAAGCTACCACCCACATTTCACTTGTAACTCAGTTTTCACCACTCATCCATTTCTTTTCATTAAAATTACTTGGAAAGAGTCAATATTCTTTTGTCCTCTTTGATCATGTCCACATATTTCTAATGCTGGGGACCCCAGAGCTGAATACAGTACTCCAGATGGTGTTTCTGTTTTGTCCTATTCCTATTCTACTACTATTCTACTCTATTCTAGTTATTCTACTCTATTCTATGCTATTCTACTCCATTTCAGTAGTTACTTGGAATGTCAGTGTTACGGTAAGCAGTGTGTCTAATGTATGTTGTTCTATAATCCCTTCTCTATCAGGAAAACAGTGCAGAACACTCTTTTGCTCTGAACTTTTTAAGAAGCAATTCACATGTACAGGCAAAACTTTCACATGTACAAAGCAAAGAAATGCTCCTAAACAAGGAAGTTTTTCTCCCTTCATCTCTGTCATGTCATCATCCTCAGTGTCTAACATGCCTGGAGTAGACATAGGCAGAATAAGGACATTTCACTTTGTGGGAAATATTTCTCTTTTTTTGAATTGGGTCTGTCTTCTTGATGGACTAGAGGCCTAACACCATGATGTACTGGGCAAGGGAAAAGAGACAATGGTTTGGGATGGTCTGCATGGCGGGCTTTGATCTCTAAATATCATGGAGTTGTTAACCCTGAAGTAATTCAGCAGGTGCACTAATCAGGAGCAGAGATAGCACGGAAAGAAATCAGGAATACTTCCAAAGAGCAGGGCAAATTATCGCTCCCAAGGAATCTGATCAGGAGTTCTAGTTTTGAGATTGAACTAAGCCTGCATTCAGTCACAAATATGGAAAAATCAAAATGGTTCCACAAACACACAACTTCACCTTTAAAAGTGTTGCCTGGCTCAGAGAATTTAGTTGAAACTCATACAACATTAGTAAGCATGTCCTGAAATGCAAAACACCCTGTGATTTCATGCAAGTTCTGTGTGGGTGCAGTGGCTCATCCTTAGAGTAAGTCTGAATCTGTATCTGCAGGTGAATCAGCATGAAGGGTTGGCAAAATTAAGCTCAGTGGTCAAACACATGCCAGCCGCGTCCTTCAGCCATTGGCTTCAGCTTTGATTGCAGATTGTGAATACTTAGCCACTGTTGTGAAACTCTACTAAAAGTTTCCTAACATTTTCATGTTCCCATGAAGGACAAAACATTCACATTGTTAAAGTCTCTTCCATGCTACTACACAGTAAGCCTCAGAGGATGGTTTATGATGAAAGAAGATCAAGGATTTGAGTAACTTATTCAAGTTTTATAGAAATAGTAAAACATTTCACAGATGAGTACAGATATTTTAGATCTGATATGGTGTGCAAAGAGAGGCTTCAAAATTCTTGGCTTGTGTAACTTACAAATATTGTGTAATGGTTCAGGTATCATTGGATTCTTATGCACAAGGCAGTTGATCTATAAAACATATGGCATTTTGAAATATTGATCTCTTCTGTGCCAGTGAGTAAGAGATACTAGTGTAGCATGGGATTACATTTGTAACACTGGGATTAAAGGCAAAGAAGTGGAAAATTGGAATAGACCTGAATACATGTGAAGTGGAATGTACATTTGGCACTATTACTAAAGCAGGAGAGTAACAAATAAGATCATGTCTTTTTTAAAAAAATCACATAACTTCTGAGGTAATAGAATAAATGCATCTAAATTAATGTTTTGTACTAACTTACCTCTAGTTTTACTGGTAATGTAAAATCACAATACCGTGACCCGATGGAATGGGACAAAATAAAGAGTAATATAAAAAAAAAACCAAAAAAACCAAAACAAAAACAAAACTCACAAACCAAAAAAACAACCCAAGCTTTTTCTCTACAAAGTAAACAGTAATCTATATTTTAAAGCGGTACCTGATCTGGGCCATCACTCAGCCCGATGCAATATATCTTTCTGAATTAAACAAAACAAAGCAACCTCCCCCAGCTTTTGCCCAACATCTGTAGTTGTTGCCTGGATCCTCAATTGATTCACATTGGGAATATACTCTTCCCTTTACCCTCTATTTTGCTTCATTTTCTTTGCTTGGATTGTGAGACAATAAAAGAAATTCTAGAAACCAGAAATTTTAAGTATTTCTAGTGTTCTGTGCAATATCACTAAATTTTCTTCCTTTTTCCTCTCTTTTCCCAGTTAGCCTGCTAATGAGACTGATAAGATGTATGTGACCATCATGTAAGTCCCATCTGAAGCTGTTAAAACGTAGAACACAACCAGCACATTTTACTTCTTTCTTTCTTTCTTTATTTATTTATTTTTATTTAAGAAGAAAATAGACAGAAGCCTTCTTTCTGTGCTGATTTTACCTGGCGTGACATGAAGGCAATGGGTATTGTTGTGCATTTCCATGATAGATTGAGTCCTTTACTGCATGATATTCTCTCTCCATGAAGGCACTACTGCATTGCAATTAAGTAACTATTGATCTTTTTTGATGAGCAGACTGAGCTTCTAAAGTCTTTTGTTATGAGCATATTTCAGTCCCAAAATCACTTCAATTTTTAAAGGTCATCAAAAGTTAGTTGAACCCTGGTTAAAAGTCATATATCTCCTCTACATTGTACTTCAGAATATTTTCTTCCTTTATTTCCATAATAGTGAGAACTGAGCTGCTTAAAACACTTTTTAAAGGTGTTATCATTAACATGAAGTAAAATGCCACACTGACACAATGGATGGTGTAGCTTTTACATTGAGTTTAACTGATTAAACCAATATAGAACATCTGTGAAACCTCCAATTCAGATACATTTTTATTCTAACATCCTAGGTGACATATGACAAGTCAGATGCAATTTAATAGTGATTACTGCTAAATATTGGCATTTAATGGCAATTGTTGTACTGGAAACCTCAGACAACATGAACCCCCATGCAGTCTCTAGCTCTGTCTGATTCAAAAGTCATTATACTAATGAATAATATTCCCTTAGGTTTATTGGCCTTTGTATCTCACCCTAGGGTTAAGAAATAAGTGTTTGGAGATTAAATAGATCATGAAGGGCTTTGTATCTCAGATTTCCCCTAGTGTATTCTTTGTATAAGCCAAGGATGTAAACCCAAGAGTATCAAGATTCAGCCTCTGCACCTAGCAGCATTGGAGAATGTTAATGGAGGTGCTCCTATTTATTTGAATAGATACACAAGTGAGGCTTTTAGGTTTCCAATTTTAAAAATCATCTTAATAAGAAGGTTTGGTGGAGGGGTTGCTGCTTTGAGGAAAAAGTAAATTAATCTATACATCTCCCATTTTCAAAAAATATTATGAAGAACAGAGAAAGGATTTCACTTTAAGGGAAAGAATGTCAGAGAAACTGGAGCACTTGGGCAGTGCATGTGTAACAGCTGTTTACTCCACTGTGTCTCTGCTAAGCCTGAAGAAAGTGTTACTCTGTCATAAGATCAGTCGTGTCAGCTTTTAAAAAGAACGGTTATGAATTTGCCTATTGGGGAGCTAGAGAAATTTGTCAAAGAGAGCATGTGCATGCCCATGTGTGTATGTATGCTTGTCTGTCAGTGACTAGGTTGAGATGGCAAGTGAGAAAGATAAATCACTCAGAGGCTTTGAGGAAGAGACAAAGTTAAGAAAGAGTTTTGTTAGAAGCACTTTGAACTAGTTGAGGGTGAAAGGGACTTATTGTGTAAAGCTCTAAAATGAGTGCATTGCATGAGTAACACAGGAAAAGCTGCAGGTAGGGGTACACCTGTCAGGGCAAAAGGAGAGTGTAGACATTAGAGATGATTCAGGGCAAAACATGACAGAATTTAGCCATGCTTTAGAGAGACAGGAAAAAATGGACATCAAGCATGTGTCACTGTGGTGGTTTAGCAGTTAGCTGCCGCCCCCCCCCTTCCCAGCATTGGAAATAACCCAGGCTAGGACTCAGTCTGGAAGTTAAGGAATGAAGCTTTATATTTACAGCAATGCACAATGTACAAGCAGATATTTACAATGTATAGCAGATATTTACAGATATATGCAGTAAAAAGATAATACAGAAAACCCACATCCCTCCCAGAGATCAAAATCCCTATGAGGGGTTTCTAACCACCCCTACCACCTTCCCCCCTTCCCCAGTTTTATCTCACCATTTGTTAAAGCAGCAAATAGGCAAAGGTAGATCGACCAGGGGGATTAGCAGTAGGAAAAGAAGTTAGTGGAATTATTCAGAATCAGCTACAAAAGGCAGGGTGAAAGGAGCCATGAAAGAGCAGCCACAGTCCAAAGTGGTCTGAAGCAGTCTGATTTATCTATATTTGGGTTACAACTCTTAAAACATTTTTTTTTTTCTTTCTCAGTAAAGCTATGAGTGAAGTAGTACCCTCAGTGTTTTCCTCTCTCAGCCTATAGTCTAATTTCTCATTCAAATCCTCCAGTTAATTCAAACCAGCACAGTCACAAACCTGGATGGTATAAGAAACAATCATTATAAAAAAAAGAAGTCACAAATATCAGGCAAAACAAGGTGGTAAGCCATATCTTATGTTCTCTAAAGTTCTTAATAAATTCATGCCTCCCACAATCCTGAAACAAGTTTGAACAGGAAAAAGGAAGCAAACTTTTTACTTCCAATTTGGCCTTATTTACTTGCTTTCTGTTGTCCAGGTAATACTCACCACAACCTTGTCATTGGAGTTCCCTGGAAATATTAAGGAGTAATTTAGACAAAAGTTTACTCTTAGTCTTCTTCCCCTACTGACATAGGAACGAGGGAGGTAAAAATACCTGTGTTCATTCCAAAGAGGAATTGAACGTTTGCCTTTTCCAATAGTTTCACTGGGGATACATCCTTAGGAAGGATTCTGGAGCAGGACCGTGCAGGTGGTAGGAATTAGTTTGGCCAAAACTTTTGTTATTTAACTAATATCTTCCTGAAATCCTCATTTTCCTTTGTAGATCATCACATATCTAAACGTCCACTTAGCTGTTCCACATTTTAAATTGAATTTATTACTACAGCATTGGTAACAAAGTACAATAGCAGAACGAATGAAGAATAACAAAGTTTTATTTAAAAAAAAAACTTTTTAAAAATGAAAAAAAATTTAGAGTGCCAATATGCAGTCACTGATAATTGCACCAATAATATTCACTGAAAAAAGCTTCTTAAAGTTTCAGCTTTGTCAAGAAAATGTCAGATTTTTTCTAAAAGCTGAAAATAAGTATTTGTTTGGAAGCATATGAATACTTTTTGGAAAGACATTAAAGTGGTTTTCAGAGGTGTAAGTTATAAGGTAAAGATTTTCAGAAAATAATATTTTAAAATTATTAATAATTTTATTATTAATTTTATTATTAAGTATGTTTTAAAGTCAATAGCATTGGCTGGTTTATGAATGAGTTACCTCTTTGTGCTAACACTGCTTTAAAGTTTATAAGTGTGTGTGTATGTATCCCTGCTTTAATGACTTTTGGAAATTTACTGAAGGTTTTAGCAGATATAGACAGTAACTATGTAGTAATGCATAGACTACATAAGGTTACAGTGTTTGTTAAATGGTATAAATACTTTTAAAACTAAAAGTGAAGCCATCACTTTATAAGTAGCTTTAATTTATAAGCAATTTGGATTATTTATAATGTGTAAACGACTTGAGTTAGCAGTTAATACATTTGACTGTGACTGTGGGAAGTGCTCCATAAACTGTTGGCAGTTTAAAGCTCTTACTTTAAAACCTTTTTTTCCTAGACTTCAAATCCTATTTTGCCTGCTCTTTGGTACAATTGTTTTTCCGATTTTTCATTAAACTATTTGCTCCCTACAAAGAATTGTCTCAGTCTTTAAATTCCCCTCCTCAATCCTTCAAGAACCTAAAAAATGCAAACTTTCTGTGTTTCAACCATAAATGGTTTTGGTCTATCGGTATGCCATGTCATTTTCTCTCACATTTTCTTTTAAATTGGGCTCAGAAGACATAAGAATATAGCCCAATTAATATTTTTAAAGTAAAATAGTGTCTGACATCTTTGAAACATTGTAGCTATACCTCTGCTTCTGGAGAAGACTTAGCCATATGGGTGGGGTTTATTTTTCAAATTAATATTGTTTACTATTATTATTATTAATTATTACTTATTATTAATCCCAATCTGAAATCCATGCTGCGTGACAAATGGCTGGAGAGGAGCCCTGAGGAAAAGTATCTGGAGGTCTGGATTGATGAAAAGCTCAACATGAGACA
>VWZI01007812.1:109308-123724 GCA_013396835.1 Psilopogon haemacephalus
AGGGAGGAAGACCGTTTCCTGCCCCATTCACACCTCTGGTGGGGCAGTGGACTGGGTGTGCCCTGCCAAAGTTCGAACCTCATTCAAACCTCCGGTGGGGCAGTGCCCTGCTCTGCCACAAGACCTTATCTGAAAGGGGCTACAGGAAGGCTGGGGAGGGACTATTCACAAGGTCTTGTAATGACAGGATGAGGGGTTTTGCGTTTAAACTGGAAAAGGGGAGATTTAAGCTGGATGCTAGGAAGAAATTCTTTGCAGTGAGGGTGGTGAGACACTGGAACAGGTTGCCCAGGGAGGTTTGTGGATGCTCCCTCCCTGAAGGTGTTCAAGGCCATGTTGGATGAGGCCTTGAGTGACCTGTTCTAGTGGGAGGTGTCCCTGACTATGGCACGGCGTTGGAACTGGGTGATCTTTGAGGTCCCTTCCAGCCTAAACTATTCTATGATTCTATGATTATTTTGATGTTAATATATTTAATCTTGCCACATAACTTATTTTTAATCAGGTTCTTTGCATGGTCATGAAAAAATTACACAAAAATCTAAGAAATGATTAGCAAAATACGAACATTAAACTATTACAACTGGAAGAATTTCCCGTAGTCGATTATACCACTTGTCCACTAGATGGACTCAAGAGGCTTCTTTCTGCTTAAAGCAAAACATATTTGGATTCAGCTGGAGAGAGGCTTTAAGTATTTAGAATCATAGAATGGTTTAGGTTGGAAGTGATCTCAAAGATCATCCAGTTCCAACCCCTTGCCATAGGCAGGGACACCTCCCACTAGAAGAGGTTGCTCAAGGCCTCATCCAATCTGGCCTTGAACACCTCTAGGGAGGGAGTAGCCACTCACAAAATGTTATCTCCAGAGTCCTGAGGCTTCCTGGCAATTCCTAAACACTTGAAGGGAGTTCTGCAGGTGTCTTAATAGCTGTTAAGGCTTTGTGGTCGTTTGGCAGTTACTTGCCCCCCCCCCACATTGAAATAACCCAGGCTAGAACTCAGTTGGCTGGAAGTTAAGGAAATGAAGCTTTATATTTACAGCTTTGCACAATATACAAGCAGATATTTACAATATATAACATATTTATAGATATATACAGTAAAAAAGGTAATACAGAAACACCACAACCCTCTCAAAGATCAGGGTCTGTAAGAGGGTTTTTCAACCACCCTACCACCTTCCCCCTTCCCAATCTTATCTCACCATCTATCTTACATGCCAGATAAATGAAGGTAGATCGGCCAGAGGGTTTAGCAGCAGGAAATAAGTTAGTGAAGTTATTCAGCTAAGAAGGCAGGGAGAGAGACACACAGCAGCAGACAGAGCCCAAAGTGGTCTGTCTTATCTTTTGTTTGGGTTCTAATTTTGTATTTTTTTCAGTAACCTGTGAATGAAGTAGAATCAAACTTATTTTTCATTTCTCAGCCTATAGTCTAATTTCTCATTCAAATCCTCCAATTAGTTCAAACCCGCACAGGCTCTAACAAGGTGCTGGGAGAGAGGCAGGTGATCTCTGACCTCATCCTGGTTCCTCTTTGACTCCAGACTTGGCATGGAGGTTTGCAGAGGTGCAGGCAGTATGTCTTGCAGATATGCAGATGAGCACAATATCAGTGGCACTTCTTGTCATGTCATGGGGCACTTAATGCCTTCTCCTTGCTAACTTGAGGCAAGGCAGTTTTGAAGTAGACAAACCCAAAGAATCAGGCCTTGTTATTAAACAGCTGGCAGAGCATGGCAGGTATACAACAGCAGAAAGCAATGAGGCAGAAGTACAACAAGGCAGAAGCAATGGCAGAAGCACAGTGTCTTTATGTGTTCACCTCTTTTATTAAATCAGCCTGAGACTAAGGGCTCTTTGGCCACAGACTGGCCAATGGGAATGGTAGTTGCCAGATATCACCATATTGGGTGAGCTAGGGCTTTTAGTACACAAACATGTGCATAAACACACATGGGTACTCTGTTTACAACTTGGAAGAGATATGGTGGCACCAGGCCTTTGTCTTCCTTTCTTGTGGTTGCTTCTATCAGCCAAGAGAGTAGGAGGGAGAACAAGCCAGGACATGTTTAGGCCTATTTCCGCTTTCCATGGAAAGGACTCATTCAGCTTTGCTCTAATGCATGCTTTATTTCTTATTATGTAAAGAGAAAGAAATGTGCCTGAGGATGACTGGATTTCTACCTGTTGAGAAAACATCACAGAATAATGTATTTCAAATCAGGCCTTCCTAAAGATCTGCAGCTGCAACATCAGCTTCTCCCACCTCTCTGACAAAGCTCACACAGTCTGCATTACAGTCTATACTGGATAGGAGCAAGCAGAGTAGCAAGTGGCTGGTATCACATACAGCTGTCAGGAAGCACCAGTGCTTCACAGTGAAGAAATTTCAATCTCTCCACTTTGCAAAATCAAGTAGGGTGAAGATAAAACCTTATTTGTTCACATTCTGTCTTCTCATGAGCTATAGAGGATTAGTCCTGGTGTTGTCTGTGGGATGTAATGTTAAGTAGCCTGCTCCTTTGTGACTAATGGTCTTGCACTGAAGTTAAATCACTCTTTACTTGAAGGTATCACTTCTACTGCACTGCAGTGATAATTATCTAAATAAGTAATAAATGAGGTGTTTCTGCTTGTGTGGATAGGCTCAGACTGCTCACTTTAGTGTAGTTCTAGAAGATTAGAATTTCGATGCTATCCAAGGTGAGCAGTAATCAATGTTATTTTGTGGGATTTCTGAGCATCCCCTTTGTCCAGCCGTCACCTCACCACTGAGCAGAGACAGCACACACTGGAGGGACCAGGAGAGCTCTCATCTACAAGCAAAAATGCTTAGGAGGAAAAAATTTTTACCCCCCCTCGACCAAGGATACAGACAAACTGGTCTGTGACCGATTTCAAAAAGCATCTCAGTCTCCTTTGAAAAGGGAAGATGCAGAAAGCAAAAGAAAGGTTTCAGGAAGAGAGGAAAGAAAGTTACAGTCAGGTCTCTGTGAAGGATGGGGAGTTCATTTCCTATAATTCAGATATGGCAGTGGAAAATCAGACTGAGAAGGACAAACTGAGCTACTATATTTAAGAAACTAGTTACACATGGCTTCTATCTGCACTATGGAGCCAGCATTTAGGTTTTGTTCTGGATCTGTAAAATATATTGATTATATACTGATGTTAGACTAAGGGAATTTCTGTAAATCAACACCAAATTTGAATTTTCTGTCATGAGCATGCATAGTACAGTTGAGGTCTGAAAGATGGAAGAGCATGAAATTTGTGCTAACATCAGATGAAGAATCGGTGAAGGAAAACTGAGTGACTCAAGCAGAAGTTATTTTAAGGGATCATACTGGTCCTTCTCCATTTAAAAATCTTTGAAACTGGACTCCTTTAGAGACCCTTTCAAAGTGCATCAAAGCCAGTGGAAGAGATGCCTTTCACTTTGTCATTGTGTTTTGGATGAGTATGCTGTTCAAAAAGCTACCACAAATGTTTCTGAGCTTTTGGGGAAGTTACTGCCTGAGATTTTATGAAAGGCACATGGCATATGGAAACAGCATATGGAAACCTGTTAACATTGAAAGGTAAGGAAAAAAGTGGCAATGAGTGATGAACTTTCTGAAAATGTTAAAAAAGCAGAACCACAGTCATCTGCAGAATTCCTGATGGAGCACGTTTTGATTGATACGAAGTCAAGAGGTTTCCAATGCTCTCTATCACCTGAATGATAGCAGAGGACTAGACACTAACCATATGTCAACTGCACATCTCAGAAAGATCTTCTGCCTCCTGAGGAAAGAGTGTGAAATCATTAGCACAGTCTAGAAATGTGGAAAGTGAGGGACTGTCATGCAACCACACAATGAAAACTACCTATAAAGATTATATCAGCTAATGAATTTTCCACACTGCTGCCTACAACAAGGGAAAGTTTTGCATTTTTATCTCAGACAGAATCAGAAGGGTAGTTGAAAAAAATATCTGTAACATCAGTAGGGGTGGATTTGGCACCTCTGTGTGGAGAAGATGCTTTTACTTGGGCAATTCATCATTTGATGGCAGATCTGAATCCAATAGCAATTAGTGTTTAATTGACTTTACTAGCACATTCAATGCTTTGTACCTCCTCTAATTATGGAATATCTTTTGTGTATGTGCATTTTCATCAAAGCTGATTTTTCCAAGAATATTGTCTATATTGGAACGACTTGAGGTCTTATGTTAAAATTGATGGACTGGTTTAGGAGGCAGCCCTGGCATTGTCACTCACAAAACAATAAACAAACAATAGCCTCTTTCATCTTAGTAAGTCTCAAAGTTCTGTACAAAGTAAATAATAATTAAACAGATGAACACTTAATGAAAATGTCTAGATCAAAGAAGATGCTCACGGCATTAAAAATATATTTAGCTTCAAAACATCTCCACCATCTAGCCATTTCTTATCAGGTTTAACTGTGTACAATGATGAAAGATTTGTCTGATTTCTCAGCCCTTGTAATTAATGATTCTCTTCCAATTACCTTCAAATTTGGCAGCCTGTGTTACTATTATCCTGACTCTACCTCTTTCTAGGATGTTGTGCTGCTGTTGCGTTCCATTTTTATGCCCATTAGGGAAGTGGTTTTCCTCTTGAGGTCTATGGAATCCAAGGGGAATCCTCCCATTTACTTCAACAGTTGCTGGAGGGAGATCACGGTAAAATCTACCTTGTTTCTCTAGATTTGCTTCATCTGCCTGTGTGGCTGTGGACAGTACACTCTCCTATACAGACTGGTGTTTGGCATCTATTAATTTTCAGTTGCTGTTTGGATGAAGTAACAAATGTAAATTCTTGCATGAAGCAGTAAAAATGTCAGGCTTCAGCATTAATGGAATAATATGCAGCAGCTGGTTTTATGCAAGATAATTCACAATCTGCCAACAAACAGGCCAACATGCAGAAGAGAGAGTAGCCCCAGCCAGAGCTGGAATGAAAAAGGATTGCCCCTTTTGAACATTTCCACACTGGAAATTGTTCATGTGTTTTGTGAATTTCAAAAAGTTTGTAGAATTTCTTACCAAGCTGGAGAACAAAATCTGTGGGTGTCACTTTTGTGGGGACTGGCAAAGTGTTCTACCAGTCAGTTGGCACTACTTTTCTGCATGCATGGAAGTTTGCACAGGCTTCCCTATCACAGAATCACAGAATTAATCAGGTTAGAAAAGACCTTTGAGATCCTCGAGTCCAACCTATAACTTAATACCTTCTAATTAACTAAACCATGGCACTAAGTGCCTCTCCTTTTAAACATCCCCAGGGATGGTTAAGTTCACTACCTCCCTGGGCAGCCCATTCTAAGGGTAAATCACTCTCTCTGTGAAGAACTTCCTAACATCCAGCCTGAACCTGCCCTGGCACAGCTTGAGGCTTTGTCCTCTTGTTCTGTCACTGATTGCCTAGGAGAAGAGATCAACACCCACTTGGCTACAGCCTCTCAGGAGGAGAGAGCAATAAGGTTTCCCCTGAGCCTCCTCTTCTCCAGGCTGTTTTAAATTGGTTTGCAGGTTTGTTTAGGGAATCTCACTTCCTGCTTCTTTTTGCTTGTTTGCTTCAATTTTCTCCACAAAAATATTTATTCCTGCATGCAGGGATAGTAGTCTCTGTGACTGAGTGTAGCACATAGCACACTGGTGAGTGGGAAGCTGTCTTTCTATAATCAAGGATTCTCCAAATCTGCTTACATCTCTCTTTGTGCATGCATACACATTTTCTTCCTTTTTTATTTTTTTCCCTCTTTCCACAAAACAAGTACTGATTAGATATCTGAATTTATATATGAACAATTCTGCAGATTAGCCCCACCCAGAAATCGATACCTTTAGTTACAGAGAGATCTATCAGAGGCAGTAAGGGCAATAAAAATGCCTATTATCTCTGAAGGAATTGATTCAATTTCTAAGCAATTGCCTAGAAATCAATTCAGATAAATCAGAGTGCATCTGTTAATTATGTCTTATTTCATTTTGGAAGTGGTGTAAATTTATGCCAGAAAGCCAAGGGTTCCATGTAAAGCCAGGGGAAGTCTGAGAGCTACTTCATTCCTTTCAAATTCAGATCAACAAATCAAAAGAATTTTTATAAATATAGATTTCTGTGGTTTATGTGCATTTTTTTGGAACTCAATTAAGTTTGTAGTTTCCTTCAAAGACAGTTTTACAACTTCAGCAAATTTTAGCCCTCAGCTCATTATTTGATGTCCCTAAGAGTAGTAAGTGGACTGATGTTCACATCATTTTAAGGAGAAAACTCAGCTGTAACTCAGATATAATTAAAGCTCCACTTCAGTTGCATGCTTTCTCTCCACTTTCCTGCTCAGCAGATGATGGCAGTCTTCAAGAGCTGGTATTTTAGACAAAGGGCAAACTTCTTAGAGGCAGAGAAGGCACCATTATTTTCCAGTCTTTCTGAAGCCTTCTCTTTCTAAACTGTCTACTCTAAGCTCAATTTATTAATGTTCAACAAATCGTTCTACCAGCACTCAGTCTCTGGCTCCATGAAACCTTTCCCTGCCACGCTGACCTATCCTAAAGCTGCGCTGTTATGTTCACCTCACAGAAACCCCTATGAGCTGAAGTAGCTGTAATTAAAGGTTTTCAGCTACAGGGCTGTCAAATCCTTTTGTGTATCTGTTTTGGCAAGTGCTTCAATTCCTACAGCAGTATTAAATAGACCATCTGTTAGCCTTCATTAGGCTCTCACTCATCAACAGGATTATTAAATATAACTGAGCATGCTAAAGGAAATCTTGACATCTGGGCTTTCAGTTGGAGTAGTGATCAATATTAATAACAAAACTATTTCACCTGAATCTATTATTAATAGAAAGTTAAATACAGCATAAATATGGATGCCTTACTCTATAACACAGCTTTACTATGATTAATCTCAATGATACAGTGAAATCCAACTTTATTACTAACAATATCCATAATAATGTAGGCATCTAAAGATCTGTGTGACAGTGGTGCTGTCCCGAAAAGCATGTGAACAACTGGTTGTCATTTTTGCCTTTGTTAAAATTAGAGGGCAGATAGGACCATGCTAAACAAAAAGAGTCTTAGAGAAGAAGACCTACAATTATAACATATGCATTGCATCTGGGAAACAGATTATTCTTTTGTTCTTTGCAACAACTTTCTATATATTTAAGCATAAGGTATAAAATCTTTGGTTGTCTCTTGTCTAGATTAAAACTCCTCCAAAGCACTCCTTAGAGAAAATGTTTCCTAAATCATTGTGGTCTTCCCAGTTTGCGTTTGGACTCTATCCATTTACTCTGTGTCTATAATCAAAACACAGTCTTATCCTTCATTAGTTCTTTGATATTCCATATGAGGTATGTAGGACAAATTCCTTCACACAGACCACTCCCATTTACATAGCTATGTGATCCCTCTTTGGGGTTTTCCCTTTTATTTGAAAAATGTTACAGTCTAGTTTTTCCACAATTTATGTAAATATAGTTGATTCTTACAAAATATATGAAATGGAAATGCACATTATGCATTTCAGATCAATTCTATTATGGTAATTTTGAATACTAACCCTGTTTTTTAGTGTCCTTGTAGACACAATCAGAATGGCATTTTCTGCAAGATCAACAAAAATGTCAAACAAAATATTGATCAATATGGGAATCAAGAAATGCTACTGAATAGATCCATCTGACACATCCTTCCAGCTTAATACTAAGCAACTGGTTACTGGTCTTTGAAAATGCCAACTGAAAACCCATCTGTTCAGGAAAATTGTGGGAATCCTACTGCAGCTTATTTTGGAACGTATTTTCTCACAGAGCTGCAAAGTCATAATGAAAAGCCTTATGGAAATAATGACATATCACTTCCCATTTCTTCACCCCTGTGTAAAAGATCATTTGCATCTAGTGTTGTAAAGCAATAGTTTGCTTCACCTGAGGGTAGGGAGAGTAAGAGCTTCATCCAGGAAACTGCTTCAGTAGCAATGTTGTATACTCTAAGTGTATTCATAAACTTGTCAAGCCTCATCCTAAAGTCATTCTGTCTCCATCTTTCTGGCATAACTGAATCACACTGACTAATTTATAATCCTGATTTTACAGGAACTGGTAGGTGGAACAGGATTTGGAATATCTGTCACCTCTACTGTGTAGGGAGATGAAGAAATGTACTTATAGCAACCTTTGTGTCTCATTGGTAACTATAGAACCAATAAGGGGTCTGAAACTCTTGTTCTGGTGCAAATACCTGAAACAATGACAAAGTTATGATGTGTCTGAAAGCTATTCCTCAATTTATTATTTGTCTGTATTGAAAAACTTGGTTTATGAACTCTTTGGCATAACCCTTGAGATACAAATCTTTGTTTGCTTTGCAGAAAAACTGATGCTGAAGCAAAAGATTTTTAGGCTGACAGAGAACAGCATAGACTGCAAATAGCCTGGCCCACAGACTGCATGAGCAGAGATGTCAAATATTGTAATGTGCATGACCAGAGCTGAAGTACAGCCATTAAGATTTCTAACTTCATGTCTTATGGCTGCATTATGTACACATCAGTGGGAACTTTTGTATTGCAATTTGTTTATCCACAGAATGAAGGAAATTGAGTTTCAACACAGAGTCATTAGCAAACTGATTAATGCTGATGAGCATTTTGATCTGCTGATACAGAATCCAGTTCTAATTTTATAAAGTCCAAGTCCTGAAAGCAGACTTTTTGGAAACTTCATATGAGTTGTTTGTGATTTTCATTTTCTACTTAAATTAGCCATGATTGAGGCAAGTTCAGAGTACTACATCTGGAGGGCATTCTACCTCAGATTATCTCACCACTTAACAAGATAGTAAAAGGACACCCATGCAGTCTGAGGACTGTGCCATCAGCATGTTGTTATTTGGAGGCTGTTTTCAGCTATCTTTTACAGTGTCCACAGCATACTGAAATGTTATATTAATATATTGACATCTAGCAAAAAGAAAGATTTCCCAGAACATGACTATAACTGAGATGTTTTTCCTCTTTGTTGAACCAATCATATTGAAGAAACCCCAAATATTATTTATCCTATTTTTGCATAATAAACTATTGTGGTGATTGTGATGTGATTCAGATTTTTTAGTTATCATTGATGCAGCTCTGAGCATAATAATATGTCAGTGTTTTAAGTATGAATGGCCAGTGCTCAGATGAGTCCCATACACCACATGTCAGTCTGACCTGCTATTTTGCCTGATTATCTTAATACTGAAAGCAAATGAAACGAACAGAGTTCAGTTCAGCTGCTGCTTTCCCCAACCTGAAAGCTCTTCAGATGTAATTTGAGTCCTTGTGCTTCAGAGAAGATTTGGTTCTTATTTTCATAGAATCATAAAATGATTCTTTGTAAGGAAACTTTAAAGTTCATCTAGTCCAACCCAACCACAGTAAGGAGGGACATGTTTAAGTAAATCAGATTGCTCAAAGCCCACTCCCACCTGACCTTGAATGTTTCCAGGGATGGGACTTCTATTACCTCTCTGGGCAATCTGTGCTGGTGTTTTACCACCATCACCAGAAAAATATTCTTCCTTGTATGTAGTCTAAATCCACCTTCTTTTAGTTTAAAACTGTTGTCCTTTTGGAACACAGCTTGTTAAAAAGTTTGTCCTCATCCTTCTCATAGCCCCTCTTCAACTACTGAAAATCTCCAATAAGGTGTCCCTGAAGCCTTCTCTTTTCCAGGCTGAGTAAACTTAATTCTTTCAGCTTGTCCTCATAAGAGAGTTACTCCAGCCCTCTGGCTCTTCTCTGGACCCTCTTCAATGAGTTTTTGCACTTCTTGTGCTGAGGGTTCTAGGTCTGGACACAGCAGCCTGGGTGAGGTCTCAGCGGAGTGGCATAGAGTGTCAAAATCACCTCCTTTGACTTGCTGGCCACTCCTCTTCTGATGCAGCCCAGGATACTATTTGTGTTCTGTGTTGTAAACACACATTGTCGGCTCATGTCCAGTTTTTAATCTGCCAGTACCCCTAGGTCCTTTGCCATGGAGATGCTCTCAATCACAATCACATCATCTCCCATCCTTTACTGGTATTGAGAATTGCCCTGAACCAAGTGTAGGACCTTGCACTACACCTTTTTAAACCTCATGAGTTTCACACAGGTCCACGTCTCAAGCTTGTTAAGGTCCCTCTGGATGACATTCCATTCCTCTGGTCTGTTAACTGCACTGGTCCACTTAGTATCATCTGCAAATTGCATTTGATTCTGGTATGTCATTGAGGAAGTTATTGACCAGCACTGGTCTCAGTCCCTGAGGGACATCACTTGTCACTGCTTTTCATCTGGACATTGAACCATTGACCACTACTTTTGAGATGTAACCATCCAACCAATTATCAGTGAACATTTCACTTGTCAGATCCGTATCTCTCCAATTAAGAGAGGATGTTGTGGAAAATCCTGTCAAAGTCTTTACAGAAGTCCAGATAGATGACATCCATAACTCTTTGCTTGTTGACTGAGAAAGCAAATTTCAGAGCAACTTAACATTCTATAAGTTGAAGATTTTTGTACATGTACATGGAGCACCATCAATTAAGCATCATAGTGAGGTGTGTTCTTGAAGGCTTGTACTCTTTCACTTCAGAAATTCATGATCGTAGATCACAAAATACCTATTACAAAAGTAAACATGAAGCTGTAGCACCAAAAGCCAGAGGAAAGTCTGGAAGATCAGCCAAGGGAGAAGTCCACTAGAAGGCCAAGACTGAGTGTCAAGGAGTGAACATTCACAGATGAAATTTCTGCCCTAGAGTTAGTTGTGTTTAACTGATACGTTATTGCTGTGGTGTTAAAGGAGTGTGTTGCTCCAGCACATCTCTGCTATAGCTTACACTGATAGCAGAATGCCAGAGATAATACATCTGGACTGTTCTAGTAGAATCATAGAATTACAGAATGGTTTATATTGGAAGGGACCTCAAAGATCATGCAGTTCCAAACACCTGCCATAGGTAGGGACACCTCCCACTAGATCAGGTCACTCAGGGCCTCATCCAACATGGCCTTGAACACCTCCAGGGAGGGAGCAGCCACAACCTCCCTGAGCAACCTGTGCCAGTGTCTCATCACCCTCACTGTAAAGAACTTATTCTTAACATCCCATTTAAATCTCCCCTCTGCCAGTTTAAACCCATTACCCCTCATCTTGTTGTTACAAGACCTTGTGAATAGCTGCTACCCAGACCTTCTGTAGGCCCCTTTCAGATATTGGAAGGCTACTATATGGTCTCCTCGAAGCCTTCTCTTCTCCAGGCTGTAGAGCCCCAACTCCTGTAGTCTGTCCTCATAAGCCCTCTGATCTTCTTTGTGGCCTTCCTCCAACTGTTCCACATTCTTCTTGTGTTGGGGGCTCCGTAACTGTACACAGTACTCCAGGTGGGGTCTGTTGAGAGCAGAGTAAAGGGGAAGAATCACTTCCCTTGCCCTGCCGGCCATGCTGCTCTTAATGCAGCCCAGGACACAGTTTCTGCCTGGGCTGCATGTGCACATGATCAGCTCATGTTGAGCTTTCCATCAACCCAGACCACCAGCTCCTTTTCCTCAGGGCTACTCTCAGCCATTTGCCACCCAGCCTGTATTTGTGCTTGGGATTGTGCTGACCCAGGTGTAGGACCTTACAGTTGGCCACAGATGAAAGCCATAGATGGAGACTGAAATAATCTATTATCATTGAAAAAAAATTGTTCCACAGAAATGGAGCAACTGTTTATATTGCAGAGGGCAAAAAAAGTACATGTAGGAATACATTAGATGACCGAAATGGAGATAAATCTAGTTCCAGAGAAGCCAAATTACAGTGACTAAGTAACAGAGTTAAACATGGGTATTAAACTATGGTTATGGAATGGCAGTATGTAGGGGTATTGAAAAGTGGTTAACATCTATGACTTATCAGTTAAAAGCAACATAAATATCAGTTCCTAATGAAAGGGAAGGCTTTTCTTCTTCTTCAGTCAAGGGCTTGCACTTCATTGGTTTGCCTGTTCTGTCATAATGATTTTGTAGCATATGATAGATCAGAACAAATAATTATTTGGCTGAAAGTTAGCTTTCTTTTTTTCAACAAGTTAGTCTGTGGCAGGATCAGGTTTCTGAATGACCAAATGGCTTTACAGATGTCTTCAGAAGAAGTGCAAGAATAAAGAGCAAGACTTGGCAACAACTTAGTTTTGTGTCAGAATAGAATGGTCTTTATCAGCAGTTCAATTCAATGAATTTGCTCATGAGACACAAGTTGGCTTGGCTGTACCACGCTGACACAAATGCTTGTCCTGAGCTAGTTAGGATACCTATCAGTGTGGTTTATCTTTATTCCTATTTATTCTGTGCTCAGTGACAGTGATGGAGAGAAATGTCACCCTGTATTTCCAGCTGTTATGAAGTTCTTGTCACTTTTTAAATGCTTCAGGACTAATCTGTGTAGCCACAAATGCCTTAATTTCTTTACTTTCTGTACTGCCAGAGGGAAGAGCAACTGTTTTTACTTAGAAGGAAGTTCTCAAGTTCTAGTAAAAGATGGGCATCTTTTATATAGTGGAAATTACTCAAGAATTTTATTTCTGCTGAGAGTTCCTGAGAAGTTCTGTATATTTGCCTTGAGAGACTTCAGCATTTCTTAATAACTGAAAGCAAACAAACAAAAAAGCCTTGAACGTAATTAAATCAATTGTAATTGTTTACATAGCATTTACAATTTTCATGGCCCCAACATATTAACAAGTACTGAAGCATCTATTTACACGGTATTGACCTTCACACAATACTGTTTGTGGCTTGGCATACTTAATGAAGGTTGTGACTTTCCTTTACCTATCTGCTTTCTATCAGGTGAGGCTCTATAAGGCTCTGGGCAACCTGATCTAGGGTTGGACTAGGGGACTTTGGAGGCCCCTTCCAAACCAGACCATTCTATGATTCTGCACTACATTAGTGAGACAAAAACTATACTGGGAAAGACATGATGGAATGTACGACGTACAGGCCAAGGGGAGACATTTTCAGGAGTCGCTATCTGAGAAAAGGGACAGTGCTACAATGGCTTCCTAGGCTACCATTTTTCAGTGGAGCCACAGTAACTGATAGCTGTGCATTCTTTTATCACCACACATTGCAAAGTAAGAGTGAATTAATTCTGTGAGTTTTACTTCTCACTGGGACAGACCAAAACCATGCACGTCAGTACTTCTTGTTGATCAAATGACATGTGGTGACGCCAATGTACTTTTGTGTGACTGGTCTGGTTATATGGCTTCACAGTATATAACAAACAAACCATACATGGAAAGAGTTTATAAGCAACGATTTTGTGGAGAGTTTTACAGTCTTGTGTAAAAGAAGTTTCAGCCAGTGATAATAGCAAGAACAACAAGCAGCTTCTGCTGGACAAAGACAGTAATAGTTTTGGTTATTTTTTTTGTTTGTTTGTTTGGATTGTTTTAATGGGTAATTTGCAGTCTAAGCAGATGACAGCTATGGGTAAATAACAGAAAGAAATTAAAGGAATAATGCCTAGCAAATGACACACGCAGGAAGATTTTTCTATCATGGGGTAATTCTCAGAAATGCTGAGGAAGTGAATGAGGAAATGAGAGAGTGGAAGGTGGATGCAATGGAGATAGAGAAATGGTGCGGAGGAGACTGACAGTAGACAACAGTTAGTTCATCATGAAGTCCCAAGTTAATTCTCTGGAAGACAATGTCTTTGTGTGATAGGATTTGTTCCTTCACTGTATAGCACCTTACAAGACAGTTTTGGAACACAGTCCATAGCTTTAGCACATCTTCGAGAAGCAGAGATTGGTTGCTCAAATGACATAATGAGTCCCCTGAGTGTATTCTGTAACATAGATCAAGCTAGGTCACAGGATCACAGGATGTTAGGGGTTGGAAGAGATCATTGAGTCCACCACTCTGCCAAAGCAGGACCATACAATCTAGTTTGGGTCACAGAGGAATGCATCCAGAGAGGCCTTGAAAGTCTCCAGAGAAAGAGATCAAACAATACCCCTGAGCAGCCTGTTACAGTGGTTTGGGATCCTTATGGTAAAGAAATTCCCCCTTGTGTTGAGGTGGAATCTTCTGTGCTGCAGCTTACATCCATTACTCCTTGTCCTATCACAGAGAGCAAGTGAGAAGAGCCTGTCCCCCCACTCCTGACAATCAGCCTTCAGATATTTGTAAACATTTATTAAATCCCCTCTCAGTCCTCTTCTCTTCTCTTCTCTTCTCTTCTCTTCTCTTCTCTTCTCTTCTCTTCTCTTCTCTTCTCTTCTCTTCTCTTCTCTTCTCTTCTCTTCTCTTCTCTTCTCTTCTCTTCTCTTCTCTTCTCTTCTCTTCTCTTCTCTTC
>VWZI01007812.1:123738-174428 GCA_013396835.1 Psilopogon haemacephalus
AGACGTGACCTCAGCCTCCTAATCATCCTTGTAGCCCTGCACTAGACCTTCTCCAGCAGATCCCTGTCTCTCTTAAACTGGGAAGGCCAAAACTGAATGCAGTACTCAAGCTGGTGTCTCATCAGGGCAGAATAGAAGGGGAGGAGAACCTCCCTGCATCTGCTGGACACGCCCTTCCTAATGCACTCCAGAATCCCATTGGCCGTCTTGTCCACCAGGGCACATTGCTGTCCTATGGATAACTTGTTACCCACCAGGACTCCCAGGTCCCTCTCCAGAGGGCTGCTCTCCAGCAGATCACCTCCCAACCTGTACAGGTGCAATTATTATTCCTCCCCAGATACACTCATCCTTGTTGAACCTCATTTGGTTCCTCTGTGCCCAGCTCTCCAGTCTATTCAGGTCTTGCTGGATGGCTGCACAACCTGCAGTTGTATCAGCCAAGCCTCCCAAATGGGTGTCATCAGCAAACTTGATGGGTAGACACTCTGTCCCCTCGTCAATGTCATTGATGAAGATATTGAACAGTACTGGACCTATCACTGATCCCTTGGATGCTCCACTATTTACAGCTCCCCAGCTGGACCTGGCACCATTGATCACCACTCTTTGAACTCTATCCTGTAACCAGTTCCTAATCCACCTCACTGTCTGCTCTTTCATCCCACACTTCCTGAGCTTGCTTATTAGGCTGTCATGGAAGAAAGTGTCAAAGGCCTTGCAAAGGACAAGGTAGACTACATCAATTGATCTCCCTGAATCTACCCATTCAGTTATGTATCAGGTCATCTCTGATCAATTTGCTGACCTAGAGGAATGTTTGAAAAATACGGGTGAGTGGAGGTCTCTTAATCCTCCTGTAATACTGGACACCCTCTATGCATTCCAATTTGCAATTATAATTTTTTTTAGGGTTTTGTAGCAATCTTTTGGTTTAGGAGTGTGACATCAATGTAAGATCCTTGAAACTAAAAGAAATCTTGCAATAAGTACTAAGAAACTCCACAGTGTGCAAGTTCAAGTTCTTCAACTCTAATGGCAAAGTAAGACGTAATGATGGAGTTCTGGTTTGGCTAATCTAATCACTGAATTCCAAACGAACAGAATTCTCTTGGGCTTGAGAAACTGGGCCAGAAGTACCATGAGAATATGCTGTCTATTCGTATCTCTATGTGGAACAAGTGTGTGTTAATAATAGCAAAAATGAAAAATAATTAAAAATAGAAGTCCTGACTCTCCTTGCATCAGACTTTTGCTTGCCATTTTACTAGAGTGGAGAAGGTTCCTGTCTAGGGTAGGACCATATCCAAATTATCTATAATATTTTGGGGGGTTTATTTTTAAAAATATGTAAAGACATTTCTAACTCTTAATGAAGACTCACCTCACCTTTATTTCTTCTGATTTGTTTCACCTAGTGGATTACAACTGAAAAAAACCTGTATTTATTAGGTAAATGGTTATCTGAAGTTGTGCTAGTAGTTAGGGGTGCTTGAGTTAAGTGACTGAGTGGTTCTGTTCTGCCTTCTTTCTGTCACTGTTCCAAGCCTGTACAATGCTTCTGTGACCTTCACTACAGGATTAATAGGAGTTATTTCCTCTGTTGGTGCAAAGCAATTATGCATGCCATCTTGCTTTGAGATGGTTTAAATGAAAGTTTCCACTAGAAATGTTAACTTTCACCTGTCATAATGCTATTATGTTATCTTGAGCTAATGGTGAAGTGGTTATTTCATTTTATTTAAATTTCAGCTGGGTATTTGACCATAAAATTATTTATAAAAGAAAGCACAATATGGATTGAGGAACACGAGTTCAGCAGTGAAAAAAGTGTGCTGTTGTCTGAAATGTAACTATACAAAAGGTTTCAATGTATCCTATAACATCTCTGTTGTCTGGTATTAAAAAAAAAAAAATCCCAACAAACAAACAACAGTATTTTTAAAAAATACATATCTGTTTTAAGATATGTCAATAATATGATATTATTTTAGGCAGATCATAAAAGAAACAGACTCCAGCATTATGTGACTGGTGATCAGATTCCTGATCCACTAAAGTATGGATCATTTAGGATAAGCTTCTGCTCTTTTCAGGGTGTGAAAATTTATTCCTAACAAGAATAAAAACCCCACAGAATTATATAGAGCTGATATAAAGGACGTGAATTTTGATGGATCATCATTTTTCAACAGAAAAAAAAATTCTCCCCAAAATTTCTGTCCAGATCTGATAACAAAAGGTGAACTACAGTTTTAGCTTTGAGTTTCATAAACTCTAAGGTCATGTAAATTGCCCTTACTCAGCTGAACTATCCGCTCTTTTTTGCCCTGAGTGGAAAGTTTGCCCTTTTCTCACAAGGTAGAATGAAACTCTTCATGTAAAAGTTTAGTACATAGGAATATATAGACAAAAGTACTACCATCCGTATGATTTCTGGCATATTTCTGCTGACTTTATTTTACTTCTTTCTAAATATGTGTTTTGGCTTAGTTGAGGTTTTGTTGAGGTGGGAGAAGGGAGCTTTGTTGTCTATATTTTTTCTTAATTTATTATAAGGCCCGTTAAGGCTAGAAGTATGTGGTGGTAAATGCAAAGAGGCACGAAACCTGAATACAACTGCCTTGGCCAAAGAAGGCCTGCATGCTGATAAACTCAGACTATTATTTCTGACCCCAGGCATTGTATCAACCTACTGCATTCTACTGGGAAACTTGTAATAAACATATACCTGCAGCCAAGAACAGCACAAGGGAATAAATACCCTAGTGATAGAAAGTGACATTGTTTTAGGGATTTGTACAAAGAATTACACAAGGATTTAAATTTTACAGTCTGTTTACATTGTACCACCACTGAAGTCATGCTTTCTTACCTCTCCTCTACTAGCAGGCCAGGGACAATGTAATCTTAGCAAATATATCAGTGAGACTTCCCATGGGATAGCTATTAACAACTATACAATACTTGAGTCAAACACGAGGTATAATCTGACTAGAAAACATGGAGACAGTTAAATTGCATCTTGGCATCTATGTGGAATATCTTGTACTATTCTAATTACATTACTAAGGTGAAAAATGGTCAAGTATGAAACAGCTGGTGAAATTAATAGCACAAAGCCTAGTATTTACAAAGGAATATATTATATTTGTTTCAGATGATGTTGAAAAGGGCATGTGGAATTACTATTTCGTATCCTTTAATATCGTCAAGTTGTAAAGGATCTTTTGTTTAATGTCATCTCAGCAGGAGTTTAGCAAACATGTAACTAGCTTTTTTTAATGAGGTCATTTTAGGAAGACAGTTCTCTTATTTCTATTCAGTATTTCCTTCCCTGATACTTCTTTTCATATTTTCACAAGCTTTTAGAGAGTATAATTCTATAAGCCTTCTCACCTTTTCATGCCTAATCTTTACACTGTTTGAAGTTGCAGCTTTAGAATGTAAGTACTTTAAAATCAAATTCACAGTATCATTTATGTGGAGAATATACACTTCCACTGAGCCTTTCTGCAGTTATATTGCAGATATGATGATGTAATATGGCAGTTTGCCAAGTCTGTAATAAGAGTGGTATAAACATTTACCAGTTCTATCATTTGTATAAAAATTTGCTGTAAAAAGTTTGAGTTTCTTGTGTTCTTGCTTCTAAACTGAACTAGACCTGTGCAAATGAGATGCAGTTTGTTTGCCTGATACTTTATTGCTTAAAAAAGGCAACAGAGATAAAGTGAAGGCTACTCATGTTTTAATGCAGAAAGTATAGTTGTAGAGAGATAAAATTAATTGCCTTGGGTCAGCTGAAATGTTACTGAGGATGCATGACTTGACCTGCAAACCACTGTCTTCAGCTAACACTTTACTGCAACGCTACTTGGCCTCTTAACTTGTCATTTTAACCCATGACCCAAGTTTCTGATGTGTGTTATTTCTGTGAGAGACTGTGACCAAATTAAATCTGTAAGTTTCTTACGTCTTCTGAAGCAGCATGAAAAATCTATGGATTCATTATCTCTTACATTTAATAGCCATGACTCTGTACAGCTTATAAAATGTTCCAGCCTATATGAATGAAGCTAAGATGAAGGAACATGTGATTCTTTGAATGAACATGACCAGGTTTAGATTCTGCAGATTTACTCAGAGAAACTAGCATTTGACACCATTAAGGATAATAGCTGGGATGAAGGGAATGGAGAACAGTCTGTTAAACTGGGTCTCTCTCACCTGGTTTGGAATCATGGTGCACATTACTATTCAAATAAAGATCTTTAACCTAATGCACAACTTGAATTTACAGAAGAATATATGAACAGATAAGAACTTCCAAATTTATACATATACTGAAGAGCATACTACATGAAAAGGACACATTAAGGACTTATGCATGGATACAAATGAATTAATTAAAAAATTGATTAATTCATGGGAAGCAATTTGTTAGCATATTCTTCCTTTTTCAGTATTATGAGGCAGGTAATTATCAGTTCATTTCAATTTCTCACACTATATGGGGACCACATCAATACAACTCTTCTTACAGTCACCCTGGTACTTATCTGGTCTACACTGAAGAACAAAATCTAGCTCATTGGTTTCAAGAAGTAAGGGTAGCTGCAAGATGAGCAGTCATGCATCTTGTCAGTGCCTTTCCTATGGACTGCCTGCTTGACAAGATAAAAGGCAACTTCATGTTCTGTGGTTTTCCAGAGGAAAAGAAAACGCCCAAACCTCCAGCCCGTGATGCACAATTAGTTATTATTTATATAATGGTTTAAGAGTTTCTCCTGAAAAACATTCTGCAGGCACTTTTTAGTACTACAACATTACATGTTCCTGGGAGAGTGCTTGGAAAAATCAGGAGTGTATAAAAGAGTGAATCATTTTTGTCTCAGCCTAAAGTCTACATTATTTCCATAAACTTTCTACTACAGGCTCATCCTACATAGAGAGATGGGCTCCTCTTTTTTGCCCTAGCATCTCTGTGTGGCAGGGCACACCAAAGTCCCTGCCCCACCTGAGGTTTGAACGGGCAGCAAAATGGTTTTCCTCTCCCCCCACCTCTGTCACCAGAGGTTTGCAATGTGGAGTGAAGTAGGTGTGACCTTCCTTCTCCCATCCCACCCCGTGATCTTGAACAGGGAAGGAACAAATCACCCCAGTATATATATATATGGCAACTGGACACATTTAGTCAGACCTGGAGTGAGACCTTGAGCCAGACCTTGAGTAGCATTTGGAAGAAGGGTAACAAGAAAGCGCACGGTCCCTGTTTTTGCACCCTCGCATCCTGGCTTCCTGCTGCAGGACCTGCCTCTATGGGAAACTGCTGTTGTTTGTGGGAACACCACGGAGCACGCTGGCTTTCCCCTGCATTGCTTCATGATCTTGGCTTTGTGAAAACCATAAAACCATATCTACAGTAATTTGGGACTTTGGTGGGCACTGGACTCTGTATGACGTTGATCTATCTGCTGGATCGTAATTCACAGCTCCGGATGCTGCTGCCTCTTGTTTGTAAGTGGGCAAAGCTGTTTTATACCCAAACCTTTCCAATTTTCTGATTTTCCTAAATTACTTGAAAAGCATCCTTATGAAGATTTTCCCAAATGAATTAGGACTCAGATTTAAACTACTTTGAACATAGATTGCGGATGGGGCTTTCGGAAATTATAAAAACTACATAATTTATTATTCCTGCCTCTTTAATTGCCCACAATCAATTCACTCTGTTGCTCTCTTGCTCCTCAAGTCCTGAAACAAGCAACTGAAACTAACACGACGAGGAAAGATCAATATCAGGTGATATTTTCTGGCTTTCAATGAAAATGAAAATGGGTTGAAGAACCTGCACTCAGTCCAAATACAGCTTCAGTCAAAGCAGGAATCACCCAACTTAAGCTGCAGGACACTTTTTATGAGAAGGAAGCAGAAGTTTAGGTTGGTTTTGGATGAGTCCTCATATCTTGGGCCAGAAATAATTTACATGTAGTTTCTCTGGCTTCAAGAGCAGATACAGAGAATGTGCTTTCTTAAGACATCTTCCAAGTCAATTTGTCTCTTTGCTGTTTTGTCCAGGCTCAAAAATGAATCTGTCCAGGACTGAAGATGCCTTGAAAGGGTTGGAATTCAGATAAGATAGTCACTTCCTGGTTCAGCCTGACTTATGGGATTTATGCTTCAATGGGAGAGCTTTAGGTTGTCTTAACAGTAGTATGTCAGACTCCAGAGATGGGACAGGGGTCATGTGATGCAAAACCCTATGTTTCTGACAGAACAAACCTTTGTGATATATAGTACCTGGCGAAAAAAAAAATCCCCCCTACCCAAAAATTATTATTTTTTTCTTTTCTTTAAGCTTTAAACCTTTACAGTGCAACTAAAAGAAATTTTGGAAAGATATTTCAGAGTTTAATAAAATGGAAGCATTCAGTGCTGGGCAACATGTATTGTTGAACATCACAATCACTTGTTAATTATCCAGGACATAAAATCACAGAATTTAGAGGTTGGAAGGGACCTTCAGAGATCACCGAGCCCAACCTCTCTGCCGAGGTAGGATCCCCTAGGGTAGTTCACACAGGAATGCATCCAGACAGGTTTTGAAAGTCTCCAGAGAAAGAGACTCCACACCCTCTCTGGGCAGCTTGTTCCAGTGCTCTGTCACCCTCACTTCTCATGTTGAGGTGAAACCTTCTGCGTTTCAATTTACAGCCATTGTTCCTTGTCTTATTGATGCCGACCAGAGAGAAGAGATCAGCCCCATCTACTTGACACTTACCCCTCAGATATTTATACACAGTGATAAATCTCCTCTCAGTTTTCTCAAGACTAAACAGCCCTATGGCACACTGTGGAGGTTTGGGAGTTATCCATCCCCTCTACACTTATAAAATCACCCAGAATAGACTCAGCCAGCTGGAAGTTAATGAATTAAGCTTATATTTACAGCTTTGCACAATATACAAGCAGATATTTACAATATATTGAAAATATTTACAGATATATACAGTAAAAAAAAGTAATATAGAAACACTACATCTGTCACAGAGATCAGAGTCCCCAAGAGGGGTTCCCAACTACCCTTCCACCTTCCCCCTCCCACCAATCTTATCCCAAAATCTGTCTTACATGCCAGGTAAACAGGGAAAATNTGACCTTCCTTCTCCCATCCCACCCCGTGATCTTGAACAGGGAAGGAACAAATCACCCCAGTATATATATATATGGCAACTGGACACATTTAGTCAGACCTGGAGTGAGACCTTGAGCCAGACCTTGAGTAGCATTTGGAAGAAGGGTAACAAGAAAGCGCACGGTCCCTGTTTTTGCACCCTCGCATCCTGGCTTCCTGCTGCAGGACCTGCCTCTATGGGAAACTGCTGTTGTTTGTGGGAACACCACGGAGCACGCTGGCTTTCCCCTGCATTGCTTCATGATCTTGGCTTTGTGAAAACCATAAAACCATATCTACAGTAATTTGGGACTTTGGTGGGCACTGGACTCTGTATGACGTTGATCTATCTGCTGGATCGTAATTCACAGCTCCGGATGCTGCTGCCTCTTGTTTGTAAGTGGGCAAAGCTGTTTTATACCCAAACCTTTCCAATTTTCTGATTTTCCTAAATTACTTGAAAAGCATCCTTATGAAGATTTTCCCAAATGAATTAGGACTCAGATTTAAACTACTTTGAACATAGATTGCGGATGGGGCTTTCGGAAATTATAAAAACTACATAATTTATTATTCCTGCCTCTTTAATTGCCCACAATCAATTCACTCTGTTGCTCTCTTGCTCCTCAAGTCCTGAAACAAGCAACTGAAACTAACACGACGAGGAAAGATCAATATCAGGTGATATTTTCTGGCTTTCAATGAAAATGAAAATGGGTTGAAGAACCTGCACTCAGTCCAAATACAGCTTCAGTCAAAGCAGGAATCACCCAACTTAAGCTGCAGGACACTTTTTATGAGAAGGAAGCAGAAGTTTAGGTTGGTTTTGGATGAGTCCTCATATCTTGGGCCAGAAATAATTTACATGTAGTTTCTCTGGCTTCAAGAGCAGATACAGAGAATGTGCTTTCTTAAGACATCTTCCAAGTCAATTTGTCTCTTTGCTGTTTTGTCCAGGCTCAAAAATGAATCTGTCCAGGACTGAAGATGCCTTGAAAGGGTTGGAATTCAGATAAGATAGTCACTTCCTGGTTCAGCCTGACTTATGGGATTTATGCTTCAATGGGAGAGCTTTAGGTTGTCTTAACAGTAGTATGTCAGACTCCAGAGATGGGACAGGGGTCATGTGATGCAAAACCCTATGTTTCTGACAGAACAAACCTTTGTGATATATAGTACCTGGCGAAAAAAAAAATCCCCCCTACCCAAAAATTATTATTTTTTTCTTTTCTTTAAGCTTTAAACCTTTACAGTGCAACTAAAAGAAATTTTGGAAAGATATTTCAGAGTTTAATAAAATGGAAGCATTCAGTGCTGGGCAACATGTATTGTTGAACATCACAATCACTTGTTAATTATCCAGGACATAAAATCACAGAATTTAGAGGTTGGAAGGGACCTTCAGAGATCACCGAGCCCAACCTCTCTGCCGAGGTAGGATCCCCTAGGGTAGTTCACACAGGAATGCATCCAGACAGGTTTTGAAAGTCTCCAGAGAAAGAGACTCCACACCCTCTCTGGGCAGCTTGTTCCAGTGCTCTGTCACCCTCACTTCTCATGTTGAGGTGAAACCTTCTGCGTTTCAATTTACAGCCATTGTTCCTTGTCTTATTGCTGCCGACCAGAGAGAAGAGATCAGCCCCATCTACTTGACACTTACCCCTCAGATATTTATACACAGTGATAAATCTCCTCTCAGTTTTCTCAAGACTAAACAGCCCTATGGCACACTGTGGAGGTTTGGGAGTTATCCATCCCCTCTACACTTATAAAATCACCCAGAATAGACTCAGCCAGCTGGAAGTTAATGAATTAAGCTTATATTTACAGCTTTGCACAATATACAAGCAGATATTTACAATATATTGCAAATATTTACAGATATATACAGTAAAAAAAAGTAATATAGAAACACTACATCTGTCACAGAGATCAGAGTCCCCAAGAGGGGTTCCCAACTACCCTTCCACCTTCCCCCTCCCACCAATCTTATCCCAAAATCTGTCTTACATGCCAGGTAAACAGGGAAGATTGGGGGAGGGTGGAGGGGGTGGGGGTGGTGTTGTGGGAGGGTGTCTTAGAAGCAGGAATTGACTAGTGGGGTTACACAGATTCAGCTAGAAGGCAAGGAAAGGAAGAGACCAACAGCCAGAGCTCAGACCCAAGTGGCTTTGTCTTATCTATGTTTGTGTTCTTACTTTTGTGTCTGTCAGCAAACCTATTAGCAAAGTAGACATCATCATTGTTTTCTTTCCACAGCCTGCAACCTAATTTCTCTTATGAAAATATTCCAATTAACCTCAAACCAGCACACACATTTTCAGCTTGGAGGTGCATTTTAGAAATTATCAGTCTTATTTATATATCTCACTTAATTTTTCTCACACTGCAGAAATACAAGGAATCAGCATACACAAAAGCATTCTAAGATCTTTCAAAACCCAAGACAGATATAGAGAGGTTGTTAAAGCAATAACAAGCACATGATAGTGACCATTAAGTAGTAGATGCTGATTTTATCTTCCATTCTTAAATGAATTATTGGATGCTTCATATTATTGGTCTGGATTTACTGCCTCTTCATACAGCTTTTCTTGAAATACAATTCCAAACACTTTTAAGTTGTGAAAAGTGATGAGTTTTTTCTCTGCTAATTTTATTAGATAACCCTAATATGATATTTAGTTAATGTAGAAAATGTAGAAGACAATATTAAAAAAATCTGGTCTGCATCATGATTCTTATATATTCTTGCCACTTTTCAGTTGCTGGATCATGTCAGTAGTAGCACAAAATTAAGCTGGAAAGGAACCACAGAGTTAATTTTCCTCAAATAATTCCTCAAAGTAATAGTTATATTGATTCACACACATTGTATCAATACATTTGTATATTAAACAAATGTCTTTCTTTCCTCCAGATATTAGCATAGTATTTTTAATAATTTCCCAATTATCAAAATTATTTAAATAAATAAATGATTAATAGAGAGATGAGGTAGAACTCTGCCCTCTAATGTAGAAAGCAAGCAGAAACAAAAGGGTGTGGCTTTTTTTCTTTTTCATTTTTGGCTAATTAACTTTGTCTTTTGGGAATAAAGATGAGTCTTAAATTGAAAAGATGCAGGGAGGAGCAAAGAATATATATAAAAAAGTACTCTCAAAGGAATAAATGGGAAGGGCAAAGAACTTTTTTTTCCTTTTTTTATATTCCTATTATATAGTATGCTTCATTTATTATATTAAATTTATAGTTGAAGCTGACATCAGTTCTAGAAGGCAAAAAAACTTTCATAATTTATTAAAAAGTATAAAGGCTAAGGCAGAAAAAAAAAATCATAGAATAACTATCCTATGCCAGCTTACTGCAGGATGACATTCAACTGCTTTTGCAAAGTTCGTTACTGATTGCTATCTTTATCTTGAACTAACTGGACTACAGGTCTGAGTTAGCACAGACTTTCCTGTCTTCCTATTTGTGAGATGCCTCATCCAAAGGAAAAAGGAAGACGCATACTCTTGACTGATTAAGAATATCCTGGTAATTATTTTCAGGTTAATCTGGGGTTGAAAAAAGGCAACTGTTCTGCTTTTGCAATACACTTGAAAACTTTTAATTTGATTTTATGTGGAATGTTAATATGGAGATGGAATGAGTATGAAGTCTGAAGAATACATGCATGCAAAGATTCTTCCAAATTTGGTTTTCTTTTCTCAGCTGTATCCTGAAAAAAAATAGTGCAGGGTAAGACCATAAAAGCTCATCTTACCCTGTTAGCTAAGGTTTATTACAAATGTGGCTCACTACACACAGATACCACTGCTTTTGGGTAGTTCCTGATCAGCTTGGAGTATACACAGAGCAATACACTTTCCTGCAGCTGTTTACTTAGATGCTTCTCCAAGACTAGCCCAGTATACCATTGCTCCCACTAATGAAACGAGGGAAGGTGGCTAAATAGTAATGTCTTTGGAAGGCTAGAAGTTATATTTTTATAAAACAACAGAAAGGAAGGCAAATAATGCCAGTATTCACAAAGTGGTGTAACAGCAAAACATCAAAACGTCAATTGCTGGACAGGGGTATATACAAATCTATCATTGGGTTTAGATTATACAATCAGAGCTTATCTTCTACTATGTTCCCAGAGTGCCTCCTCTATGCACTTCTCCTTTTATATCATTTCCCATCTAGGTATGCTCTCTGGGCCTCTGAAAATTGAGGCTTCCAGCCAAGGTGGGTCATCAGGTTACTTACAAAACACCTCTATAACTCTCACTTTGTCACTCCATCTGCAGCCTTTTCACACCTAGCAAATTCTCTTACTTTTTTTATTACATAGTACATTATAATTCCTTGGTTCTGCAGGCTTGCAGAGATGATAAAAGGTGACAATAGCAGGACATTAAAATAGAATCTATTGCAAACATATCCATGGATCTCACAGGCAGATGGTTTTTTCCAACTCTCCAATTAAGGGGTTTAAAGTTAAATTTATATTTTCATTTTTATAGAAGATGTGGATGATGAGGTGCTGCAGAGATCACTTTAATAATGTTGCATAGTGGTATTAACTGTCATTCTATACCAGCTAAATACTAACTAATGATAATTACTCATTTTGCCTCATTATTTTTCTTGTATGATGCATTAAAGGCTTTACATTGCCGAGGATTTTATCTTCCTTCTTTGCCTGTGTTTCTAAGCCACCAATATCTTTTTCTCTGTGCCCCACCTCAGATTTCCTCCTCCCTGTGCCCTCCACGCCCCCCAACCCCCTCACCCCACCTTATCCAAAGCCAGCAAAGTTTTCATTATCCTTGTTCTCCAAGGAACAAGCTATTTGTGATTTGGCTCAGTATTTCTGTAGTCAATCATCTTTCTTTTCTTTGTTGTCAACACTTTAAAGATGCTCCTCTTGCTTTTCTGTAATTTATAGCTTCTCAAAAACTCGAATCAATTTATACCTTCCCCACAGGTTCAGATCTGACTTTTTGTTGGCTGTTTGGAACTCACAGTAATAGGTGTTGCATTTTTGATAACATATTTACTAGTGTGTTAGCCAGGATGATTTATAAAGGGTGCACGGGAGGCTTTAATTTCTTATCATCCTTAACACAAATGAATTAGGTGAAATAATTCTCAATCAGAGGCTGCCAAACAAAGCCTGACTCTCAACCACAGCATAAGCTTGTTCAAACGTGATCTCTGAGAATGAGGCAGGCCACAAAATGCAACAAATACTGTGTCAGGAAGACCCTTCAAAGGTAGATTGCATCAATGGAGGGAGAAGGCTTTCTGGATTACCAAAAAACACAAAACGTTTAAGCTTTCTGCAGTGAGAGCAATAAATCTGTGAATGTTTCAGTAGACATTAATTTGCTTTGTTTAGTTCTTACACTGAGAGTTGTGGGTAAAATGTCTTTTCATTTAGTTCTAGTAGGAGTAAAAACTTCTCCAAGCAATATAAATCAGCTATTCCTTGAGTTTTTTAATCACAAAGTTTGTGCCTCCAACCCAGACACTCCTCTAAGTTACAAATCAGAGAGGGTTAAACCATCACAGGTTGCCCAGGGTGATGGTTGAAACCCCTTCTCTGGATATATTCAAGGGGAGGCTTGCCTGGGCTCTGAGCAACCTAGTCTAGTTGAGGATGTCCCTGCTGACTGTGAGGAGGGGTTGGACTAGATGACCTTTGGAGGTGTCTTCCAGCCTGGACCATTCAATGATTCTATGAAACATGTAGAAAAAAATTGATAGATATGTTCAATCTCCTCTTCTAAGGAATGCTTCCCTTGTCATGAGACACTAAGGTCAGTGTTTCAGGACCCATAGGATTTACTGATGCTTTAAGCTGGCCTAGAGCTGCTGTTCCACTGGTCCTATACTTCCATCTCCTCGGCCGCAAATGAACTCCAGCATTATAATTTCATTTCCCTGCACTTCTAAGATCATTTCACCTTTGAGCCAGTGGTAATTATCAACAATCTACGGTAACAGCAAGGAACACTCTCTTTTTCTTTTTTTCCCATCATATCTAATATATGTTCAGGGACCCTAGGAGATGAAGACAGAGAGAAGTGAGAAGAGAGAAACAAGAACAGTAGTGAAAATGAATTTCCAGCAGAGGTCATAAGCATGCCCACATATTCTGTTCTCTTTCATTAGAGACAAAGTGTGTCTGTAAGGCCTTCTTGTTTTTCAGTATCAGCACTCTCTAATACTGCTTCCAAAATAAGAAGGCAGATAGAACTGAACTAAAAATTATCCTTACCACTTATACTGAAACTCTGGTGACTTCCCAGTGTATATGCTCTCACAAGTAGTCAGAGACACATGAGATTTCTAGGCCTTTACCTTCAGAAAATTCCCATCAGCTAGTCTATAGATTTGCACTATAGCCCTGAATCAGATNAAAAAAAAAAAAAAAAAAAGATTTACATAGAATGCAAATGGCAAATATATACTCATCCACAAGCTCCACCACCCTAAACTTAGCCAGATAAATTGGTTCCTGTTGCTCCTGCTCTGAAGGCAGAAAAAACACAACACAGCCCTTTCTCATTCAAACATCTAAACTAGAGTGCCCAGGTGTTTTCTGGCTTCTGCAGCTGGAAATTCTGATATCCTGATCTAGGCAACACTCTGTCCATAGTCAACTCACATAAGATATCTGATTGCTTTTATAACTCAATATTTGAGAATTCAAAACTATTACTGAGAGTGTCTTTCCAGCAATATTACTAAGACTAACTTTTACTTACTGAATTTTATAGGGTTGAGGTTAGTTGCCCTGCCCCGAGCCCAAAAGCCCAATAAAGACTCAAAACGATTTGGAAGTAGAAAGGGTAAAACTTTAACAACAAGTAAGAGGGAAAGGGTTTTTTTTACAGCAAGTAGGAGAAAGGGAAACAAGCTTTGGGATATGGGGAATGAGGGAAAAGGGTACAGAGACCAGGGAGAAGCGGAAAAAGAAAAAAAATACAACTGCGGCAGGCAGCTGAAGTTCGATTGGCTTTGGTGCTGAAAGGAAAGCAGAATGCAGGAATCCTATTGTGAAAAAATCTCAGTCCCAGTCCTAGGAGAGAGTAACGGTGCTCTTCCACACGGCGGCAGGGAGACACGTGCTCTAGCAGCACAAAGCAGCAAGCAGGTGCTCGACCAGCACGAGGAGAAGAGGGAGAAGAAGGAAAAGGGGTGGGGGACTGGGCTCCCCCTCTTATAGTCCAAATGCTAGCAGGAAGTGGGAGTGTCTAACCATGACACCTGGGAAAACGGTGAAACCGTTCCTTAGGAAGAGATAGAGGGTCCCAGGTGGGCTTAAACCTTTAAATGAATAGAAATAATAACTTCCTTTTTATTATCTGGCATTGGTTACCTGTTAATTTGAAGCTAGATCATACAATTGATTTTATTTTGGAAAAAAACATGCTGTCCTCTTTTCTAAAATAAGAATGTATAAATTTTTTCAATTCGCCCCATCTCACAGTGCAACTTTGGGGGAATTATTGCAGTAGTCCATTTATACCAAGGTTGAAGTTATCCATCCTTGAATGTGGGAAAGTGACTAGCACCTGGAATTGCCTGGTCTTGAGGATCTATTTTCTGTTACCATTTATTAGAATGAGCATATCCAGATTTATTGTAGCACCCGGAGCTACTCAAGCACAGGAAGTCTAAAGTAACCCCAAAGGAAAAGACTTACTGCACATGCACGGAATAATTATATATGAGAAAATATTAGTACTGTCTGGGGTTCTTGGAAAGGGATATAGGAATCCTGCTGAGAGCCCTAATGAAGATTAAGGTAGTACAGTCTCAGACAGAAAAGCCCCCTTTTTTTTGTGAAGCTAATTGATATTTCTAAATATTTTTTTAGGCATCTTAAGACAAAAAGTCCTATTAAGTGATGTTGAAATCCCTGGGATTCCTAGATTTGCAAAGAAACTTGTTGCACAATTTGGAAGCCTGAAGTTCTGAAAATGCTTACAAAATGTGCTTCCCAGAAATCTGGACATGGGAGATTTTACAATTACTACCCCCATACGGTTTACATGCTGCAGTGCTCTCCATCAGTAAGACCAGGCTCCTCAGCAGCTAAGGACATGAGGTGGAGGAAATTACCAGTTGTAGAAACCATGCCCAAGAGTTATGACAGTTTTGGTGAATCTAATTTTTCTTTGTCAAATGTGCTTGCAAATAAACCTGCATGGTATTGAAACATTTATTAGTAAACCTAGTGTTGTGGATGGTCTAAACAGGCCAAAATAAGCCTAAACATGTCTTGGCTTGTCTAGATGTTTTTCTCTGCTCTCTCTCTCTCCTGTTGTTGGGGGAAGCATGGGCAGGAAAGGAAAATACATGTCCTGGTGCTTCCAAGTCTCCTTCTCTCCTTCCAGACTTGTAAATAGGGTATCTCATGTGTTTATGCACTTGTTTGTGTTCTGCCCTAAAAAAGGTAAAATTAAGCCTTGACTTTGCCTACTATGGTTAAGTTTGGCAAACTGACATTTTGATTGGCTAATCTGTGGCCAAAGACCCATTAGTCTTGGGTTGTATTCATAAAAAAGAGATGAGCAGGTAGACACAATGCACTCTGCCTTAATGTGCTCTGTCTTAGTGTTCCTCTGCCTTGGTGTGCTTCTGCCCTATTGCTCTCAGCCATTGCATCCTGCCATGCTCTCTGTGCTATATAATAATATGCCCTGATGCTTTCAGTTTGTATATCTGGAAACTGCCTTGAGTCAGCTTACCAGAAAATTGGCATTAAGTTCCTTCACACAATTTTATGATGAAGTCACAGCAACAGTGGACAAGGGAAGGGCAACTGATGTCATCTACCTGGATCTGAGTAAGGTGTTTGACTCTGTCCCACATGATATCTTGGTCTCCAGACTGGAAAAATTTGGACTTGATGGGTGGACAACTCGCTGGAAAAGGAATTGAATGGATGGTCACATGTAGAGAGTGGTGATCAGGGGCACAATGTCCACCTGGAGACCAGTGACAAGTGGAATCCCTCAGGGATCAGTGCTGGGACCACTGCTGTTTAACATCTTTGTCATCAATACAGACAGAGGAATTGAGTGCACCCTCAGCAAGTTTGCAGATGACACCAAGCTGTGTGGCACAGTCGACTTGCTAGAGGGCAGGGATGGCATCCAAAGGGACCTGGACAGGCTGGAGAGGTGGGCCCAGGCCAACCTCATGAAATTCAACAAAGCCAAGTGTAAGGTCCTGCACCTGGGTCAGCACAATCCCAAGCACAAATATAGGCCAGGTGGAAAATGGCTGGAGAGCAGCCTGGGGGTCTGAGTTGATGAAAAGCTCAACATGAGCTGGCAGTGTGCACACATGGCCCAGAGAGCAGCTATGTCCTGGGATGCAGGAAAAGAAGTGTGGAGAGCAGGGCAAGGAAGGTGATTCTCTCCCCTTCCTCTGCTCTTGTCAGACCCCACCTGGAGTGCTGTGTACATTTCTGAAGCCCCCAACACAGGAAGAACATGGAAATGTTGAAGCAAGTGCAGAGAAGGGCCACAAAGATGATCAGAGGGCTGGAGCACCTCTGCTATGAGGACAGGCTGAGAGAGTTGGGGGTTTTCAGCCTGGAGAAGAGAAGGCTTCGAGGAGACCTTATAGTAGCCTTCCAATATCTGAAAGGGGCTGGGGCAGGAGGGCTGAGGAGTGACTATTTACAAGGTCTTGTAATGACATGATGAGAGGAAATGGGTTTAAACTGGCAGAGGGTAGATTTAAATGAGATGTTAGGAGGAAGTTCTTCACAGTGAGGGTTTTGACATACTGGCTCAGGTTGCCCAGGGAGATTGTGGATGGTCCCTCTGTGGAGATGTTGAAGCCCATGTTGGATGATGCCTCGGGCAACCTATTCTAGTGGGACATGTCCCTGCCTATGGTGGGGGGGGCAGGTGGGGGTGTGGAACTGGATGATCTTTGAAGTGCCTTCCAACCTAAACCATTCTATGATTCTATGATAGGCTTGTTTAGCCAGCACGACATTGTGCCTGTCTACACATCTGCAAGACATCTGTGCCAAAGCTGCGTACCTGCGAGTCTTTTGCTGAGACTGGGAGCCCTGGAAGGGACACAGATCATCAAAGAGGAACTAGGATCAGGTCAGAAGTCATCTGCCTCTCTCCCAGCACCCTTGTTAGAGACTGGGAAGATCTACAAGCCTGAATGGCTAAGAAGACATCAATGGAACTCCCTGCAAGTGTTTGGGTACTGCCTGGAAACTGTAGTTAACTCCAGGATTTGGGAGATAGCTTTTGTGAGTAAATACTCAAAGCCTCTTTGCAAAACTCTGTAAAATCTCTAAGTGAATACAAACACTTTCTGCCTTAAGTAGAAAGGAGCTTTACAAGTTGCTCTAGTGGGCAAGTGGTATAATTCACCACAAGACTCTCTTTCCAGTTCTAAATGTTTAATGTTTGTTGTATTTCGCTACTTATTTATGTGTTCTAGACTCTGTTTTCCATCTGTGTGATGTTTTCATGACTGCTGCAAAGAACCCATCATTAAAATTGTGGCTGGTAGTAAGAGTACTGAATATCGAATTAATGAATTATATTAATTTTGAAAAATCCTATCTCGCACCATACTACTTGCCATTACACCTACCATTACTAGTTGTCTTACCTTTCTAAAGGCCAGAAAAAATAGTTTATAAATAATTCAATCATACATCTAGGAATATTTCTCATAAAATTCCCTTTCTTTTACCTGGACCTTCCTAAAACATTAATATAAGAGGAAAAGATTAATACAGCCAGGAGGGAAATGGCAATATTTGTTAATACAAGACACAGGAAGGAAGTTAATGAAGTTTCATAGTTATTCCTCAAAAACTTTGAAAGCCTTCATCTGTTTTCATGAAGCTGCCCATCTAATTGGTTATTGCTGCTTCAGTCTCCAAATTAAAAAAAAAAACAATTCAGTTTTGGGTAGCAGTACAAATAACCAGTAATCACTGGTCACTATTCCTACCAGGGTTTATTTAGGTATATTAGAATTAACATCTCTCTGGTAATTGGTATTAAATCATATTAATTTATATGCATTTAAAATCATCCTCATATAGGGAATAATTCTTCTCTCTCTTTCCCCCCCAGAGTTCTTAATTATATGTCATATTTTCTGGCAAATGGTCACTGGAGAGGAGATAAAGCATCCATTACAGCTTTTGGAACCAAGAATAATTGTTCAATGAAATGAGTGACTAAGAGAGAGGGAAATGGTTTAATGGTCTGTTTCTTAAGGAATGAGAAAAGTTGATGGCCTGGGAGAGAGAGCCCAAATTTCATCCTTAGAATTACAAGAAAACACTCTTTCAGATGAAATGTGTATTAAGTTATAGAGATGAATGGATCTTTGTCTCACTGCCTGTGTGAACATGTCTAATTGCAGAGTGAATGTTCCATATATGTATTTTTCAATCAGTGTACAAAGGTGTTTTTCAGTATATGCATATATTTCTTATTGCATACTGGACCAAGGGAAATAGCAGTAGTCAGTTATATCTCCTCTCTCCTTAAGGCATATTGATGGGAGAGGTTTTGAGTTTTCTGCTGTAAGTCCAGTTCTTGTGGAATAGGCAAATTCTTGTCTTCTAGGCAAATCTTAACTCTGCAACTCTCTTACAGTGTCATTGTTTCGCAATCCTGATCTCCTAGAATCAAGTGGTTTCCTCAATGGTGGTAAAGCCCCTAGCACTGAATGCAGTGAAGGCATGACCCAGAAATTTTCTCTACTATTTGGTATTGTTCTATGTTAAGAAATGGGGGAGAATAGAGACATTTGCTGTAAAGCAAACAGATTCAAAAGGGAAAATGTCTTGCAGCACCACCCTATGTATCTTGTCAGCAACTTGACTTGACTTGACTTTAAATGATGGTTAAAATATACTGTTTGCCATGCCCCTTGATTTGTTAAATCATAATCATGAAATTGAATTACAGGACAGGAACGATAATAATAGATGAAACTATTATGTGTCATAGAGAGGTAATTATGCTGTAGCTAATGATCTTTACTAATAGGATAAGATATACTGCCACATGTGCCTTGAAGACCATCATCAGATAAAACGGAGCCATCCATCAACTAAACCTTTAAGGTAGTGTTTAATTTGAGAGGTGAAAGAAATGAAATTGGGCTTTGGAGAATGCTGCAAATTCTTTCCATGTAATGAGATAGAATATTGATCTAATGAACTACCTGAAGTCTAGACTGTATCATTTACCTGGAGCCTGGAGCAACTGGATGCACACACATGCATAACCAAAAGGCCGGTGGAGTATAAATTAACTTTTCTTACTCAAAGGCAATAGGTGTTCTGTATAAATTTGAATATAATTATGTCCTGGCCACAGACTATAGCATCATGCATTAATAGCAGGATTTCTACTGACTGGTATATGGCTTAATCAGACAACCTGGGTAATGGGATTCCTGGGTTCATCTTTGCCAGTGACTTAACAATATGATTTTGGCACAGTCACCAAGGTGTGAATTACTAAGCAGAGCAGTGCAACAGGAAGGAATGTGTGGAGAAAACACTAGTGTCAAAATTTCTACCTTCTGGTATATCTCTTCCCCTCAGTTCTGCGGTGAATTGTTTTGAGCCAAGCGAGTGAACCACTGGTTGAACAACTACCCCAGGCAGTGGTTTTCAGGCTTCCTGGCAATACAAGAGTGCCCTTGCCATTGTGGGTGAAATATAAATTTGAGAAATGGACATTTACATCTAAGTAAAGATGCAAAAACTGAAGGATAGCAGAGGAATCCCAGTGCATGGGGATTTTAGGGAACTATGGTCAGAAGATGAGGGAAACTGCAAGTCACTGATTACTTGCAGCCCTAGCACTGGCTGGATATGAAATCAGGTATAAAATTTTAAAAATCTTTGCTAGTGGCGTGGAGGGGAAAAAAAAGGGGGGGCTGTTTTTGCTGTTATTTACTTAGGAGAGAATTTGGATGGAGTGAGGTTTTGTGCTGATACGAGGCAGAAGAAAGACAGGTTGCATAGACCTGGTCTTGTCTGTAACATCTCCAGAAATCAGGGCTGAAAGTATAAATCTTTTACAGAAGACAAGAGGGAAAAAACCAAAATGTTTAGACAAGGCTTAGAGTGCTTTCTTTGTTGTGGTTTTCTACACTAAGTAATTTCTGTTTTATTACCTGGATTCATCCTTCATTCTCTACTATGCTCAGTTGCAAAAGTAATTCTTTGAGCAGCTCTGTCTGATGGCAGCAGAGGTTACTCTTGGGCCTCTCACACCAGTTGAGGTATCTGCTTACAGCTGATAGAAAATGGTCAGCTGTATTATTTTTGTTATGAATATCCCTGTGCACAAAGAGGAGGAGGCATTTAATTTTGTATCCAAATGATAGATGCCTATGTGTAATTGTGAGTGGCATATTTTTTCCCCCTAAAGTCTCTCATTAAACTGAATGGCACCTAAAACAATTGAAATTCGTTTGCAGCAGCTTGAGGGAAGAAAATGCCACTAGACAGAAATGACATTTATAAATACTGACTAAATGAACAATGTAAAAATCAAATAAATCCCAAATCCCTATACCTTTCCCTGCTTTTCAAAAGAACTATTTCAATCCTTTCAGCCTTTAAAATGAAGACAGCAAAACCAAGAGGGAGTGATCTACTTTTGAAATTTTAACTGACTGCTTTCTGGAGTTTTCAGTATGATGGAGGTAGAGCTTTATTCAGGATGTATGCATAAATCTGTGTAAAAAGGGCTAAAAATGAACATGTGTTGTGTATGCGGTCCCCACTCTCCATGTGTTCCCTCTATTTTGAATATTGATGAAAACAGTATTGACTGAGAAGGTTGGAAGAAGCATGGTTTCATTCTTAGAATAATGTTGTGTCATAGAGGCTCTCTGCAAATTTCAGAGGATTTGCATGAGACTGAGTCAATTATCTAAGGTTCAGCTGGCAGAATGTTAGCAAATGTTAATACAGACGAGTTCAGTTTGAGTCAGAGACTGCACAGTCTCAGAAAGGTATGAACATAATTCTGTCTCTGATTAAACACAACTTAAAGGGCAAAGAGATCCAAGACAAATTAGTGAAACAGTCAAGAAGAAGCTGATATTCCAGCATTGCTGTTTTCTTTCTGCATTTTGGTCATGTTTTCTGTACATTGCAAGAAACCTAGTATTAATCTGAATAAATTTTTTTATTTGTTATGGATTTCCTCTTTAATTGTGCTTTCTAGCATAAATGTTATCTTGAAATTATTATATCTAAAGCTTGTATTTAATATGGAAAAACTGCATGAGGCAGTTCTACTGGTTACTTATTATATCTTTTTGTTGTATGGCTATTTTTTTTTTTAATACAGTCCTTCTTGGTAAGTATATAGGCTAATAGGCCTATTAGATGTCCTGGATTGCCCCATCCTTCTGCTGATGCAGGAAGCAAGGGCGGGAGGAAAACAAAGGCCCGGGCCATTATGTCCTCTCCCAAAGTGATAAACAGGTACCCACGGGTGTTTAGGTACTGCTGGTTGTCTTGCCCAAATAAGGGATTAGCAAGCCCTGGGTTCAGCTAATATGGTCAGCTTTGCAAATACCATTCTGATTAGTTAATCTCTGTGGCCAAAAGAGCCATTGCACTCAGGCAAATAATATAAAGTGAGCCAACTTGCAAGCATTAGTGCTGCTCTGTGCTGCCTCTGCCTCACTGCTCTGCCTCAGTGTGTGCTGCTCTGCTTTACACTCTGCTCTGCAGACTGCTCAGCTTGGACAACATGGTCTGCTATGCCTCCTGCTTCAGACCAGCTTAGCGCTGATATTTTGGGCTTGAATGACCTGGAAACTTAAGAGCCTCAAGCTTACCAGGAGAAAGCATTAAGCACCTCACACCATGGTGAGAGGTCCCCACTGACATTGCACTTTTTGCACATCTGCAACAGATCCTGCCTGCACCTCTGCCAACCTTCATGCCAAGAGGAACAAGGATCAGGTCAGAGATCGTCTGCCTCTTTCCCATCACCCTGTTAGAGCCTCTGAAGATCTGGAAGCCTCTCAATAGCTATCGAGACACTGAACAGGTTAAACACTACCACAAAGGAGCCAGGCACTATCTCCGAATTCTGCTCCACTGCTGTAAGTAGAACAGACTTTCCCTAGGGCTCCAGGCTGCCTATTTATAAGTGGGGCAAAGCCATTTTGTGGCAAAACTTTTCCAACACTCTGATTCTCCTAAATTAATGAATTGCCCAATAAGCATCCTTGAGAAGATTTTTCCCAACTGAATTAGAACCTAGTTTGTACACAGTTTGTGTGTGGGGCTTTTTGGAAATAAAATATGTACATATTTGTAATTCCTGCCTTGTTAATTGACCACAATCAATGCAGTATATCTGTGAAATTCATTTTAAGAAGACTTTCAATTCCCTTGTCCTCTTCGTCAATCAGAAAGTACAATGCCCATGAATGTTAAACTGTATTAAATACAAATAGAAAACTTTTCACTGTAAAGTTGTGCAATGTTGGTAGCATAAACAAATATATGAGGGTGAAGCCAAAGGCATGTGCTTCAGAAGTAAGCAATCTGGATATAATGGAGACAATATTCATAGGTATTTTACAGAAGCCGAGTCCTCTACATAAAACAGAAAGAAAAAAAAAAAAAAATCATCAGAAAATCTGCCCCGGAGAGGAAGTTAAAAGTGTGAAATACCAGATTTGCAATTTGCATGAGACAACTTGGCAGCATATCTAAATTTCACTTCTCATAATAATTAAGAAACCCCCCAAACCAACAACTAAAAACAAAACAAACCGAACAAAAAACCTCTTAAACCAACAACAAAACCAAGAAAAAAAAAAAACCAACCCAAAAACAAACCACAAAACCAAACCAACCAACCAAAAAAACCCAACAAACCAACAAACCACAAAAAACCTGGAGAAAACACTTCCTATTTTAAAGAAGAAGAAGAGGAAGAAGAAAAAGATATAGCAAAAAGATTTCAGTCAGCCTGATTTTGACTGCTAACTATATAAGAAGTACTCAGGTGGGTGTTTTTTTTTGTTGTTTGGTTGTTTTTTTGGGGGGGGTTGGTTGGGTTTTGTTTTTTTTTTTTTAAAGGATTCAAACAGCATTAATTAAGCCACTGTGAGATGGGACCACTGGGCATACTGGTAGCAATTGCATGTTTTAACAGAAAACCACCAGGCAGCTTGGATGTTTTGTTTCATCTGTGGCCATCCAAGAGAACTAGTATGCACATTTTAAGGTTTCATTTAAGCTATTAGAACTGTACAATGTACACGTCTCCCATGTAATAGCAGTGCCTACAATAATGTCCTGACTGTTTCATGACTACTCCTTTTTTTGAATACTGGATCATTTGCTTTGTAAAGACTGTCAAAGAGGTTAACCTGCCACGAGACTTCAGACTGAGTTGGTCATCTGTGAGTCATTATCAGATCCCCTGGCAAAAGAATGTTTCATCTTACTGACTTTTCAAAGCTTTGAAATCTGTTCATAGAGCTGACATGTGATCAACTGATTGCTTAAAAAATAGGAATCAAGCTTCTAAAACTATTGTAAATAAATTTAGGAGTTTAGTGAATCACTTAGGTATTTATGACAGTCTAAAATCTGACAAAGGCAAAGAACTTTACTCGGTTCCAGCATGTGATTAAGCAATTCTCTCCAAAATCAGCCATACTGAATCAGTTTAATCTAGTCTGGGGTGGCAATGGTACGGAGCATAGACATAAAGAAAATATGTTGGGTTTTTTACTGGTCGCCCTTTTTTTTTTTGTCTTTTTTTTTTTTTTTTAAGTAGAAACAAAGTCAATTTACATTTTGGGACAATGTGGAATTACTTTTCTCCAAGCTATTTTTCAATATGATGTTTCACTGCTTTTGAGTATTCTGCACTTTTAGCTTTAGCATAACAAAATTGTTTTTCTAGTCATATGATTTCAGAATGAAATTTGGCATAGTTAAAAACTATTTCACCATCAAATATTTTCTTTAAATCACAAAAGGCTTTTTACTTTGTTTTGCCATCTTCCTGAATTTTTCCATCCAAACCTACTGAAAGCCTAGTCCCAGGAGTCTCAGAAAAATTATGAAATCGTCCTATTCCTTTTTTTCTTTTAAGTTTCTCCTTATGTCATGTTTGCTGTACTAAGATTTTGTGGACAGCCTGATGTACCATTTTGAAATCTTGTGGGAGGCTCTACTATGGTAGGCTGGATAATACATGACAAGATCAGTCCATGTAAAGCAATTCTGCAAGCTGTTAGACTCCAATTAGATGCATGAAGGACAGGAGTTCTTCTAAAGAATTTCTACCCCACAGGGAAGATCTGTGAAAGCCTAACAATATGAATGAAGCATTCTGTTTGTTCATCGGTGAAAGGGACATATAATTAGTGTGCTGGCATGAAGAGTATCAGAGGTTACACTGTGTCCTCAGGGAGCTCCTCTGTGATTAAATACATGCTCTCATTTAGGTTGCTTCAGTCAAGGGGTCAAGAAGTCAAAAAATTCTTTCACCCACAATGTTTGCATATTAATTGCCAAGACTCTTAGCTGCTCAAATGTGAGATAAGAGTGCATCAAATTTATAGATATTTGGAGAAGATATTAAGTCTTTCAGCTGGATTGTTCCCTCTTTACATTTGTATAAGACCTTTGTGTTATTATTTGCCGTGGGAAAGCTGCTGCAGAATTGAAGTCCATGGAAGAAGAATGTGGTTACTTGCAGTAGCTAGCCATGAGCAAACAAGCAAACAAAAGCATAAAATTAGCATCTGCTTATTTTTTCCACTTGCTGAGACTTTCTTTGGGCATACACAATCACAGAATCATAGCACAGTTTGAATTGGAAGGGATCTTAAAGATCATCTAGTTCCAGTCTTCTGTCACGGGCTGGGACATCTACTAGATAAAGATTGATCAAGGCCCAATCCAACTGAAACAATTCCAGAGCTGCAGCCTCCACAAGTCCTCTGGGAAGCCTATTCCAGTGCCTCATCACTATCACGTTAAAGTCATCACTCCCCATCCTATCGCTACATGCCTTTGTAAAATGTCTTTCTCCAGCTGTCCTGTAGACCCCCTTCAAATACTTCAAGGCTACTATAAGATGTCCCCAGAGCTTTATCTTCACCAAGCTGAACAACCCCATCTCTCTTAGCCTGTTTTCATAGGAGAGGTGTTCCAGCCTTATGACCATCATTGTGGCCCTCCTCTGAACCCAATCTATCAGTTCCATGTCTTTCTTGCGTTAAGGGCTCCAGATCTGGATACAGATTCAGTCTCATGAGAGTGGGCTAGAGGGAAAGAATTTCCTCCTTCAGCTTGCTGGCTATGCTCCTTTAGATGCAGGCCATGATACAGCTGGCTCTCTAGGCTGCCAGGCCATATTGAGTCAGCACTCCCAAGTCCTTATTCTCAGGACTGCTCTCTATCCATTCCCCACCCAGCCTGTAATTTGTGTTGGGATTGTGTCAGTGCATGAGCAGGATCTTGAATTTGACCGTTTTGAACTTCATGATGTTGTCATTAGTCTGCCTCTCGAGCCTGTCAAGGTCCTTCTGGATGGCATCCCTTCCCCCAGCATGTTGACTACACACAGCTTGGTGTCATTGGCATTCTTGCTGAGGGTGCACTCAATCTGATTATCCACATCTCTGACAAAGATGTTAAACAGCACCAGTCCCAGCACTGATCTCTGGGGAACATCACTCATCACTCCACTTAGACCATTACTCTGATATAGGAGAAAAAACATCATTAAAGGACGCACTGAATATATTTCCTCAACATGTAATCAATTCCTGCCACACTGTAAATGTTCCTCAAGTTTGTCTGGGACCTTTACACCTCTATAGATAACTTAACCATAGCCACAAAAAGTGTAGATTTTATATGAGTAGCCGAAACTCACTCGCTGACTGAAAATTCACCAGGAAACAGAAACTGATGAGAAATTAAACATGTGCCTTAAGGACACAAATTGCTCAAAGCTGACTTTCCAGTAATTTTTGAAGTACTAAGAATGTTGCTCTTTATCCATATGTAAAGAACTACCTAAATGTGTTGATCAGAGTAGAAAAAGTAAGCCCATAGTTTTTCTCATTTGCCTTTACTCTAAAATATTAGATGCATGAAAAATTAGCCTCTTCCAGGTGCTTGGAATTTTCCTTGGCGTGTGAGTGTGTTTGACAGAATTAAATCTTCTAATTTAACTCTCCTCTGGGTTTGGTGTATACCATTAGTCAAACAATAGTTGAAATGATCAAGTCTCTAGCTGACTCCTGCATGACATCTGGACAATTGTACACTAATTGCAGTCTTCCAGAGTAAGGCATGAGTATTACCTCAGTTGAACCTGCTTCATTGCCAATTGGTTCTCATGTGGTCTTCTCCATAATTTGATAGGTAGTGTGAAAAATGTCAATGGTTTGCTGGCTGTGGGTTTTTTGTGATCTTGAATAGGTTTTAACGTGATTTCTGAACCAAAGGAATGTGAGAAAGGAAGGGGAAAACCAGGATGCATAGTCCTATGTGGTATAATTGTAGGCAGCATAAATCTGAGTTGAGAAGGCCCGTTGAAAATACATGGCACATACAAGACATGTCAGGCTACAAACATTTCCTACTGTTTGGCTTTGACTTTCAGGCTGAAAGAAAAGCATTGCAAGAATGGTAAGCAAACAGTTGTGAAGAATAAGAGAGGTCACAAGTTTTGCTAGTTTCCACAGTTTCTTGTGCAGTAATGGATTAGCTGAGTGAAACTGCTAGAGATACAAAGAAACAAGTGTAATTTCACATTGCGGCAGCAAGGACAGAAAAGGCCTGTGGGGTTTCTTACCAATATTAGTTTCCTGTAAAGTTCCCCCTTAGAGTTTTGAAAAGATGTGAACATCAAGAACTCATATCTCAGAATCAGCTTCAGCATATAGAAAAGTTCCAAGGCTTTCACACTCTCAGTGGTATACTTTGTGTGGTTTTAACTTTATCATTTTTTCTCCTTGCTAAAAAAATTCTCAGTATTTGGCTGGCTATTTACTTTTACAGAAAGAAGTAAAAGAATATGAACATAAAAGGACAGAATACAAACATTTTCTTTTTTTTTTTTTTTATAACAGTACAGGAACATTTTGATTAAGGTAATTCTCTAAGAGAAGAGGTACGATCGTGCTCTTGATTTTTCTTTTCTTCACACCATAGTTTTTGCCTGTATGAGATGCTTACTTCACACAGAGACTTCAGGGAGCACCAACACATAGTAACTAATTGATGTGTAAAGAGCTGATATTACATGGGGAATGGAAACTACTGCATACACATAGCTTGACAGGACATCTGGTCCCTATAGAAATCTCACAATATCATCAATATAAAGAATGTAAAATAAAATACATCTCAGTTTACAACCAAGACAAAGTTGCAATCTGTATATTTCAATAGATGGAAGTCATGGAAGGAAAATAGCCTCACTTGGAAAACTTCTTCCAGACTCTCAAGGTGGTGTCAAATTTTCCCTGAGCATGCCAATTATACACTCCTTTGGCTTTTTATTTTATACAGAAGACCATTGCTAGTAGAGAAGCACATTGAATAGTAACAGCAAAGTCTGACACTGGGTTTCCATATTTATCTTTTCCTGTGACTTATCTCAGTTAGGCTGCTATCCCAAGACATCATTCAGCTGTTACAGCAATGGCAACGTCTAACATAGGTTATGGGAATATATTTCTACATATTCTGCCATGGTGAAGTTGACCATGCTTTATTTGAACAACCTCAGTGTGGGACCATCATTGGCACTAAAATGCCAGAGTCAAGTGAAGTGAAAAATATTTTTGATTTTGAGAGTAAAAAGCTCCAAATACAAGAAAATCCAAACCAAAACTGAGTAACTGAGTAAAGGTCTGCTAGAAGATTTCAACAATCTTTTTCAGACACGAACAGATGTGTGAAAGAAAAATTAAATTAGACAGCCAAGTGCAAAGAGAAAATGAAAGCTTAAGACTTAAAGAGCATGTATATATATATATATAGACACAGCTGAAACTGAGTTGTGTGTCCCTCTAGGCTCTAGTGAAAATTAAATAGACATTGATGGATTTGTTTTCCCTTCAGATTAAATTGAACTTTTGATTAGAAAGTACTCTACCTGTTCCTGTGCTTGAAAGCTACATTTTCCTTAACTAATTTTCTCTTGTTAAGGCACTTTTGTTTCATAGTGGTTTACAGATTGGCACTGTAATCCTCTGGAAGGAGCAGGGAAAGAGAACCACATTAAGTAATACTGAGCAGTACTTTTCTGGACTACTTTACCCCTACAGGGGCTTGTTGTTTTTTAAAAAAGCCATTTTGTGCTGATATGATTTTAAATACATTTGAACTGATTTATAGAGTCAGACATTACAGCTTCCACGAAGCCTGTCTGACCATTTCTAAGGTGCTGATTCAGCACAAGTAATAAATAATTGTACTAGCTTCAAAAAGGTATATATTCACTACCACCCTAGACCTTCAGAAACTGCAGGTGATACAATATGGCCTTTGAGGTTTCGGCTCTTCTAGCCCCTGCAGAATGCTCACACCAGATCACACATCAGCTGTGTCTTCAGTGATGTTTGGGTCAAGCACCGGACCAACTCACTTGGCATGATTCAGTTTTACTTTGCCTGGAATCTAATGTCAGGCTCTTTGGATTTTTGGTCTACAGAAAGTAGTTGCACAAAGGGTATTTATAAACATGGAATTAAACAGTTTAAACAATCAGAACTTGGAAAATAGGAATGCAAAACCAGGGAAAAATCTAACTATGCTCACAGAGTCTTAGCATTAACTCTAGCATATGTACTCACGATGTGCTGGGGCAAAAATACAAAATATTCCAGGTAGAGGGAAGGAGAGAAGAACTGGGTTGCTGCTAAGCTGCTGGTGTAAGCTGCAAACACGTGGCCACAGCGACCCCCAGTTAAACCAGCCACGAATGTGGTGCTGTTCCTGGTGGAGAGTCACAGGAAAGAGCATGGTATCTATATCATGCCCCATTAAATACATTATTTTGAGAATGACACTTGCCAATAGGCACTAGCATCACTGTTTTGGCCAATGAATTCAAAGCTTTGTGCCTTGTGTGACCATGCAGGCATACTGAGGGACAGCACAAGAAACCTGACTTGGAGGTGCTGAGCTCCTAGCCCTTCAGGACTTTGCAGGGGCCAAACCCTCCATTGTTTGCTCAATTTGTTCAACTCTTGGAACCATAAGGAGAGGAGGAGAACAAGGGTTAAACTGGCCTGGCAGGATTTATGCCCTACAAGGACAGGTGGCTAGTTTGAGGCTTGTAACTAGTGGGGTCCCACAGGGGTCAGTACTGGGACCAGTTCTGTTCAATACATTAATCAACGACCTGGCTGAGGGCACAGAGTGCACTGTCAGCAAGTTTTCTGATGACACCAAACTGCGTGGAGTGGCTGCCACACTAGAAGGCTGTGCTGCTATTCGGTGAGACTTGAACAGGCTGGAGAGTTGGGCAGGGTGAAATTTAATGAAATTCAACAAGGACAAGTGTAGAGTTTTGCACCTGGGAAAGAACAATCCCAGGCATCAGTATAGGTTGGGGACTGACTTGTTGGAAGGCAGAAAAGGAGGAAAGGATTTTGGTGGTCCTAGTTGATGGGAGGTTGACCATGAGCCAGCAATGTGCTTTTTTGTGGCCAGGAGGGATGTCATTCTGGGCTGTATTAGAAGGGGTGTGGCTAGTAGGTTGAGAGAGGTTCTCCTGTCCTTATGCCTGGTGAGGCTACATCTGGACTGCTGTGTCCAGTCCTGAGTCCCCCAGCTCAAGAGGGACATAGAACTGCTTGAGAGAGTCCATCACAGAGCCACAAAGATGATGGAATGGAACTTCTCTCTTATAAGGAAAGACTGAGGGATCTGGGCCTCTGTTGCTTGGATGAGACTGAGAGGTGACTTCATCAATGTTTATAAATGTGTAAAGGATGAGTGCTATGAGAATGGAGCCAGGCTCTTCTTGGTGATGCCCAAGGACAGGAGATGGGGCAATCAGGCATAGGAAGTTTCATTTAAACATGAGGAGGAACTGTTTCACTGTGAGGGGGACAGAACACTGCCTAGGAATGTTGTAGACTCTTCCTCTCTGAAGACATTCAAAACCCTCCTGGACATGTTCCTGGGTGATTTGGTATAGTGATCTTGTTCTGACAGGGGTGGTGGACTGGGTGATCTTTCAAGGTCCCTTCCAGCCTTTGACATTCTGTGATCTGTGAAAACTGATCAGAGAGCCGGAGAGCCTTTCCTACAAAGACAACCTGTGAGAGTTGGGGCTGTTCAGCATAGAGAGGAGAAGGATGTGGTGGGACCTTATAGTGGCCTTTCAGTATCTGAAGGAAGTGAGTCTACAAGAAAGCTGGGGATGGATTATTTAAAACTGCATGTAGCGATACAACAAGGGGCAATGGTTTGAAACTAGAGAAGGTTAGGTGTAGATATGATATTAGGAAGAAGTTCTTTACTATGAGAATGGTGGAATATCAGAACACATTGCCCAGGCAGATAGTGGAGGCCCTATCTCTGGAGACATTGAATGTCAGGCTTGATGTGTCTCTGAGCAACCTGATCTAGTTGGAGATATCCTTGCTTACTGCAGAGGACTGGACTAGATGACCTCTAGAAATCCTTTCCAACCCAGTGCATTCTATGATTCTATGAATCTTCCATATTGAATCTTGTGTGCATGGGCTACCATGCCCTGTGTCTGGGCATGATCTGTCCCCCCTATTCTGTGGCAGCATGGTTAACATTAGATTGACAAGAGTGAATTCTTCTGCAATGTTTTCAGTGTTGTTTACCTAATAGACAGAGTTTCAAAAACAATGTGGGCTTAGGCCGAGTTGATGCTGCTTCAATGAGAGCTATCTCTGGAGATGGGTGATCTGGATGGCCTGATACTGCCTAATTTATGTGTAACAGTAGATATCTCAATAGATAACCAAGCTGAAGCTCTGATACATGCTGCATCACAGGGAACATGTGTCTTACAGAGACAAACCTTCACATTTGTCTTGTTATTATTTTGAACAGAGTGACATTGAGTAGTTCCAGCCAGGACCAAGATTCTGTTCCAGGGTACAGCAACTTATATTCCTTTCTAGAGAATCAAAATGAAATAAAACAACTAAATGAACAAAAAGTCTCCCTTTCAGTCTAAATACACAATTAGAGAAATAAATAAATATTATATTCTACTGGTATGCAAGGTTTGGTATGCTTGGTTTAATTGGGTCTGTGAGATTTCCAAATCAGCTTTCCAATCAACTTTCAAAGCTCATTTTAGTGGTCAGACTGTAGGTAGTAGGCATCAGAATTATACTAAACACTGCAATCCTATATTGTGTCACTAAATTCTATAGCAATATTCTCATGCAGGAGGCTAAGGTTTATACTTAGCTCTAAAAAAATAACAACTAAAGCTTTGCTGAGCAGTCTTGTGACTAGGAATATGTTGCTAACATACAGGTGTTTCACTGTATGTGAACACTAAGAATTCCATCTTAATCCTTCAGAAAGGGCAATGGATTGCCTTTGTTTTGCATGGTACCTCTTTTGGGTACTTTGCATTTAAAGTGTCTGTTCCAGGGAAATATCAGTCTGTTTTCTGCTTTATGCACAGATTAATCTCATAACATCAAAGATTAACATATGCTTAATGAAAAGGGAAAAAAATTCTTTGTTTATCCCAGCATCCTGCCCAAATAATCCCTGCCATATCTTTCTTTCCTGATCTTTTAATCATGATATAGAGAAGTGAAGATGGAAAGAGAGAACTGAGGTAACCCCCTAATAACATCTGATTTATTAAAAATAAGTTTGGGTGAGTGAGAGAGAGAAATATGAAGTGTGACTGGGTGAAAACTGGTGTTTTTTTGCACCTGTCTGCTAAGTATCACAAGAGAAGGCAGAAACTTTTCATTCCCCTTGTCATGTATCTGGGTGTCTTAGCAGGTTACAGATTGTGCCTGTAAGATATTGGCTTCAGATAGAAATATCTCCCTGCTTATTTCACTTTCAAATACACATACAGGAGCATAATCTTTTTTTTTTTTTATTTTATGATTTACAAAGGAAATTATTTCCTACAACACCAGATGCCCGGGACTCATACATTCAGCCAAGATGAAGTAGGTTAACTCTACTGACTGCAGTTGAGCTCTGGTGGCTAATACAAACCAAGCATCTTGTGATGTGCATTATATTCTCACAGAAGAGATGTCGTCCTGTATAGCTGTGTAAGCAACTAGTGTTCCAGAGATACATAAAAACAGAGTCCTTAAGGATGATTGGATTACTATGGTCCTCTCAGTATGGGAGTTGTTTCAGAAGGTTCTATCACTATTGAAAGGTTTTAGACAGGCATTTGTCACCAAATCCAGCCTCACTAACCAAGCCATCAAATCACTTGTTTTTAGCCGAAGGTTAGGTGTCTGTAAGATTAACTTTATGGATAATTCAGCATCTACGCTGGGGCACAGAAATTAAAACAGACAAAGCTCCACTAGGCAGAGATGTGAAGCCTTACTGATGTTTTGTTGTATTTGCAGGACAAAGTTTATAGTTGGAGTCAATATCCTTCCAAGACAGAATAAACCTTACCAAAGAACTTAGGTTTTCATCTAATGCATTAGACTAAAATCTGTGTCTCAACATATATGAGGTAGGGAACAATGCTGGCCTTAGAGTCTATTTCTGATGCTTTAACCTTAAGTTATACCTTACCCCTTCAATAGTCCAGCCAAAGAAAAATACTAATGCAAGTGCCTCTTGTAGAATGACAGAAATATGTAGTTTACCCCATTCTCAGAACTATGGGACTCTATTCTGGCGTCCTCAAATTTGGGGTGCAAACAAATATTCAGAAAGACGGCGTCCCCTGCTGTGTGAAAACTCACGTCCACATTTTCTGTAAGAAAATTCAGAGCATCTTCTGATCTATAGAAGAATAGAAGAATAAAAGAAACCACAACAAAACCCTTAAGTTTTCACTATCTGCTTTAGTTTGATTTGGATAGTGTTTGAGACATAACTTAAGCCTTCAGTAGCAGCAGAATCTTTCTTCTTTCTTTCCAGCCAGATAACTCAGCCTTAGTTGTTTCCCTGTTCCAGTATGAAAGAAAGCCATTTAGTGAAATAATCAGTGAGTGCCAGGCTGTTTCCCATGACAACCCCCTGAGCTGTTTTTTGCCACACTCTTGAGTTATGCCGCAAGCTTTTTCATAAGTGTCCCTTCTTTTCTTATGGCTTCTCCTTCCAACAGCTCTGGGGAAGGATGCAGAAATGGTGAGGATAAGAGCACCAAAAGTGGCTGAAATTCACCCCTGAGGGGACTGAAATGCTGTGCAAATCATCAGAGTTGTATCAAGAACAACTGTGACCGTTTATGAGAACAAGGGAATTGGGAAGTGTTGACTGCACATGCGTACACATTAACATGCCTGTGTGATCCAAATTCAGCAGGAGTATGCAGAGTGAAGTAAACTTTTCTAATTTCTGTCACCTAGGATCATGATGTTGTATAATATGATGCATCATACCCCATAATATAAAAGAGGAAGATAAGACTTTTTATTTAAAACCTGTGACAATGCCCAGTGTTGTTGACTGAATTCCAATTACCTGGGAAACATTCTGCACATCACATTTCAACATGTCATCTCTCCTAAGTGGAACCAATTGCATTAAAACAGTCGTGAAACTTCAGGCCCCCACACTTCAGTAGAAATGTAATCAGAAAAATTTAAAATGCATATATTCATTTTGCCCCTTCAACAATGTCAGGCAAATGTGCCTCATTTGGATTCACCACAGGCACAATTATCAATGCTCTATCTGCAGGATTTTTAATGGAAAAATTACATACACAGACTCTTGACAGACTGCGCATCTGATTTCACTGTTTGTGAAGCACAGTGATATTAATTATTATTACTGTCACTCCTTCAGTCACTGCAAAGAAATGGTGAAAGTTTTCCATTCAGCATGTCTTAGTCTTTCTTAAACACACTATAGCCAGATCTGGTAGGAAGACACCAAAATGCTTGTATCAAGTGCTGATTAACTGAAGAACCTGCAGCAAATTTCAGTGTTACATTGTTTTTATTTAGGGTTTAAAGTGCTCCAGAATGCCTCAGTTTCTACCTTTCTGAAGTGTATTAATAATAGAATTGTAGAAACATAGAATGGTTTGGGTTGGAAGGGACCTTAAAGATCCTCTAGGTCCAATTGCCTGCCATGGGCAGGGATGCCTTCCATCAGACCAGGTTCCTAAAGGCCATTCCCAAGCTTGCATTGAACACTTCCGAGTGGGGAAGGGAGCATCCACAACTTCCCTGAGCAGCCTGTTCCAGTGTGTCATCATCCTCACTGTTAAGAATTTCTTTCTAATATCCAGTTAAGTATAGCCCTATGATCATCAGGAAAGGGAGGTTATTCTTCCCCTGTACTTGGCACTGGTCAGGCCACATCTTGAGTATTTTGTACAGTTCTGGTCCTCTCAGTTCAAGAGAGATATTGAGCTACTGGAACATGTCCAGAGAAGGGTGACAAATCTGGTAAGGGGTCTGGAGCACAAGCCCTATGAAGAGAGGCTGAGGGAGCTGGGGGTTGTCTAACCTGGAGAAGAGTAGGCTCAGGGGTGACATCATCGGTGTCTACAACTACCTGAAGGGAAGCTGTCGCCAGAGGGGTGTTGGTCTCTTTTCCCAGGAAACCAGCAACAGAACAGGGGGACATAGTCTCAAGTTGTGCCGGGGGAGGTATAGGCTGGATATTAGGAAGAAGTTCTTCACAGAGAGAGTGATTGGCATTGGAATGGGCTGCCCAGGAAGGTGGTGGAGTCACTGTCCCTGGAGATGTTCAAGAAAATACTGGATGGAGCACTTAGTGCCATTGGATAGGGCTGGGTGATAGGTTGGATTGGATGATCTTGGAGGTCTCTTCCAACCTAGCTTAATCTATTCTATTCTATTCTATTCTATTCTATTCTATTCTATTCTATTCTATTCTATTCTATTCTATTCTATTCTATTCTATTCTATTCTATTCTATTCTATGCTGTGGTATTCTATGCTGTGGTATTCTATGCTGTGGTATTCTATGCTGTGGTATTCTATGCTGTGCTATTCTATCATACAGTTCTTTAACATTTTACTATTTATATTAGTTGTATATAAGTAGTCCAACAAAAGGTAATGGCATGACAAATGAAAAAAAAAAAAGCAGTCTATACAAAGCACATATTCTGTTTCAACTAAAGGCAACTGCAGAACATTAGTTGGAACATGTGTAAGCCTAGGCTTCATTTAATGAGGATGTGTTAAGCAATTAGCAGCAAACCCCAGCTATTCTATTATTTGAACTATTGCTCATATATCAAACTATACTCAATTTCGACTAGTTCAGTTTCTGAAAGGTTTGGATGACTTCTATTTCTCATTGTTCTTGGAGTAAGATCTATTTTATGCTTCCCAGAGATTCTGAGCATAGAATTTTGGGGGCTTTTTATTTTTCTTTTTTAGATTCAGCATGTCTTTTGCTGAATTTGTCTGGGTTTGTATGATTTAAATCTGTTAGGGCCAAAGGGTCATCCTCTTCACTTCTATTTTATCTGACGCCAGATTCAGGCTGGGCAAGATCCTCAGTATAGGAGGCCACCAGATATTAAATAGTAGAAACAACTCCAATTTTATAATTGGCTCTTCCACTTGCATAGAGATATGCAAGGTCCTTCTGGTGAACATGCTATGTCCATTCTTCTCTTTACATGGCCTTCAGAGATACTGGTCACAGGTCAGGTGTTAATGCAGACTAGCATACCTAGAGACATTGCCAAAGCCTTCGCCTGTGAATCTGTGGTTAGAGTTTCACTCATTCTCCACCTTTTTGTATTTTCAGCAGCAGAAGCTCTATTGAATGGGGGTGATTGAAGAGGAAGAAATTATAAATTATGTAGCTTTTATAATTTCTAAAAGCACCACCTACAATCTGTGTGTAAATTGGTTTAAGTTTGGGTTCTAATTCGGTCAGGAAAAGTCTTCACAATGATGCCTTTTCTTGTAATTCAGGAAAAATCAGAAAAATTGAAAGGTTTGGGCATGAAACAGCTTTGTCCTACTTACAAACGGGAGACTGTCTCTTTCACGGTAGCGTCCAGAGTCCAGTGCCCGCCGAAGTCCAAAATGACTGTAGGCACGGCTTTCACAATGCTACAATCACGAAGCAAGGCAAGGGAAAGCTGGGGTGCTCTGTGGTGTTCCCACGAATGGCTGCAGTTTACCGTTAGAGGCAGGTCCTGTAGCAAGAAGCCAGGATGCTCCTCAAGGTCTGGCTCAAAGTCCTTGTGAGGTTCGTGTCTCCAGGTCTGTGTTCAGGTCCGTTCAGGTCTCGGTGCAGGTCTGAGTGCAGGTCCGAGTGAAGGTCCCGCTCCAATCTGTCCAGCTGCCATATATATACTGGGGCGATTTGTTCCCTCCCTGTTCAAGCCCATGGAGGGTGGGAGAAGGCACTTCACACTTATTGTACTAAGCCTCTGGTGACAGAGGTGGGGAGGGAGGAAGACCGTTTCCTGCCCTATTCACACCTCCGGTGGGGCAGTGGACTGGGGTGTGCCCTGCCAAAGTTCGAACCCCATTCAAACCTCCGGTGGGGCAGTACCCTGCTCTACCACAGAAGCAAACCCTAATATACTGATGACATATGTTTTTATGTTACAATTGGTAGCTTAAACTTATAAATAAGTCAATATCTAAAGTCACATCACCTTTTAACTTTTACACAGGAAGCTTTGGGACAGTGTCTGAAAGTTCTGAATAAGTATAACACAACCTGGATGACATCACCTCTTGCTGTTGTTTGCTGCTTTCCTAAAGAACTCAGAAGGACATATTATTTCATCACTGATTCTTTTTTCCCCCTTAAAATAGAAGAAATGTAAATTATAAGTAAATAATTCTGTTAATTGCTCATTATTTTTTCAACCAGTTCACTTATTTCCCACCTGCATAACAAACAGTAATGATACTATTATTTTGATATACCCATAAATATACTGTATCACTGGGAAAGAGTAACAGAAGGCCTGCCAAAATAGCTTGAGAGGGAAACTGAATGATGGAAGCACTTGACATAAAGAAAACAACGCAGAATGTCTGAACTACTATGGTCATGTTTGCAGGAAGAATGCTGAAAGTTATTTGGAATGCGACTGTGAATTGTGAGAGTACTGGATAGTGAGTGGTGGTAGGCGAAGTCTTGGTGAGAACTTGTAAGTATAGCACTTCGGTGCAGGGTAGTTGTAAGAGTCAGAGGGGTAAAATGATGCTTGAAATTTATGAACTGGCTTCCACACTTTTTTTTTTTTTTGTATATGTAAAATGCTCTTTTCTCTCCTAAGTTTTGTTTGAAAATCCTCTAAAAGCTGATGCAGAAGTATCAGTAATAAAGAGTAAATGAAGATGATCTATTCACCTGAGGTTTTTCTTCATTTAACTTCTATTTTCTCTTAGCAACAAAATGAAAAGATTTGCATTCATCAAATGATTTTTGTGCTGATAGTGGTTTGGAGAGAACGTGTGATAAGAATACTTGCAACATAAAGATGGCTAGCAACTTTGAACCAGTCCCTGGGCTGACACTATGCAGCCCTGTGTTTTACAAAGGAGGGGCATGAAAGAACAGTTTGCAGCCATTCTAATCAGTATTGTCTTGGAATTGATTTAACACTGAAACATGAGGTGAGTGCTCTTTCTTTCTTTCTTTCTTTCTTTCTTTCTTTCTTTCTTTCTTTCTTTCTTTCTTTCTTTCTTTCTTTCTTTCTTTCTTTTTCTTTCTTTCTTTTTCTTTCTTTCTTTCTTTCTTTCTTTCTTTCTTTCTTTCTTTCTTTCTTTCTTTCTTTCTTTCTTTCTTTCTTTCTTTTTCTTTCTTTCTTTCTTTCTTTCTTTCTTTCTTTCTTTCTTTCTTTCTTTTTCTTTCTTTCTTCCTTCCTTCCTTCCTTCCTTCCTTCCTTCCTTCCTTCCTTCCTTCCTTCCTTCCTTCCTTTCTTTCTTTCTTTCTTTCTTTCTTTCTTTCTTTCTTTCTTTCTTTCTTTCTTTCTTTCTTTCTTTCTTTTTTAACTTTTTAAAATTTCATTTCATTATCTCTGGATATTTTTGTCACAGTAAATGCTTGTTTCTTCCTGAGAGCTATGCTTGGTACCAGTGAAAAACTGTTGCAATGAATTTTCCTGTTTACATATTCAGTGAGCAAGGTTTGGACCCTTTTTTTCTGCCACAACAAATTGTCTTCCTTAAACAAAATATTTCTATCTTTTGCAATTGCTCCCTTTGAATTTAAATGGTTGACTCTTTTGTCTTAGACTTGAGGACAGAAGTTTCCAGTGCTTCATTGATAAGTGTATAGGCTTTATTTTTTTACCCTTCTCTATTAATCTCCTTAAGATAAATAAGTTCAATGTCTTCCATTCTTCTTCATAGATGATTTTTAATTATAATTCTAACCAACTTTGTCTGTACTTCCTTTAACTTCACAATGTTTCTTTTAGTCTGAGATGATACACATAGTAGCACTTTTGATTCAAACTATTGCATTATATTTTTCAAATGATATTTAAGCCACTGAATCACAGAGAAGCTAAACCTTCACTAGGATGCTACTGATGGACCATACACAACATCACAGATTGTTAGCAACAGCAAAGAAGAACTCCTTAAAGACCCCCCCAAAAAAACCCGCAAAACCCAACAACAAAAAGACCCCAAAATCTGATAACAAAAAAAATGGAAAATGTCCTGTTTATTAGTTTTTTTATTTTTTTGGTAAAACACAGTAATGTGAAGATAGGATGCTTAAAAGAAAACAATAACAAAAACAAACAACCAAAAAAACCAACCAAAAAACAAAAGGAACAGATCTTGTGTCATGATACCACTCTGTGGAGATCTGTGTGTTTTCTGACATATTTTCCTGCATATGTATTTATTTACTGACCTAATATGTTGCAGTTTAAACAGTTGTGGTGTGGAACAACTATATTATTTCCACTATTTTTACAGATGGAGAGAGAAGGATTTGCATGCAAAACCCACATCTTGTAATCACTTATGTAGTTAATTAAAAACACATGAATAATCAGATTGATTAAAGTAGAACTATTTACATGCTTAAGAATAATTAAGCTTGAATGGATGTTATTATGGGGTTGGAATTTTTCTACGTAATCAGAAAGGTATTAGATGTGGAACAAGACCCCATGAATTGCATTATTTGTTACTTAAGTTTTTGTCTTTGCAGAGTATGGATGTGTAATGATGTCTGTGGCAGCCACTGTGAGAAAAGACATATGATGAATGAGAAGAAACCAAGAGAAATGCAACTAGTATAGTGATTTTTACTGCATTTTACTGCACTGCATTTCAGCAGAGGTACCTCTGTAGGTGGACATTAAGGAAAGTCAGGCATGCCACTAGATGCTATTCTTTAAAATAACTATTGTCAGGTTCATGAGAGTCTTTGAGAATCTCAGAGAGATCTTCAATCAGATCACAACTGGAGAGCCAAGTAAAAGACATTAGTTAATAAGATCTACACATTAGCCTCAAGCAACAGATTGATGTGAGGGTTTTGCTGCAAAATGAGATGATGTTCTTAAAAACACTCCTTATGCTACCTTGGAAATATGATGTTTGTGGATAGGAAATCTGCTTGCAGTTTATTTTCTGCTTGGAAGAAGTGACAGAGCAGAACAGATGCTTTTGGTTTTGCTGCTTGAGTGGACTTATTTCAGAGAAATTTGGAAAACAGTGATGGAATTTTATGAGATTTCAGAGAACTTTTTCTTCCCTGATGCACAAGACTTGGAAAGAAGTTTCCAGGTGAATTGAATAAAGCAAAGAAGTATTCACAGGTTCCGGAGGAGAGAGAGGTGAATGATTTAAATCTCAAATGAGGTAGAGCCTGTGTTGAAGATTCTACAGAATGGGTAGATATGGTACTTACATGCATGAGTAAAAAGACCTAGAACAAGTTTTCTCTTTACTGTGGTGGTAGTGAGGATTAGGAAGTGTGTATCCCCCCACAAAGTAAAATTTCCCACTAGCCTGGGTGTGGTTGGTTTTTGACACAATTATGACGGTGAGATGGTTAGGGACTTTATTTTAACGTACATACATTCAGGGCAGTTTCTTGTCTCTACACAGGGCTGGTGCTTGTCTCACAAAGAATTCTTTACTGAGCAGAGCATTGGCTGTGACATTTGCTAGGCAACCTCAAAAATCTAATGCCATACATTATTAATAATGATAAGTGTTCTGCAAAGAGAAGACATCAGAAGTGGAATCATGTTCAGCTATTATATGCCAAGTGATTTTGTCCCATCATTCTATGGCAAATGCAATGGTACGTTATTGATATTAAGGATGTCATGGGAAATGTGAATACATATCACAAAGTGGTAATGAAATTTGGAATATCTGATTAGTCATTGGAAAACTACTTTAAAAAAAAAGAGGAAGAGTATTTAATCTACATTTCTAACAATTTTTTACACTGGATGACCGATTATACTGCTATTGTATGCCATTTATTTTGCATATTTTAATTTCTAATTACTGATAAATCGGTGATTAAGATGACATCAATCCATTAATGCCTACTGGGTGCTTAATTCATGGATACCTTAAAATGCCTACTGTCACAAAAGATTCAGATAGGTTTTGGCTAGAATTCCAAAGGAATGACATATTTCTAGCCTCTGAGTTCAGCATATCTACTAGCAAATTGAAGTATCAGTACCACTTTATTGAAACATCAATGTCATGGCACCATCCACAGAATTATATCTTTTAAATAATTAAGATCTTAAGCTGAAATTCAGCCCAGAAGGGAGCCAACCTAATGTTATGAATGCTCAACTTAAGTCTACAAATGTTTGTTGGCTCCTTTCACGGAAAGCGTTTTTCAGTTCTAATGTATTCTATATCCCTAAACAGCTAACCAGCAAATGATAGACAGTGTTTAAATGTCCGTGCTTCTAGATGAAAAGTCTTACTCAAATGGAGGAAAGACAGAGGGTCACCCAGAAACATGTATGCCTCGCACTTCAGGGATATGAAATGGGTGCAGTTGAAACAGCAAGTCAGTGTTTGCCCAATATTTTTGGGCTACCCCACTGCTGAATAGTCTGTTTATGTTGTGTTGCTTTTTTAAAAACCTCTATTAGAAAATAACATGAAATTTGTAAAGTAATATGGCACTTTTTTTTGTCTCATGGCTTGTACCTTCGCCAAGACACAGCTGAACCAATACTTTGGGATGTGTGAACAACTTGATGATTCACCAGTCCTATTTCCAGTTGTATGCACTAGATACATAATCTATAGAAAGTAACCTGTATGCTTCTTCAAGGAAGGAGTTTTGCTGTCATACCTCTTTGGGTCAATATGGTGGCAGATCCTGCCAGGGAGAAGTAAGTGCTTCAAAGGAAGGGGAGCTGGGAGCTGAGTAGGATAATGAAGCCAGCAGAATGGACAACCTCACCAACAAGTAGCCAGGATGGTTAGGAGCCAGTCAGGTTTGGACCTGGAAAGAGTAACTGGGGCTACACACAGTCCGGAAGTCACTCTTCAAGTCTGGGATGAGGAAGCAGTTCCACATGCAATCTGTTCAGCCAGTCTCAAAGAGACTTTGTGCAGACAGCTGCTATGCAGCTGTGGTGTAGCACAGAAGGGAGCCATCATAAAGCCTCTGTTTACAACCATTTTGCAGAGGAACAGGACAGGTCCTTGCTTCTAGCCTACTTCACAACAGCTTCTATCGGTGGAGAAACTGATCCTTACCTCTGTCAACCAAACACTTAGAGACCAATGCACGTGGGGTGCTAACAGGGCATGGGCAATGCAATTCCTATTTACATTAGCATCAGAAACCAGGCTTTTAACGTTTGTGTCACTATTCACCCGAAGCAAGCTGTGAAAAACGACCTTTACAGGCTTCGAGAATACATTGTCCTTACAAAGGCAAATGAGTGAGCTGTAGAGGCCCTCTATGTACCAGGCTGTGCGTAGCAATGTAAATGCCAAAACTACGTGGCAAATACCAGTGACTGAGCCCTTTTCCTATGAATGGAGGTGTTGACAGCCAGCATTTTTGCAAATCTGTTATATTTTCTCTGACTTTACTCACATCCCAGCCTTGCTGTACAAGGAGGTGTGCTGTGTTGAGCACTGTTAAGCAGCACTTCTTTTCTAACCAGAGACCGGAACATTGCCAAGGAAAGGAGTGATCTCTCAGTCTTGTTTCTGTGTAGTGATACTAAGAGGCTTAAATGATTAGCATTCATACTGAATAGCTAGCTGAGATTCTCTAACGAAAAGGCATGCAGAGTTCTGTCTGTTTGGGAAAGGCTGTGGCTAAACATTTTCAGAAGTCATTGCATTCAATTGTTGTTTCAAGTGAAAACTTATCTGGGGTGGTCATGAGGTGGTGTTGGAGAAGGAAAAAGAGATGCTGTTCAGTGCTAGTGGAAAGTAGTTTGCGATGTGTTCTATACAATTAGATGAGCTTGGGTTTTAGGGGTTTTGTTTGTTTGTCTTTTGGGGCTTTTTTTTTTTAATTCAAGAGCCCACTGAATGTATGTTAACCTTTGTTTTCAGTTGTAACTGATGCCCTTGTCAAGTTACTGCCCTGGTGTGCATCCAGAGATCAGGGAACCCACGACTCTATGAGAAAATTAGATTGGGAAACCTTCATTTTCACACCATTTGGCTGCTTCTGCACAGATGGCCACAGCAGTCACTGAGACTCAGCACTGAGGTTGAAGTGTCATGAACCTTCAGGACTGGGGAGAGATCACTTCATTTAGTAGAAATGCCAATGCAAATGAGGCAGCTTTCTGGAATCACTTCAATTCCTGCTTGGAGCGGGCAGTACACACCACTTTCCTGGGAGGTACACGGCTTCTCCCTCCCATGAACTACCTGGGAAGAAATTAGACTACTAATCAGGAAGCATATAATGAGTGAGATCTCTTCTGGAGATCTGAGGCCACATGTGCAGTTCATCACATGGCTATCTCAGACAGCATCCCACATTTGGCTATTTGTATGCTTCTGAAAAGGTGCAGTATTGCCAGTGTTAAGGCTCATGAAGCTCATTAAACAAAACCTGGAAGCTAATTATTAATCAAAGGCAGGAAAAATGTGTTCTGCTTTAGTATGACAGTGACAGTGCATAAAGTCTTGAGCTAACAGTCACTTTAAAAAATGAATGGTGATTACAGTTATAACAGCTGTTTCATCAGCCACTTTAGAATGAGCAATATGTTAGTCAGCTATATGTTAGCAGGAGACATAAGGACAGTTCAGAGTTGAGAGTTCCAGTACTGCAAGCTTCTCTCAGATAATTAGCATCTACAGAAACATCCTGTTGAAAACCTCAACAGAGGGGCTGGGGACAGGGAACTGCAAATGGACATCACTATGCTGGAGGGTGAGGATCTGGAGAATTTGAATGTGAACTCTGTAGGGGAGTGCAGCTAAAAGTGGCTTCATAGATAAAGCAAACAGGGTAGTAGAAGCTCTGATCTCTCTACCTGTAAAAAAAATACAAACACAGTTGCTATTGGACAAAGCAAATTCATAGATAAACAGTTGTGTAGATTCCAAAGTCTTTGTGCTTTCCAATGCTTTTTGTCATCAAAGTATTGCAGAGGGACATTGATACAGGATTGCTGTTTAATGGAAATTGACTTAAAACCAGCCTGCAAGGAAAACACAGATGCTTGTTGGAAAGTGTCATTATAACTCCTTCCCTCCTTCTATTTTTTCCTCATTCAATAGCTTAGAAAAAAACAAAACCAGAAACAAACCAAAACACCAAGAAATAACAAAAAGAACCAAACAAATGCCCAAACCCTCAAGTCATCCCCCTATACCTCTAAAGACTTTTAAAGCATTGCTAGTACATCAGAGAGCAGGACTGACCAGAAAATGTACATTAATTTCTAGCAAGTGTTGCTGACACAAGCAGCTTAGATAGGGATCTCAGGTTGCATTTGTTGAGTTTTGCCCAGTACCACATGATGAGAAGAGAGATTAAAAAACCTAGACAACCCTTGAGATTTTACTGTGAAGTGTGTTCTGTATTTCTGTGCTTTAATGTGTGTAAATGCTGTGTGGGCTTGATAGCTGATATGGTATTTGATTATGCCAGTTATTTTATAAATTTCAAGGTAAAAAGACAGAACCACAGAAAATGAGCAGACAGAAAACCCAACCCCATAACATTTTTGTATATCATATATTTTTTTCTTTCTGCTATAGTGTCTCAGAAAGAACAGGGTAAATATGTTGCCTTTGGAGTCCATCTGTTCAACAACCAGACCTGCAATCTCTAACTTCATAGTCTTCTAAGTTTCCTGGGAAGGCCCAAGTGAGTTCAGTACTCCACTGTGGTGTCTTCCAAAGCACTGCCAGCAAAACTGGAGAGGACCAGAGAGAATAAGGACTTAAACACAGCAGCAATGCCATGGGGAAACTTCAATGAGCAGAGATACCTGCAATAGAGCCCAGTGTGGCCCATCTCAATCTCCTCCTTCCTGCTCCACCTGTTGCTGTTTACAACTGCTGAGAAGAACCAAAAGCTTATTCTGCCAACTTTACTTGTTGCCAGTGTCTGTGCTGCAGATCAGCCTTGTGCTGTACCCCTAGCTTTTCAGATTCATTGCATGCCCTCTGTTTTTTTATATCACAACTAAAATTCCTTCTGGTTTATGATGCCAAGCTCCATGGTCTAATAAAGACAGGTTTTGCATTATGTACTTATAATGCTAAATTAGTCATAGTGACAGTTTTAAGGGCACATTTATTTCTAGAATCTCTTGTTTAATTTATGATTCTATCTTGTCTTTCACAACTCACATTTTTCTCAGTAGCACTTCCAATTCCACAGGTTTATCCATCCAAGGAATCCTGACAATAAAAATATGAATCTGTGTTCTCTCATAAGGATGCGTGCTGTTATTGATTCATCCTTGCTTTTTGAGTACTGTTTCCTCCCAGTGCTATACAGTGGGTGGTTCTCAAATTCTTCTCTTCCCTTCTCTGGCACAGATAAACAGTGCCAGCATTGATTCAGTGCAGAATTTATCTTCGTGCAATCTTTGTGCTCTCAATCATTATTGTGCAGGCACTCTTTCCTCCAACTTATGTTTTGCCAGCTGCCATGATTGTTTATAGACTGACTAACAAGGCAAAGAATGGACCTAATTTCCACTGCTGAACAGGGAGATGGCAGTCCGGTTCTCTAGTCTTTGCGTTCGAGCTGTTACATGATGACTCCGTCAGCTGTCTTCTTTATTAGAGTGCACTGTGTTCTTTGCATGAGAAGCTGTCCTGGAAACTACCTGGAATATCTAAAGAAATAAAGACTCTGTTCTACTGGGAGGATTTTGACAAGTTGCTCCTCTGTTGCTGCCATTTGACTTCTGCAGGGTGACTCTGCTGTAGATGTTCTTCTAGGCACTGGAGCCAGCATGTCATGTCATGGCAATAAAAACATGAGAAATTACTTAAGGGCATTCCACAGTATTTGTTCCATAACCCTTTTTCCAATGCTAATCTCTAGCTTTTCCTGGAATTTCCACTTCTTTGGTTGTTTAACTCACCCAGTATGTACTTCTCATATTGCCAGCTCTTCCATGGATAAGATTGCAAGCACTAAAATTTTCTTGGTTATCCTAGTCAATACACACTCCAAGCATGAGTTTAGATTACTTTGCCTAATAGAATCATTCCACATAATTCTAGGAGAGAAAAAAGAAAGAGAGAAAGAATATTCAATTTTAGACGAAAAGAACACCTAGTTCTTTAAAAATACTTTGACCATAATAAAATTCAAGCACAAGAAGTGGGAGTACAATCTTAGGATGTTCTAGTGCTTTCCTTTTGGTATTGCCTAAGTGGTTTAAGATGAAACATTCCTGTTATTAAAAATGCATTTTAGCAATAGTATTTCCAATGTGTGTGAATCTGAGCCACCATACAAATCTTATCTATATAACTGTCTTTTATCATCATGTGAATAGTCTCCTCTGGAAGCTCCTTATGCATGTATAAGTACTTCGGTAGGAGTAGCAGGAAACAACTCAGTGAGTAACCAGATGGAGATTTTTACTTTGACAAATAATTAAGAAGAAATGCCCCAGTGAAGGGGACAAAATGGCTTCCCAGGACTCAGCAGCACTCTGCTCACACTGTCATTTAAAATTTGCTAACTCTCAGAGAGGATGGCTGATTGCTGTCAGTCAGAGGGCTAACATGCATTAACAAGCTTAACAGTTACTGTTTGAACACTGCCTTGTGTGCTGACAGCACTTCAATTGAAGTGTACTTTATCTGTTCACCTAGGCAGAAGAAATCTCCAGGAACTTCTGGACCCAGTTTTGCTCTATTCAAAATCAATTGGAACTTTGTCATTGACTTTAGTAGGCAACAGATCAGCCCTTTAGTGCTGCATGAGTGGCAGAGAGAGGAGAAATTGAGACTAAACAGGCTAAAGGTGTATAGAAGGTGCATTGTCTTTGGGATTTTTTTTTGTTTGTTTGTTTGTTTGTTTGTTTGTTTTTTAATTTTTTGCCAATGAACAGATGCTGATGAATTTGACTCTGTCTCATTATGGAAATAGAAACTCTTAAAATAATGTTACACTACAACATTTTTGTGTTTGCTAAAACTACATTCTTATTATTCTGGGAGAAAAAAAAAGGTAAATCTATTTGCAAAACTCATTGTAGTTTTAAGCTGCAGTTTAATATCACAGTTTGTTCTACCAGCCCTTAGGACTATAACTTTCCAAGTGGAACCAAAGTAAGATTTAGACATCTAAATTTAAAATTGCTATCCAGAAAAGCCTTGTTTAGATAATAAAAGCTTTACTTCCATACAAAACTGCAAAAGACTATGCACAACCCAAGAGTATTCTACAGCACTTATCTCACAGCTACATTTGGCTGGCCACCCACGCCATCAAAGTGTTTCTGGTGACACCTTTACCACTCATGCACATTCCTGTGGTGTTGTAAGTATTCACACTTGCACATTTTGTGGGCCAGGCTCCATCACAAAACCTAGGGATGACAGGTGGTTTCCTTCAGTTTTTGACTGTTTAAAGTGGAGGAATTATCCCATCGTCCTACTGAAGTTATTTCCCTGGGGATAAATAGAAATGCTGATCCAGGAAAGATGCTTCCCAAAGCATTTAATTGCTGGAATTTGTCTCCTCCTTGATACCAAACCTGATATTTAAATGTTAGTACTAGTTGGTATTAGGTTAAATTAGGTAAAATCCTCCCAGCTGAGGTAGTTTTGCCTGGGACAGCAAGGTGACTATTTATACAAATGAATGAACTGGTAATTTCCCTTTTTTACTAGGAAATCCTAATTCTTCACCACATGAAGTCTTTGTCACAGTATTAGCTAATAAATATACATGTATAGAAGTAGTGTACACTACTTGAGAGACAGATGTCCTACATGTAGGCACTGCAGATCATAAAGTTAAATTACCATGTCTTGATCTTAAGGTGTCTAAACTCTTGTTCTTCACTTATTCTTGCTGAACATGTGGTAATTTGCCTTTGGGTCAGCTGGATCACTGTAAAACACAGTTGCTATGCCATGGAGACTAAGAAAGCTGTGTTTTCCTTCTGTTCTGTGACTTAATAAAGTGATTTGGCATGAAGTTAACATTAAATAGAGAGGCTGCTATGTCTTAATGGAGGGAAGAGAAGGGCTGTATTTTCTTTATGCTTTGTAGAAAAGCATGGAAGAAAGCTTATATTGTATTCTTGAGGAAGACATCCCAATGACTGTTCACAGGATCACAGGATGCTAGGGGTTGGAAAGGATCCAAGGAGTCCAACCCTGCTGCCAGAGCAGGATCATACAATGTGGCACAGATAACAGAGGAACACATCTGGACAGGCTTTGAGAGTCTCCAAAGAAGGAGACTTTACAACCTCTCTGGGGAGCCTGTTCCAGGGTTCTGTGACCCTTACAGTAAAGAAGTTCCCCCTTGTGTTGAGGTGAAACCTCCTCTGCTTCAGCTTACATCCATTGCTCCTTGTCCTATCACAGGGAGCAAGTGAGAAGAACCTGTCTGTCCGTCCCCCCATCCCACTCCTGACCAGCCCTCAAATATTTATAAACATTTATTAAATCCCCTCTCAGACTTCACTTCTCCAGAATAAAAAGCTCAAGGTCCCTCAGCCTCTCCTCATGAGGCCCATGTTCCTGTCCCCTAATCATCCTCGTGCCCTCTGCAGGACCTTCTCCAGCAGATCCCTGTCCCTTTTAAACTGGGGAGCCCAAAACTGAATGCAGTACTCTAGATGAGGTCTCACCAGAGCAGAGTAGAAGGGGACAAGAACCCTCCTTGATCTGCTAGACACATTTTTCTTAATACACCTCAGGATCCCATTGGCCTTCTTGGCCACAAGGACATTTTGCTGCGCCATGGACAACCTTTTATCCACCAGGACTCCCAGGTCCCTCTCCACAGGGCTGCTCTGCAGCAGATCACCTCCCAGCCTGTACTGGTGGAGTTCTGCTAACCTTTATGCTCCTAGACAGCACATGCTTACACTGCGTCACAATTATTAATTTTAATTACTATTAATAATCACGGGAGTTCTGGGAATAGTTCCCCAAGGTTCTTTGGATGTTCGGTTGGCAAGAATAACTACATGAAGTCACTTAAAACACAGAATTAAACAGTTTAAACAGTCAGAATTTAGGAAACAGAGAGACTAATACAAAAGCAATCCTAACCATGCCTGGAAATACCCACGAAACGTGTGCTAGATACAGTGTTTTTCCCGAGATAAAGAGAAAAGACAAAAAAGCTTGTCCCGAATAAAGGGGAAAAGAGGTTTGCCTTTGCCACTTTCCAAACCCTGATGATGCCGCTGCTGCTGTTGGCTGCAAAGCACATGGCAGCTGATGGACAGGATGGAGGCGTGAGTTCCTCCCAGCGGTGGTGGAGAGAGAGAATGAGCTAATGGCCGTTGCATCCCCTTAAATACCTCATTAGGAGAGCGTGGAACTGACCAATAGACAGTTAGCATCCGTTGAATGGCCAATTGGTTCAAAAGTCCCGTGCCCAGGGGTAGTTTCTAACACCCTAAGAGACAGCACAGATCACCTGACTCATGCGCATGGCTTGTGCATGTGGCCCAAGACTTCCTGGTTCCAGAACCACGTGGTGTGCCCCTGCGACCCACCTCTGGACCTTACAATGGAAGGGAGAGGGGAACCTCAGGAAGTGGACCAACTCTGGGCAGTAATCATGCCCATACCAGGACACACTGACACTTCCACATGAAATAAAAAGCATTACATTTACAGTTGAAAGTAGAATGGAGAGGGTAAGCAAATATTTGCATATGTATCCAAAGCTTAACAGGATTAACCATAACAATGGTAAGCATGGAGTGCCTTCACATGAAAATTAAAAAAAAACAAACTTCACTGTATTGGAACTATTTCTTGCATAGAAATGGAAGCGCCACAGTGATGAAATTTTACTTTTTGCCATTTCAGGGAGATGATAATTTCTGGGCCAGAAAATGTGACTTTCACAATTTAAAAAGCAAATCTGTCATGTGGGAGACCAGGGAACCCTGACAGCCAGGAAAGAAACTAATGAAAACTATCCAGCTGCAACTTTGAAAAGTGCCTTAGACAATGTCCTTGGACATAAGCATGGAGTCTAGGTCAAGTTGTAGAGGAACGTGAAAGAGAATATACTGCATCTGAAAAGGTAACTGCTGTACTGGAGTACGCTACAAGAAGGTTGCTGTGCGTGAGGCAACAGGACAGAGATTGCTATTGTTCAGGTATCATCCAATGCCTCCCAATAGGCCCACACAGTGAGGAGTGAGTGACAAGGTGTCACTAAAAACTGATATGAGAAAGTGTTACTATCACTTTAGATACTATGGCTTTATATGACAGACTGAAAGGTGGATCAGCTGTTGCTAATCCAGCCAGTCTATTCCAGATGAAGGGCAGGCAAAGTTCACAAGTCTTGGTGTTTTCAGCAGGAGGCAGAACCCAGCTGCTACTTCCGTCTGTCTTGAGCTGACCTTTTCCTTGCAAGCTGCTTTTCAATAATTACATGTAGCAAACAGTGCTGGCCTGTGTGAAGGTTTAAGCCCCGTGGGACCCGCTGTCTTTTCCCAAGGAATGGTTTCACCCTTTTTCCCAGGTTGCATGGTTAGACACTCCCACTTCCTGCTAGGATTTTGGGACTATAAGAGGAGGAACCCAGTCCCGCCACTCTTCTCTTCTGCTTCTTCTTCTCTTCCCCTCGTGCCGGCTGGTCGAGCACCTGCTCGCGCTCTGTGCTGCT